>CM034005.1:932895-1033021 GCA_019603395.1 Cyrtorhinus lividipennis
CTCCGCTTAATTATGGGGGCCGACTGGTACATAAGGAATGAAGAACTTCACAAAGATCTGAAGTGCCGACAGTGAAGACTGCCTGATTTCCACCTACTACGCCTCCTACCAAAAGGCCTCGTCCCATGGAAACACCTCATCAGCAGTATCCCACAGGAGCGACCACCCCCCTCGTCATCTTCATCGTCAGGCGGCTCAAACTCCGACTTTGCCGAATGCTTCACCTAGAGTTCCCTAAATTCCGTTCCAAATCTCTTCAAATTCCTCCGAGCCAATAACTTATATTATAGTACAGCTGGTTCTGTACTCCATACATATTCATAACTAGGTAGTTGATGGACTACCCTAGTTCATAGTCATCAATCACGTTACTTGTTATATATCGATTATTGTTATCTTACTATAAAGTGCTCTGCACAAAAATGTATCGTTTGTTAAATAAAAAAAAAAAGAAAAGAAAAAAAAAAGTAGAACTGATCTGAAGAAATTCAACGCAATTCTTGAATAGCGTGCTATAAGCGTGTATTTGTTTTATGTTCTCAGATATGATTTAACTTTCAACACGGTTTTGGAGCACCTGAATTCTATTTATTTGGGTGTCAGAGCCAGACGACCATAGACCACTGCCATAGCACTAGATGGGCTTAATAAGGGTGCTGTAAATGAGTATTTTGTTTTTAGTGCTGAGATTTTTGTTTTTGAGAAGATGTTTTAGCTGGCTGATTCTGTGACGGATTCTCGATGTGATATCGCTTACATGGTTTTTTACGTGAGTCGTTGGTCCATGGTCATCCCCAGGTACTTTACATGCGTTTTCAATTCAAGTACTGAGCCATTCATTTGTACGGGGGGAATTGTGTATTTGTAGGTGAAGAGAGATAAGTTTGATTTCGTGACATTGATTTTGATCCGCCACTTATTGGCCCACAGCCCCACGTCGTTGGCAATATTTTGGATTTTCGCGCTTGCCTCCTCACCGGTCGGAAACTGGGCTAGATAAGCGCAGTCGTCAGCAAACTGCGCTGAGATTATGCGGGTGTCGTTGGTTATTGGAACATCGTGAATGTAAAATATGTATAACAGTGGACCGAGCACGCTGCCTTGAGGTACGGAAGAAAAAATCGGGAGCTCCTCTGTTATAGCATCTTCCACACTGACTCTGTATCGCCTATCAGCAAGGAATGATTGGATTAAGCGGTAGTAAGTGTCGCTCAAGTGGGGTTTGAGCTTGGCAAGGAGGCCCGCATGCCAAGTTTTGTCGAATGCCTTTTCGGCGTCGAGGAAAAGCCCCAGTGCTAACTCCTTATCTTCATAGGTCTTCAGGATGCGGTCTAGGACACGGTGAAGCTGCCACGGGCAAGAGTTTGACTCCCGAAACCAAAATTTGTGCTAGGTAGAGATGCTCAATTTGTAGGAGAAGGTGAGGGTAAATCAGCCGCTCAAGTATTTCTAGTTTTTAGTTTTCCCGGGCGGGTGACAACTCACACCCGCTGGTTCATTTTTGACAAGGGACGAGGGAAAATGTGGTGGGGGAATGTTGCGATTGACACCCGGCGGATGCAAGTGAGAGCAAAAATCGGTAGTTGTAACTGACACCCAGGCCTGCAGTGAGCGAGGGAAATTTCCCTGTTTACGATCATACACTTTCCCCTCTTGTCGATTCCTGGCGATGTTCTTGCTTATTCCGTTGTCTATTGGGGGTCATAGTCTAGGGTCACCGTGATAATATCAGTCCCACCGTTGATTACACTTGTGTTGTCAGTCAGTCAGTTGCAATGGAAACGTACAAGCAGTAGCTGGTGGTTCTCAACGCGGAGGAAATGTTATTTTTTCGAAAGGGTTTAAGTACCAATTTCAAAAAAGTTGAAAAGCGGAGAACGATGGATTTGTGCGGAAAGGAGGAAGTACAGGTGTAAGGGATACTTGAGAAGTGACCACGGCGAAGTGACATTCGAGAGTGAGCACAACCACGACGGCCTCTTCACGGACAACGATGTAGCCAAAGTAGATATTCGTGCTAGTGTAAAAAGAAAGGCTGCTGATGATGTCTCTACCCCGTTGAGGAAGGTGAGCAAGTAACTCGCGGATTGTTGGTTTGGTAAACCATATGTACTAGGGTGGGCCTTCTGGGATTCTTTTCTTTCAAATTTGTGAAAAAAATATTCTTCACAACTGTCTCAGAGAGATTTTTTGTTAACACATTTTTTTCAAACATTTTCTGTTTTTTGAGTCATTATTTGTTTTAAAAAAAAACTGAAAAAATGGGGAAAAAATGCAGTTTTTAGCCTGGAAAACAAAGTTCTGCGGGGGCCTCAAGGTCGAAAACTTGACCAGAGTATTCCCACGTCACCCCGAACATTGTGTCAAAAAATCGCTACTACCTGATTTAATGTTTGTGGGGAGGTACTACATATTTGACTGGCCTAATAAACCATAATGTAAAATTGGCAGCGTTTTAACTCTTGTTAACTCAACAACGAGGAAGCTGATTGAGTTTTGTATTTAATTTTGTTGACGACTCCCACATCAGGGCGATTTTAGGTTTTAAGTCTGTTTTGACGATTCCCACAGAGGAAGATTACAAACCACAAATTTTTAACCACACCACCACGAACAATACTGGTAGGTAAAAGGATCAGTAATCAGAAACATGTAGGTTGGTACCTAAAACAGCAATCCTCTACAGATACGTGGTGTCAGTCCTAAGTCTGCAAGTGGGAAGGAAAATTTGTGGTTGCAGAGAGTTTGTGAGGGAAATTTATTCGGGGAAAAGGGAGATCCATTTTCGGTTCAGAGCGGGTGTGAGTCGCAACTCCGCTACGAGGGTGGGGCGATCCGTATTTGACTTGACCGGGTGTGAGTTGCAACGACGTTTGAGGTCCGGGTGTCAGTCGTAAAGCTCCTGTTTTCCCAGATAATAACGGATGGCAGCGCTTCCAGGCAATTACGGATGGAAGGTGAACTAAAGCTCACGCGGCAAAATGGTTTTGAGACCGGCGGGCCTCCTCTCTGCGCAAAGAAGAGGCTATAAAAATGTAGTTTGCAACAACAACAAACTACCTCAGAGCGTAAAAACTAGGGATGGGTATCGGATTGAAAAACGTTGATGTTTACTATTCGATGTTTTTTAAACTTCAAACATCGATGTGAAAAAAACAATTGTATGAAAAACATCGATGTTTTAAAACATCGACGTTTTTAACAAAAATTATTACGAGTTTACACTGCATCTTTTGGGATGCGAAAAAAGTAAAAATCAAAAAACATGAAAAACAATCAAAATTCAAAAGCAAAACCGATACAGTACAAAAAGATTCAAAACTATGAAGTGAGAAGTGAGGGCTCTTGTTGGTGGCGGTTTCTTCATCATTATGCATGTCTTACCTAGAGTCAACCATGGCTGACTATACGCGACTCAACATTAGGCGACTTACATAAAGTGATAGTGATAATTATGTTAAAGATGCAGGTTACAAATTGAAACGTTTGAGTTCAATTTGGTTAACTGCAAATTGAAACGTAAATTAGGAGGAGAAGTAAATTAGGGAGAAAGGAAAAAACATCGGAAGCAAAACTTCGATGTCAAAATATTCGATGTTTTTAGGAAAACATCGAGGTTTTTCAAACATCGAACCTTTCAAAGCATCTCATCAAACAGTATTCGATACCCATCCCTGGTAAAAACTCATGGAATAAGTATTTAAATACTAATAAGTATAAATACTTATTCCATGGTAAAAACTGGGGTTGAACTGTGCTATTAGGTGCCCCCGCTGTTATCACTTATGACCTTCCTACACGTTTCGATATATCGAGTTAAATACACAACAGGGATGTTTTTTTCTTTCCAAATACGCCCCCGAGTTAAATACACAACAGGGATGTTTTTTTTCTTTCCAAATACGCCCCCGAGTTAAATACACAACAAAATGTTCAAATATGTTGCAGAAAAAATGTTAGTATCGAGAGAACTAAGTTCTTTCCTTCGATATATCGAATCTAGTGATAACAGCGGAAGGGCACCTAATTGCGCAGTTTTACCAAAACTGGAGCGTGGTGTGGACTATTGGAGTAAATTTTTATTCCGTGAGGTATCAACGGGGTCTTGAGATACGGAGAAAAATAATTAACAGGCTTCGCTTGGACTTGATAGGTGATTGGATAATACGGTACATATCAGGTACAAGTGCTCACTCCAACGCATGTTAACATTTTCGGGGCTAGAATGTTCACACTCGAGCCTTCGTCGTTCTACCTACCTAGCGTTTATTACAATTAGTAGAATTATTATAATTGGCATATCGCTTTGGCTCGTGTCCAAGCAAACTCAGTAGCCGGCATAGGATACCTGCTGATATATTGGTGGATTATTTAATATAATCTGGGTGAATGTGACCTGAGTGAGAATAAACCGCCGAATTGAAAGGTCTTGTAGATCTTATCGCCATGAGCAATCTTTTCTGCCTGTAAGAATTTTACTTTTTTTTATTTTACAGGTGTTGCGTCGATGTGGGTTGCTAGGCGTTTACTCAGCACTCTCAGCAGCAGGGCATTAGTCTCCAAACACTCCTGCAGTATAACCCGCTGTGCGGCATCGACGTCAAGCAATATAACTCAAACCCATACTTTCACGAGTGCGTTCATTACCACATCATTTTTACTGCTCCATCACACAATAATGTTTTGAGAATGTGAAACTAAAATACTTCTACTCCTCAGAGAAGGCATCCCTTTCTTCTATAAACAACTCTTCACTTGGAACTATGAGCGCTGAAATGGCTGAAAACATCATTTGGGTCGACTTGGAGGTAGGTAATCCCGTTACACTTAACAGCTGTATTCGTTCTGAACTGAAAAGCGAGCCAAATTGATTGTATCAAGCGTGATAGATAGTTTAGAAGCTCGTTTGACGATTGAACCAAGCGTTGACGGTGATTGATAGAAGAAATTCTGAATGACTCAAGCGGTTGATGAAGCGGCTCGATAGTCTACGGCAATTTCCGTCAAGCATTGTGTCAGTCACTCGGTGGAAGTCATGGCGTCAACTTCGCAATCCGCTCCTCCCGAAGAAAACTCGGATCGAAAGGAAAGTCGTTATTGATTGATCTGCATCGTGATAGTCCGGAGTTGTGGAAAGTAATAAGTAAAGACTATTGCAATAGAAATAAAAAATGTGCGGCACATGAAAAAATAGTGGGTGCATTGAGAAAGTTGAACCCAGATTTCACCGTGAAACAATTGAAACAAAAAATTAATGTTCTCAGAACTAACTTCGACGGGGAGTTCAAGGCCATCGAGGGTAAAAAAATTTCAGGGACGTCTACAGATGACATCCCTGAACCCTCGCTTTGGTATTTCAATGAAATGTACTTCATAAAATACCAATTGGAAATCGCGCAGACTGACACTTCTGAGGTAAGAATTTTATTTTATTTTTACAGTAGAATTCATATTTATTTTTATATTGCGAGTAATGTTATTACTTATTCATCTATATTACACAAGGCACTTGTTTTGCCACGGAACTGACACAGACGTGTTGAAAAATGTGCAGAAGTCATCCTTTTTTTTTTTTTTTTTTTTTTTTTTTTTTTTTTTTTTTTTTTGCCTCTACTATAGAATTTCCTTTGGTTCTTTGAAGTTGAACCATATCTACAATGTCTTGTCTCCATGACCCAGGTTCCACAGCACCAGTCCCGACATCTTATCTGTCAATATCCTGAGGTGGTAAATACTTGGCTCTATTTTTTGAGCATAAGTAGTTGTGCAAACGGCAGTAATGGCCATTACGATTTTTCTAGCTCTCATTGGTTCAAATTTGGTGGTGTTTTGAAGTATTTTGAATCTCTTCGTTAATATACCAAAAGCATTTTCAACGACTTCTGGATCGTGACAGTCTATAGTTGAAAATCCTTTTCTCATTCGTCAAAGCAGCGATGTTGTAGGGCCTCATGAATTCAGGGAGAAGTTGGAAAGCTCCAACGAAGACGTACGGAAATTTTTATTAGAGTGCCTGGTAACTTTCGAGGATCAGGCAATTCTCTGTCTGGTTCTCAGACAGTGTGTGCCATAACAAAGTGTTCTTCAACACACCACCATCTGACACTCGGCCATTTGCTCCGACATCGACCATCAGAAATTTATAATTTGCATCAACAATAGCCATAACCACGATGCAGAAAAAAACCTTTGTACTTATATTAGTAGGATCCAGAATGGGGAGGTTTTTGGATTGATACGTGTTTGCCGTCAGTGCTCCCGACGCAGTTGGGGAAATTCCATTGTTCTTCGAATTCCTGTGCAACCCTTTTCTATCCAATCGTCGTTTTTGGGACCTAGATGATAAAGAAAAAACGTATTGTATAAATAATAAATAATAAAAGACATAAAAACATGTCTTTTTTTATTGTATAAACATTGTAAAAACATTGTATAAATAGTATAACACTGTAATTAGGTAGGTAGTTACTTATTAAATTGCTGTTGTGCTTAAACTCGTAAACTTTCGTTCACTGTATTTTATTTTTGGTTACAGCAGCCATCGATTTGCTCATGAAGACTCGCAATCACAAGTCAACCCTGAAAGTGTCGAATCCCCTTCTGGTGTAGTTCCACCTTCAACTCTCAAAACAGCTATCACGGGTAAAAAAAAGGAAACGTGTGCCAGACAGCACTGATCAATTAGTGAGACTAGCGACTGAATATTTTAAGCGACCTGAGACTGAAGAAGATATTATCGCTAGGGGGTGGGCTATGAAATTGAAAAAGTTAGCTCCAGACCAACGACGCTTTGCAGAGAAAATCATAAATGACGCGCTTATTGAAGCAGAAATGGGCACGTTGACAAGGGAAGGAGTGCGTTGTCCTCGTTGGTCACCTGCGTCGTCATGTTCTTCAGTAAATAGTTGGCAAACGAACCCCCACTCAGTGCCTTCACAGCACGCTTCAAGAGAAAGCCTATCATACCAACGGCAACACCATGAAACGTCTCATGAAGATAATGCTGCTATGTTCTTCTCCTCATTTACTTGAATGTGAACTTGTGCCCCTAATGTTTTCAGTTCAGTACTAATGTTCATAATTTGGGAAATGTCTGAATTAATTATTTGTAAATTGTAAATTATTTGTGAAAATATAAAAAGATTTACTTGGCTACACTTACTAACCTGACTGTTTTCCTTCAATGCCTTGATGATTGCAGAGCAAGTTTCCATTTTGATGAGTTGCAGAGTCTGTGGAGCAATGGCGCACGTGAATTTGAGATCTTCTAAATCCATGCCAAACGTCGGGTACCTCAATGTGATAGACAATCTCTGACTTGCAGGAATCGCTTCACGCATTTTTGTATCTTTCTTCTCAATGTCAGGGTGGAGTAAATCCAGTAGATGATCAAAACTTTCTTGGTCCATTCTCAAAAAGTTCCTGTAGTCCTCTGGTTTTGAATCACACAGGAGATGTTCATGAGTGAAGCGGTTTCTCAGTTTGTACCACTCCTTAGACCACCGTCGTTTTGGTTGGTTATTCCTTGAATAATCAACTTATGTTTTCATGCAAAAGGTCAACCTCTCCGATTCGGCTCAACATTTTTTTCTGTACGTTTCATGGTGTCTAGATCAAAAAAGGTCCGTACGCCGTTCGCGCCGTTTTTGGTTGTAGAAAATTTTCTAAAAATCTGAAATTTGGGTCAGGGGTCTCTTCCCGGCCTGGGACGGTCATCGAAACTTTTCAGCCCGATCGGACCAAATTTGGGCGGGGTAGGGGTCAAAATGTGTTTTTTGAAAAATGGATTTTCGAGATTTTGGGCGATCTAGGCGAGTAGGGTATTATTTTTCACTAATTCTTGGACGCTGAATCCAATGAGACGGGTCCCGGAACGATTGGCGCCCACAGGTAGATTTTTCATCATTGGGAATGGCTTCGACTGACGAAAGTTTTGATCGAAAGATTGAAGGGTTGATTAAAGCACGCTTGAAGCTCCCATCAATCAGAGGGCCAAGCATTTGATCAAGCGGCTTGATAGTGTAGGGGCTCCAGTGTAGCGGCATACTGTTGTTCGCTATCAATTTTTCAATTTCATAGTTCCATTAATTATCAATGATCTATTAAGAAATGAAATAGCCTACTGAAAAATAATTGATAGAAAAGGAAGCCCATAATAACAGACCATTAATGTCCAAAAAGTTATTCTGCACATGTTACTTACGACGGAAAAGGCTTCTTAATTTTTTTTTTTTTTTTTTTTTTATTTTGAGTTATTTACGACTGTGGATTTTCTTTGCGTATTCGACCAGTGATGACACTAAAGTATCTCCCAAAATTTTGAAGAAACCGTTAAAAGGAGCTCTAATTTTACATCAGACCTGCCTAGTGTCTATAAAAAAATATTTCTGTGGTCCCGTTGAGACTAAATCGAGTACCAAAAGTACTCGTATTTCAGGTTGAATGAGCAAAATCTATTGCCAGAGGTCAACCTCTCTGATTGGCCCAAACATTTTACCAGAAATCTCGAAAACACATGTTCAAAATGGGTAATAGATACCCATTTTGACCCATGACCTCTTCCAGTGAATGCCAATCGTTCTAGGACCCTTTTCATTGGATTCAGCGCCCAGAATTTAGTGGAAAATCAAACACCACACACCTAGATTGCAAAAAAATCTCAATAATCCATTTTTCGAAATACACATTTTGACCCCTACCCCACCCAAACTAGAACCAAAAACGGGTTTCTGACCAAAATTTCAGATTTTTAGAAAATTATCTATTACTAAAGTCGGCGTACGGTGGACAGACATTTGCTAATTTTGATCTAGACACCTTGAAACGTCCAGAAAAAATGTTTGGGCCGAATCGGAGAGATTGACTTTTTGCATGAAAACATCGGTTGGTTTTCCTGAATAATCAACCAGTAGGTCGGTAAATACCTATATTCACCACCAGTAAGCCAAATTTCGGTCGGGAATCTCTTTTTTCCAAAAGTTGAAAGAAATAGTTTTGAATTGTAACAATGGTTATGCACGAACCAATGGACCAATGGGGTTTTGGTTCCAAGGATAACCTGTAAAACATACATTGACTATTCAATCCCCCACCCCACCCCAAACCCACCTCCCAAGAAATGTCATGTTGGACCTTTTACTCTATTTTATGTGTGATTTCACTTTTTTATACACCATGTATTCCTTTGTACAAACATTTCAAATATACATGAATATATTTTCAATTTAATTCAAATTGTTTTTCTTTCAGATGACAGGATTGGATCCTGAAACGTCTCACATAATAGAAGCGGCGTGTATAGTGACCGATAAAATGTTGAATATTGTCGCTGAAGGGCCTCACCTCGTCATTCATCAAACTCTCGATGTTCTCAATACTATGGACAAATGGAATGTGGAGCATCATACGAAAGTAAGTTAGTTTCGTGCGAATGAGTATCGCGTAATTTGAACACGCCTCTTGCTTTAATCCGCTAATTTTTGAAATGCTCAGTCTGGTCTCTTCAAAGCATGTCTCGAAAGTGAAGTGTCATTAGAACAAGCTGAAGCTGAACTTTTGAGATTCGTCGAAACTTACTCTGCGCCAGGTAGATACATGATTAGTTCATTTTTCTTAACCGTGTTCAATTAGACGTCCAAAGACGTTTTTCCCTAATTTTAATAAATAATAATAATATTAATAAACATTAATAATAATTACAAGGAGGATTTTTAGCTCCTAAAGAATAAGGTTTAGGTACATAAAATAAAATGTCCGTTGAATATTCCGCCTTGGTAGCCTCTTAAACACCTGAAACCAAAAGTAGGACAGTCGCATTCTAGCAATATGCGATTCAGTCTGACTCCTTGTAATTATCCGATGTATGACTAAACCTCCGACAATAAATATAACGGTTTTTATGCTTGTTATTTAAGGGATAATACATAGCATTTACAAATTTATTTAAATCCTTTACAAATGTATTTGAACCTTCTACAAATGTATTTAAACCTTTTACAAATGTATTTAAACCTTTTACAAATTTATTTAAACCTCTATACTTAATCGAGATTAGAATAATTAGAACGAAAACGTCTGTAGGTTACTCGCGTAAGACACGGTAGAAATGGTCATGAGAAGGGGATTGATTCATACGAGTAGTTCGTGGTATCCCTTCTAAGTGTTGAGACCAATAACTTCTCCCACGTACGTTATGTCAGTGAGCTTCTAATCTTCCTGATAGCGAATTAAGAAGAGAATTAGATCGGTCAAATTTTGTTGGAGTACTATTAGATTACATATTAACATAGAGCATAATGTCTAACAGTGATTCAAGTGTGGACTCCTTTGTTTTTCGTCGACGTACTGTGCAAAGAAAAATGTCAGAATTGAAAGCGGATCTAGTTCCTCAGACTCACCCATTCCTCATCGCAATGCTGGATTAAGGCGAGGGACGTAAGAAGTAGTTTCTCAAGAGAAAAAGCAACTTTGTGAAGCTGTATGAGGAAGGATTTTCTGTAAAGGATGCCGCTCAGAAATCAGATATAAAGTGCAACACAAGGAAAAATATTTTTAAGAAGTACAGAAAAAATAGTTTTAAGGTTATAAAGAATGGACCACGAGGAGTTTAAATACATTTGTAAAAGGTTTAAATACATTTGTTAAAGGTTTAAATAAATTTGTAAAAAGTTTAAATACATTTGTAAAAGATTTAAATTATTTTGTAAAGGGTTGAAATAAATTTGTAAATGCTATACACACCGATTTCGCCCTTCGTTTTGTGTTGCGTCCCATTACTCGACAGCTATCTGCACACCCCCTTTCTTTCTACCTATCGGAAGCGAATAAAACGCATTAGCGACTATTGATTAATGACTAATGAATACATCTTGGAGGAAATTGTATCTCTGAGGGCACCTCACTGTAAGGAAAACTTAGTTGGCGACTTGAAAAAGAAAAAAATAATAAATAAATAAAAACCGTCGTGCAAGAATTATAAGCCTGTAATTGATCGGATTGTCGATCTTTCACTATCATGGGCTGCTGTTGAATCTACCCATGAACAATGAATTTACTCTATCTTTACTCTCTATAGACTCTATTTGATTTGCCTTTCCCAACCAGGACAAAGGAGAAATAATCAACATACATTTATAATGGAAAATGTTTATTGCTCACAAGTACCCAAAGATTTCTCGAAGTCCTGCCGAGAAGAGCCCGAAGTCAGTAGGATGGGCTAGTCAGGTGGACCACGGCGTTCCGGGCTGTCTTCTTCCTGGAGGCGGCTGCAGAGATCGGAGGCGTCACCTCAACAGCCGATTTCTCGACCGCAAGTTGCCGTTGTACGGGAACGGTTGTGTGAAGCCGGATTCCCGAATTCCGTCTACCAGGGTGAAGCAGCAATCAACACCTGAAACTTACATGTAGATTTTGAGTCTCGAGGTGGTTTCCTGGTTTCCCGCAGGCTTGGAATCCGCGACCAGAATGCCTGATCTTCTTCCGATGGATTTCGCCTGACGCAAGGGTCGCGCTCAAAGTTAGCATTATCCAATGACATCAATACTCGTTTGACTTGCAAATAAACGAGTTTGTTAGCCGGCGACGTGCATCAAAGACACATATACTTTTACACAACTCTTAAGCCGCGTTTACACCGAAGTTTGAAACACGAGTTGCAAACAGAAGTTGCAAACATCTCTAAAAACGCGCATTTTTAGACGAAACATTTCGCTGTTGCAAACAGTTTTTCAGTGTTTGCAACAGAAATTTTTGTTTCCACCAGAAGTCGGTAAAGATCAAAGGGAGTTGCAAACTTTTGTTTGCAACACTAGTTTCGGTCACTATGTGCCGTTGAAACACGAAACAGAAACATTTCCCCGCCATCCCCTACGCTGCCACCTCCACTCTCACTCTCTCGCCTTTCGGTAATTCGTATCCATTTTCGAAATTTTGTGACCAATCATTAAAGTTATATATTCAAAATCCTCACTGGTCATTCTTACAAAGTTTTTAAAACTTCCGTCCGTTCTCAGTTCACCTGATAGAGGGTCAACATCATCTCTATTTAAATCGTCCAACAGGTCGTTTCCACTGTACGTAGCTCTGGAATTCAGAGACGGCCTCACCCAGTATCGTCTCGGCCTACGTTGCTTTGACAACACGACACACGCCGCCGCGGCTAAAATGACATCCTCGGAAGGACTGATCCCAGGAACCAAAACATAGGCGAGTCATAATCAAGGTTGAAAGTGTTTCAAACATTTTCATGAAACATGGAAAAAAAACCATGAAATAAAAGTTGCAAACTTTTATTTGAAACTACTGTTTGCAACTGCTGTTTGCAATAAAAGTTTGCAACTTTTTGTTTGAAACTTCGGTGTAAACACGGCTTTACGCAACTATAAATCTCTCAATATTCGCGTTGGTTCTATTACAAATATGGGTACGTTTGCTACGATGGTGCGGGGAAACTGCGAAGCAGTCGGCAAGCTGACAGCATGGTGGGGATTTTCCGAATATAAAGGAGTGAAAATTCGTGGAAAATCAGTAGGTATGCATTTTTCCGGGTATGAATATCTAGGACCGGGAACGAACCTTTCCGCTGCCGAACCACCGATCAATTCCACCGATGCAATCGCTCGAAGACACGACGAGGAATACGCTCGTGCCTAGACCTCAGCCGATATACGTCAAGCGGATCGTACTGCGATTGGAAATTTCGCGAAGGATTTTGTACGTACTAAGCGTGTTGCTGCTGCCGCCGGTATTTCGGGACTGGCTGCTAAATATGCTGTCGAATCTGTTACGGGCGTGTTTCTGGCCCCCAGCTTAGAAAGCGAATATGGACGTGGACGCAATCAATTCTGAAGAAGTGGCTTCGTCTGTGGGGTCAGGAGGATTAGATCGCGCAGCGGGATCCGAATTTCACGAAGGCAAGTTAATGTTCGCACATAAGCATATCCTACAATCAATCACCTGGTTATTGCAACGTTAATATAAAAGACGATCAATACGATAACTGCGATTTCCTATCGATGTCGTTGGGTGAAATACCAACGAATTACGTGTCGTCGTACATGACAAAAAGCGAGTACGATTCGTTGCCACCCAATTCACGTATTAAACGTGTAAAGATAACCCTTACTCCTATGGGTTATAGAACTCCATTTCAAGCTGGTTCTGACGGACTCTCCTCTGTGAATGCTACGTCAACAGTATTATGGGCCCATGGGCTGGGACAGGAACAGAAATATCACGGCCGTAATTTCGCGTTACAACCAAGTGCTGCTAACCCCGTGGTACCCCGGTTATCTACCGGATATACTCACGATCACTGGATCGACAATTGTGGGAAAAAGAAAACATGAATCAAGCTACTGGATTTACGAGCATCCGGACGACGTTCATGAACCCTTGTGTATTACCACGATATTATTGCCAGGCTTATACAACTGCTGACGCCGATCAAGGATCAAACAGTTTTCCTACGCTCATGGATCATTACGTGTTGGTATATTGAATCCATCGGCCTTACATCCACCAGTACAATACGAATATCGACCACAGATTAACGTATTGAAGCCGCAAAATGTAAATCCACCAACTATGGCAAGAAATGCGTCAACGAAATTTTTCTACCACAAGACTCTACATCGAAGATAACCTTTTTTCCCGTTTGAATGGCGCTGCGATTTGAGGGTCTATCGTGCTCCCTCGCCCTTATTAGTAGAATACCCGCGAGATCCCCGCCTCCCTAAGGAAGCGTAGGATCCTGACATGGAGATGTCAGCTGAGCTAGGCAGCACTTTACTAATGATCCGCAGTCGAATTGTGGCAAAAGCTGCATGTGCGTCCACAGCTGTCTCCGCTCCCACACTAGAGGCAGTTGGCAGTCTCTGATTTGCCCTGGGAGGAAAGCTCAGCATACATCGGAGCAAGGATTCTAAAGTAATTTCTACTCAGAAAGTGAAGGGTCTTCGCTCTTTTTGCATTCAGTGAGATGATGAGCTCTGACTGCCTGAGGCCACGTTGCCTCTGCCAGTACGCAGCTAGTTAAGAGCGCTCCCATGCTGGTTTAGGTTAGCTTAGAGGTCCCAATCCCCCGGGACCCATGGGAGTGGACAGCGAACCTTCCCTCGGAAGGAGCTCGGCATCCTCGTGCCGTCGAATGCCCCGGTACCCAGAGGTGCATCATCTTCCTCTTTGAGGTCCTTCTTAGGGATTGGAAACATTCCCAGGCCAACTTTAAGGGTGAAAGCTGCAATAAACCTTTAAAACTGACTGGCTGTTCGTAAGTGTAATATCTGGCGCAAGTGAGTCCCCGGTTATGGATCTCCTGCGCCCAGGTACTTATGTCAAGGACATCTGCATGATAGATGGCAACGAGGGAGGCTAGGAGCTGGCAGCCAGGGTCAAAGATAATCTATAACGAAAATACTTACTATTCCTCAACCAGTCGCCCATTGATTGACGATGTGAGAAAAAAAAAGAAAGTTTTTCTAGGCGTCAACCATTCATTTTCCATAATTTCCAAGATGCTCAAGTTCCCATCCTAAGACGGGTTCTGTTATAATTATTGCGCTCACTCTACTCACAGCATTTTACATGACTACTCATACATATTCTTAGCTAACTTGACACGCTATTTATAATGAATTCATTATTTTCCCTAGGGATGAGCCCATTAGCGGGAAATACTGTCTACATGGACAAGATCTTCCTACTCAAGTACATGCCCAAATTTTGCGCTCACCTCCACTATCGTATTTTGGATGTTTCGTCGGTGAAATTACTCGCTAAGTAAGTGAAAGCCTATTTACATTTCCACGATTACAATACCTACGCTAGAAGAAAGAATAGAAAAAATGTGTATTTTGAATTTTTTTTTTAAAACGATTTTCGGGATTTTTTTTGGAACTAGGCATGTGGGGTATCGTTTTGGTTGGTTATTCCTTGAATTATCAACCTATTTTTTCATGCAAGAAGTCAATCTCTCCGATTTGGCCCAAAATTTATTTCTGGGCGTTTCAAAGTGTCCTAGATCAAAAAAGTCAAATGCCCGTCAGCCGTACGCCGTCCACGCCGACTTTGGTAGCAGAAAATTTGCTAAAAATCTGAAATTTGGGTCAGAGGTCCGTTTTCAGCTTTTGTTGGCCCTCGAAACCTTTCAGCCCGATCGGACAAAATGTGAATATCGAAAAATTGATTTTTTTGCAACCTAGGTGTGTGGGGTATCATTTTCCACTAAATTCTGGACTCACTGTTTTCCCCATAATCTTGCTCCAATGAATAATCGACAATTGTGTATGAATTTGCAGTGTTTTGTTGTCCACTTCGAAAATATTGACACGTTCTTTCACTTTTGTCCGTAGATCATGGTACGACGTGGTTTTTCCAAAGACACTGAAACACCGGGCACTCGACGATATCAAAGAATCCATTTCGGAGCTAAAATATTATAAGGAGATTATATTCAAACGGGACACGAAAAGCAGGTAAAGCACCTCTGGCGGTTCTGAATCTTCACCACTTCTTGTTGAGTAACCGGTGCACTCTCGTCTGTTGTTTCATGTTTTAACTGTTACATATGCGGTGTTTGTTATTGGAATACAGTCGTAACTAACACTTTGTTTCAACTGTTTTACTCTACCTGATATAAATAACGATTCGGCGGAAACAATTACACTTCATTATGGCCCCAAATCTTGGTACGATGTTCAGGCTCCGAATGAGTTTGTGCTCGAGCTCAAGTGGAGTTTAGGTGCGACACTTGTCATTGCTTACGGTCAATGAGGGTCTTGGTCGAAGGAACCAACAATTATAATTTTGTGATGAAGCTGATGAGAGGTAAAAGTGAGTCCATGTGCGTTTTGAACAACTAGCGTCACCAGGGAGCAACCAACAGCGCGCTCAAGCAGTTATTGAATTATGCTCCTGCGTTCTTCCTTGACCTGATGTCATGTAGATATTGCTAAATAGAAAGTTCCCCTTGCAAACTAGAAAGACGTCACCACTAAATTAAAAAAAAAAAAATTGTTTTCAAATTTTGTTTTGGTTGGTTATTTTATGAATACCTATGTTTTCATGCAAAAAGTGTGTCTCCGATTCGGCCCAAAAATTTTTTTCTGGGGTTTTTAAGTGTCTAGAAAAAAATAAGTCAAATCTCCGTCCGCTGTACGCCGTCCACGCCGACTTTGGTTGTAGAAAATTTTCTAAAAATCTGAAATTCGGGTCAGGGGTCCGTTTTCGGCTCTAGTTTATCCTCGAAACTTTTCAGCCCGGTCGGACCAAATTTGGGCAGGGTAGGGGTCAAAATGTGTATTGCGAAAAATGGATTTTCGAGATTTTTGGCGATTTAGCCGTGTAGGGTATTATTATCGACTAAATTTTGGACGCTGAATCCAATAAGGCTGGTCCCAGAACGATTGGCGCCCACCGGAAGAGGTTGTGGGCCAAAATGGGTATCTTATCTACCCATTTCGAATATGTGTTTTTTGAGATTTCTGGTAATTAGGCGTGTGAGGTGTCGTTTACCATTAATTTTTGGACGCTGAATCGATTGAAATGAGTCTCCGCTCCTGGTCCGAGGTGGTTATTGCTCTGTGAATGAATCTGCAGCGTTTTTAATAGTAAAAGCACCAATTTATAGGAAAAGAACATGGTGATTTCATTGGTGTTTCTCTACGATCTCTTTCTCTGTTAAAGTTTTGAACGCGGTAGCGAGTTGGGAGTCCACCCATTCACGAGCTCATCGTCGTGTATGGGTTTATTATGAACCTCGATAGCGCGCTGCTCTCAGAGCCACCAGCAGCACTACGAAAAGGAGCAGCTCGATGACAACGAGAACAAGCTGATGTTTGGCGTCTGTGTACTCGAATTTCCTCATCGTCACTAATAGTGGAGTCCACAGCTGCACACAAGCTAACCGGAGGGTCCAAGTTGTCACCAAAACAGCGGGAGGACCGTTCACGACGAACACCGTGTTGAGAGACGAACGGTACAAAGCTTGACCAAGTGCCCAGAATATTATTTGCGGCAAAGTCGAGTAGGCGTTGATTGGAAATGGTTCGAGTAGGGTGATGATTCGTCGCTTGATCTCAATTTGGGTGTCTCCGGGCCACATTGCAAACACGTATTTACCACCTTGGAGCGGGCGAAAGGCGATAGGGTGCGGGTCGTAGTTGAAATCTTGCTGTATCTCGACGAGAACCCTGAACACAGCGTCTGGTCTGACTGGGATCACCGAGGCGTCACCGAGCGCTTCCATGTCGAACGGTGATTCGCTCATTGTCATGAGGCCACTGTGCAGATAGACCTTTGCTGAACACCAAACGTTGAAAGTTGCCGATCCGTCGACGACTTTTTTCGGGCAAATAAACGTGAGAGTGGTGTCTGCGGGAGTTCTTGGAGATACGGCCGACTGGCGAACGAAGCCTAGAAGCAGTAAAAGTAGGTATAACGTGAGAGCACAGCTTTGTCCCAATAACCACTCACAAAAGATTGCACAGGATTAATTTTGTATCTAGATAGACATAGGGTTACCAGATGAATTGAATAGAATTTGAATTCCCATATAGAATCGTAATCTTCCCCTCTACTAAAAACAACAATTCCCCACACTACAGAAAGTTAGCTCCATCTCCACCAGAACAGGACCCAAAAGTTAACAAAAATATTATTATTATTATTATTACAACTTGATAAAACAGAAAACGTACCAGAAATCTAGGAAGCACACATTTGAAATGGGTAAATAGGCACCCATTTTGACCCATAGCCTCATCCAGAGAGCACCAATCGTTCCGGGACCCGTCTCATTGGATTCAGCGTCCAAAGATGGTGGAAAATCATACCCCACACGCCTGGGTACCAGAAATCTGGAAACCACATATTTAAAATGGATACCAATTTTGGCCCATAACTTCTTCCGGTAGATGCCAATCGTTCTGGGGCCCATTTCATTGGATTCAGCATATAAAATTTAGTGGAAAATTATACACCTCACGCCTAGTTCGCCAAAAATCCCGAAAATCCATTCTTCGAACACATATTGATCCCTACCCTGCCCAAATTTGGTCCGATCGGGCTGAAGAGTTTGGAGGACCGTCCTAGGCAGGAAACAGACCCCTGACCCAAATTTCAAATTTTTAGAAAATTTTCTACTACCGATTCGGCCCAAAATGTTTTTCTGCACGTCCAAGGTGTCTAGATAAAAAAAAATCGTAAAAAAATTCTTGGTTATTCCTCGGACCAGGCGCATGGAGACTAATTTAAAACGCTGCAAATTCTTACACACGGGTTGGTTATTCCTCCTCGGACCAGGTGCATGGAGACTAATTTCTTCAACATGGGGGAAATGGGAAAACAGTGGGTGCGGCGGGTACTAGACCCATTCAAATCGTCCAAAATTTAGTGGGAAATGATACCCTACTCACCTAAATCGCCCAAAATCTCGAAAATCAATTTAAAAAATCTGCAAATTCTTACACACGGGTTGGTTATTCCTCGAATGGGGGAAACAGTGGGTGTGGCGGGTCCCAGACCCATTCCAATCGATTCAGGGTCCAAAATTTAGTGGAATATGATACCCCACACGCCTTGGCACCAGAAATCCTGACACATACAAAATGGGCGGATGCATACCCATTTTGACCCTTAACTTCTTCCGGTGGTTGCCAATCGTTCTGGGACACACATCATTGAATTCAGCGTCCAAAATTTAGTGGAAAACTATACCCCACACGCCTAGGTAGCAGAAATCCCGAAAACACATATTCAAAATGGGTAATAAATACCTAATTTGACCCATAACTTCTTCCACTGGGTGCCGATCGTTCTGGGACCCATTCAATTGGATTCAGCGTCCAAAATTTACCCCAAAATGACACCCTACTCGCCTAGATCGCCCAAAATCTCGAAAATCCATTTTTCAAAAAACACATTTTGACCCCTACCCCGCCCAAATTTGGTCCGATCGGGCTGAAAAGCTTGGAGGACCGTCCTAGGCCGGGAACAGACCCCTGACCCAAATTTCAGATTTTTAGAAAATTTTCTACTACCAAAAACGGCGTGGACGGCGGACGGCGTACGGCGGACGGACATTGACCTTTTTTGATCAGGACATCATGAAACGTCCAGACAAAAATTTTGAGCCGAATCGGAGAGGTTGACCATTATCATGAAAACATAGGTTGATTATTCAAGGAATAACCAACCAAAAGATCAATGTCCGTCCGCCGGCCGCGCCGTTCATTGGTAGTAGACAATTTTCTATTACCTAATCCTAAACCTTTCTAATTCTAATTTCTTCTATATGAAATTTGGGTTAGGGGTCTGTTCCCGGCCTAGGACGGTCCTCGAAACTTTTCAGCCCGATCGGACCAAATTCGCGGGGTAGGGGTCAAAATGTGTTTTTTGAAAAATGGTTTTTCAAGATTTTGGGCGATCTAGGCGAGTGGGGTATCATTTTCCACTAAATTTTGGACGCTGAATCCAATGAAATGGGTCCCAGAACGATTGGCAC
This sequence comes from Cyrtorhinus lividipennis, assembly GCA_019603395.1. Taxonomy (NCBI): domain Eukaryota; kingdom Metazoa; phylum Arthropoda; class Insecta; order Hemiptera; family Miridae; genus Cyrtorhinus; species Cyrtorhinus lividipennis. The sequence continues at coordinate 952,397 of CM034005.1, forward strand.
CCACTGGAAGAAGTTATGGGTCAAATTGAGTATATATTACCCATTTTGATTATGTTTTCGAGATTTCTGGTTCCTACCTAGGCGTGTGGTGGGGTATAATTTTCCACTAAACTTGGGATCCTGAATCGATCGGAATGGGTCAGGGACCCGCCGCACCCACTGTTCTCCCCATTTCCCCCATGTTGAAGAAATGAGTCTCCATGCGCCTGGTCCGAGGAATAACCAACCCCTGTGTAAGAATTTGCAGCGTTTTAAATAAGTTTCCATGCGCCTGGTCTGACGAATAACCAACCCCTGTGTAAGAATTTGCAGCGTTTTTGATCTAGACACCATGAAACGTCCAGAAAAAAATTTTGAGCCGAATCGGAGAGGTTGACCTTTTACATGAAATAACCAAAAATGGGTGAAAATGTGTTTTTTGGTTGGTTATTCCTTGAATAATCAACCTATGTTTTCATGCAAATGGTCAACCTCTCCGATTCGGCTCAAAATTTTTTTCTGGACGTTTCATGGTGTCTAGATCAAAAACGCTGCAAATTCTTACACAGGGGTTGGTTATTCGTCAGACCAGGCGCATGGAAACTTATTTAAAACGCTGCAAATTCTTACACAGGGGTTGGTTATTCCTCGGACCAGGCGCATGGAGACTCATTTCTTCAACATGGGGGAAATGGGGAAACAGTGGGTGCGGCGGGTCCCAGACCTATTCCAATCGATTCAGGATCCAGAATTTAGTAGAAAATGATACCCCACACGCCCAGGTACCGGAAATCTCGAAAACGCATATTCAAAATGGGTAATATATACCCAATTTGACCCATAACTTCTTCCAGAGGGTGCCAATCGTTCCGGGACCCACTTCATTGAAATCAGCGTCCAAGATTTAGTGGAAAATGATACCCCACACGCCTAGGTTCCAGAAATATCAAAAACACATATTCAAAATGGGTAATATATACCCAATTTGACCCATAACTTCTTCCAGAGGGTGCCGATCGTTTTGGGACCCATTTCATTGGATTCAGCGTCCAAAATTTAGTGGAAAATGATACCCCACTCGCCTAAATCGCCCAAAATCTCGAAAATCCATTTTTCAAAAAACACATTTTGACCCCTACCCCGCCCAAATTTGGTCCGATCGGGCTGAAAAGCTTGGAGGACCGTCCTAGGCCGGGAACAGACCCCTGACCCAAATTTCAGATTTTTAGAAAATTTTCTACTACCAAAAACGGCGTGGACGGCGGACGGCGTACGGCGGACGGACATTGACCTTTTTTGATCAGGACATCATGAAACGTCCAGAAAAAAATTTTGAGCCGAATCGGAGAGGTTGACCATTTGCATGAAAACATAGGTTGATTATTCAAGGAATAACCAACCAAAACATGGGGGAAATGGGGAAAACGGTGGGTGCGGCGGGTCCCAGACCCATTCCAATCGATTCAGTGTCCATGATTTAGTGGAAAATTATACCCCACACGCTTAGGTACCAGAAATCTCATAAACACATATTTAATTGTAGGCAACTGCTCAAAATTGGTTGCTAAGTTTAACGGCTGGTTATAAACAACAGGATATGACGATGTGTTTTGTTTGTCTATTCGGCTGAAGTCACCCACATGGGTAATAAATACCCAATTTGACCCATTACTTCTTCCAGTGGGTGCCAATTGTTCTAGGGACCCATTTCATTGGATTCAGCGTCCAAAATTTAGTGGAAAATGACACCCCACTCGCCTAAATCACCCAAAATCTCGAAAATCCATTTGTCAAAAAACACATTTTGACCCCTACCCCCTCCAAATTTGGTCCGATCGGGCTGAAAAGTTTCGAGGACCCATCTCCGCTGGGAACAGACCCCTGACCCAAAGGTGGAGGCGTACGGCGTACGGCGTACGTGCGGACGGACATTGACCTTTTTTGACAGGGACATCATGAAACGTCCAGACAAAAATTTTGAGCGAATCGGAAGAGGTTGACCATTATCATGAAAACATAGGTGATTATTCAAGGAATAACCAACCAAAAGATCAATGTCCGTCCGCCGGCCGCGCCGTTCATTGGTAGTAGACAATTTTCTATTACCTAATCCTAAACCTTTCTAATTCTAATTTCTTCTATATGAAATTTGGGTTAGGGGTCTGTTCCCGGCCTAGGACGGTCCTCGAAACTTTTCAGCCCGATCGGACCAAATTCGCGGGGTAGGGGTCAAAATGTGTTTTTGAAAAATGGTTTTTCAAGATTTTGGGCGATCTAGGCGAGTGGGGTATCATTTTCCACTAAATTTTGGACGCTGAATCCAATGAAATGGGTCCCAGAACGATTGGCACCCACTGGAAGAAGTTATGGGTCAAATTGAGTATATATTACCCATTTTGATTATGTTTTCGAGATTTCTGGTTCCTACCTAGGCGTGTGGTGGGGTATAATTTTCCACTAAACTTGGGATCCTGAATCGATCGGAATGGGTCAGGGACCCGCCGCACCCACTGTTCTCCCCATTTCCCCCATGTTGAAGAAATGAGTCTCCATGCGCCTGGTCCGATGAATAACCAACCCGTGTGTATGAATTTGCAGCCTTTTGTATATGTGTTTTCAAGATTTCTGGTGCCTAGGCGTGTAGGGTATTATCTTCCACTATGTTTTGGACGCTGAATCGATTGAAATTGGTCTAGGACCCACCACACTCACTGTTTCCGTTTTCCCCATGTTGAAGAAATGATGCTCCATGCGCCTGGTCCGAGGAATAACCTACCCGTGTGAGATAGTTTGCAGCGTTTTTTTTTTTTTTTTTTTTTTTTTTTTTTTTTTTTTTTTAGACACCTTGAAACGCCTAGAAAAAATTTTTGGGTCGAATCGGAGAGGTGACCTTTTGCATGAAAACATTAGTTTATTAATCAAGGAAAAACCGGAACCCAGGAAGCAGAGGAACCCCTTCCTCACTTTTGCTCTTCTGCTTCCTCGCGATGTTCGACGGAGTGATGCTAGAAGAGACAGGGAACGACGAGGAACATCTCCAAATTCTCGCTCCTCGGGCTACTTCGCGGGAGTCTGGAGGGTCCTCTACTTATAGTCAAAACGGAGGATATCGTGGATATGTAAGGGTGCGTTTCCATTCAACTAGAACTCACCTTCTGACGGAATTTCGTAGGCGCCGTCATTGGTGAGAACGAAGGCGTTGGTATTCAAGGGTTCCAAGTTAGCTAGCGCCAACGAGTAGGAAGCAATGTACCACGGATTTAACACATGGATCGACAATGAACTGTTGTCTTCAGGAACTGTTACCACCACAGAAGCCATAGACCCAGAAGGTATAGTCGCTTGGTGATCAGTCAGCCAAATGTGGGTGTTTGTGTCGAGGGCGTTGTAGACGTAAACTCGAGCCAGCCGCCCTTTTAGACGACACTGACGAATCGTTTCGGTTCTGTACTCAGTCCAAAGGGAACATGCGTGGCCCACCATACAGAAGATGTAACCTGCGATGATCAACAACGAAAACATCGGGAACGGTTGTTTCAGTTTCCTCAGCATCGGTACTAATCCAAATTCCACGACCGGAATGAAGAGAGCCGTCAAGAGTGAAGTCAACGTGTTGAATTCAATGTACTGGAAAAGACCAGTCCTTTTAGTCAGAACGTACTGATGAATCCATTCACGTTGTATCAGAATCCCCAAGGACTCAATCATAGAAAACGACAAGGAGAGTAAAAACAGTTTGCAAGCTTTTTTAGCGCTGGCTACCACGGCAAAACTGTAGTATTGAAGCATTCGGTCGAAGAGAATTCCATGGAAGGAAAACTTGAAGACCCTGAGGATGCAGTTCAAAACCAGGAAGGCGTCGCCTGGGTTACACTGGGCGACGATAAAACGGTTTTTTGCTCGATACAAGTAGCCAGCAAGCACCAACATCATCAGCGGAGTGAATACGATTAGGATCTTTGACATGATTTCAATTACTGTCGGGTTCCAGAACAAAGCCAATTGCGACACTCCTTTGACAAACGCGAAACAAGTGAAGTGAATCGACAGTAGTAGTCTCGTTCTTGTACCAATGGGATCGTCTACTTGCTGAGCCTCGTATCCCACGATGAAGATGTTCGTGAATGTCACAACTCCCGCGAAAATGGCGACGGGTATGACAATGTCTAGGCTCATCGTCATGGTCATAGCGAAACTCGCAAGTAGCGTCGCAGCGCTGACGCATAAGCAACTGACGTTCCATAGGCGATGGCCCCTCACGTTGTCAACGAAAGGAGCGACCAACACGGGGAGGATACAACCGATGTAGTCGAAAACGGATAGAATGAAAATGTATTCGTCGCGGTCACCCCTTTTGACCGTCGTCAGAAGCAACGTGAGCACGATGGCAGACGCATGCCCCAGGTAAGACTGCACGAATATGAACCTGACTGTGTCGTATAACTTGCGCGGTCTTCCAATCCCCAAATTATCGTCCAGTATTCTCAGTTTGCCCGGGATCATCTTTGTCACGATAACCTGACAGTCGTGAACATGCTGACGGCCAGATTGATGTGTTTTTACGTTAATTGGAGTAGTGAACAAAAAAATTAAAGGCAACACTTCAGAAGCATTTGTGGCAAGTTTGGACGGAACCATGGAAGTGCATCATTGAACAGGTGCTTTAATGGGGAAAAAATATGCGGGTTGTATACTTCCAAGTCCTCGAAGGACTGCCCTGCAGCAAGTGTGAGCTTGTCTGCTCCAAATCTGGACTAGGACTGAAGTCCCTAATCCCCATGGCGTTTAGAAAAATGCTGCAAATTCCTTCACACGGGTCGGTTATTCCTCGGACCAGGAGACTCATGGAGACTCATTTCTTCAAAATAGGGAAAATGGGGAAAACAGTGGGTGCGGCGGGTACTAGACCCATTCCAATCGATTCTGGATCCAAAATTTAGTGAAAAGTGATACCCTACACTGCACCTAGATTGCCAAAATTCCATTTTTCGAAATACACATTTTGACTCCTAACCCGCCCAAATTTGGTCCGATCGGGTTGAAAAGTTCGAGAATCAACTAAAGCCGGAAACCGGTTCCTGACCAAAATTTCACTTTTAGAAAATTTTCTACTACCTAAATCGACGTGGACGGCGGACGGACCTTTGCTAATTTTGATCTAGACATCTTGAAACGTCCAGAAATTTTTTTTTTTGGGCGATACGGAGAGGTTGACTCTTTGCATGAGAACTGTTCGAGGTAGCATAGGGTTTAGAGAACGAATACCAATTTCCTATTGCGACGCGTGTTATATTTGTGTAGAAAAAAAAAAAATAAAGACAAACTTTCTTCCCTAGAAGGAGCTCCTCGAAACTTAAAGTTAAGCGGGGAACAGAATTGGATGAAAAAATAAAATAAAGAACGTTCTGACGAGTTTCGAAGTGATGCACGTGGAAATCGACGATGGCTGCTGGGCTCTGGATTGGTTTCGATAACGGTGGGCGGTAATTAACCGTTTGGGGGTCGTCCTTATATATTTTCCTTGGGAAATTCGGGTCGGCAACGACGTCGACGAAGAAATATATGAAGATGATGATGTAGGGCGATAATGTAGGGTGTTTCGAAATTCCATTACATCAGATCCAGGAAAATGGATGAAATAGAAACGTAGTTGGGGATACTGATGACCCTCTTATATAAATCGGCCGATAATATATCATATATAATATCAGAAATGTTAGGAAAAACTTCATTTCGCTTTTGATGGAACTTTCTCTTCTGAAACGAAGTCCGTAGATTATTGCGCACGGGTATTATAAGCACGGGTTCCTTTAGTTAATAAATAGTGTGACCAGGCCTGAGAGTGAGTCATGTTTGGATCACATTTTCACGAATATAGTATTCGATAAGAACAAAATGAAACCAGCGATAATCCATACAAAAATTAGTGATCATTTTGCGGTTATGCTAAATTGGTCCACGAGCTGTCAAAGTGAACTTAGTTTGAAACAAAACAAAATACGGACGGAAGTTAGCTTCGAAAAATTAAAAAAATCTTTAAATGAAGAAAAGTGGGAGATGGTTTTGGGTTCCTCTGAGGTCAATGAATGTAGCGCCAAATTTATAAATTGTTTGTAGAAATATATAAATTCCTGCTCGAGAATAAAAGGGAAAAATTCAACAAGCACAGCCTTGAAGCTGTGGATCACCCCAGCGTTGCTTGCTTCTATACGTAAAAAAGAAAAATCTGCAAATTCTTACACACGGGTTGGTTATTCCTCGAATGGGGGAAACAGTGGGTGTGGCGGGTCCCAGACCCATTCCAATCGATTCAGGGTCTAAAATTTAGTGGAATATGATACCCCACACGCCTAGGCACCAGAAATCCTGACACATACAAAATGGGTGGATACATACCCACTGTTTGAGCTGGGCAGGGTTTTCAAAATAATGAATAACACGACTACCTTCTCGTGAAAATAAAATGTATAATCGGCAGGCAAATAATTTCAGTTGAGAATAGATTAGGTTTAAAATTAATATAAGAAAATAGGAATAAAATAAAATTGGTACCTTGAATAAACTGAGGAGCTCCTTCTAAAGAACAAAAAATAATAATGCACAATGACACGAGAGGGGGGAAAGGAAGGCAAGGATAATTCGGTTGGGAGACGCTCGAGATAATGAGAATGCGGTTACGATGCGTTTGAGCTCGGTTGAGATGCGATTGAGCTCGGTTGATTTGAGTCGAGTTGAGTAGAGTAGAATAGAGTTGTTGAGAATAAGTAGACGGAGACGAGATGAGACGAGACGACACGAAGGATGAGGTTCCCAGGCTCTCCGAAGCTGGGAAAGTGAAAGAAAAGCTGTCAACTTAATATTTCTTGTAAATAGCTGAATCAGGCCGGCGTTGGGTACTCATACTTACAATCCTTGCGATTTGATGGCGGAAGTACGAACTGGTGAGAATGCGAAGAGAAGATCTCGTTGATATAAATTGGTTCGCACTTGATCGAGCGGTTTGCGTACGACTGACGAGCTCGGAGGAGATGGGTGAGTAGGGAAAGCCCTCCCACCTAAGCGTTACATATAAGTAACGCGCGGCGCGTGGCGGGAATAGAGTTGGCGTAAACATAACCGCCCACCAAAATTTTGACAAAATAAAATTTTAATGTAAAGGCTCTTCGTTTTCTGAAGAATTGAGAGGAAGAAGTGGAACCAGTTGCACGACAGGGCGGCGGTACGTGTGATTGGAGGCGGTCTTAACTGAGGCGACGCGGACCACCCCATCAGACCCAGGATGTACCTCCATCACACGCGCGGATGGCCAATGTTGAACGGGAAGCGCTGGCTGCTTCAGTAAAACTAAGTCTCCAATTCGTAAGTTGGGATGGTTATCCTTCCACTTGACTCGTTTTTGTAGCGTTGAGAGGTAATCTTGGTGCCACTTGGACCAAAAGTGTTGAGAGTACCGCTTCACTAGCTGCCATCGGTGGAGGGAATTTTCTCTTCTGTCAAGGAGTGAAGGCTCTGGGTATGAGAGAAGGTTGCCGCCCACCAAGAAATGACCTGGGGAGAGATACGCGACATCCTCAGGATCGGAGGAGACTGGGCAAAGTGGTCTTGAATTGAGGATGGCTTCATACCGGGCAAACAGTGTAGATAACTCCTCGTAGGTGAGGGGAGTGTTGGCAGCAGAGATTCGCATTAGTCTCTTGACCGACCGCACACCGCTTTCCCAGAGACCGCCGAAGTGCGGGGCTGCCGGCGGATTGAAGTGCCACACAATCTCCTTTGTCAACGCGTAGCGGCGGATATCTTCCTTCGTAGACGAATCTCGAAACCAAGCGTAGAAATCCTTGAGAAGATTGGCGGCTCCTACGAAGTTGGTGCCAGAGTCGGAATAGACGTCGGATGGTAGGCCTCTCCCTGCTTAGAAATCGGTCGAAGGACGCGATGAAGGCAGCGGTTGTCAGTTGCGTGACGGCCTCAAGATGAAGGGCTTTGGTCTGCATGCAGACGAATAGGCAGAGGTACACCTTGGAAGTTTGAGACCTTCTACGAAGTGAGTCTCTCATCAGGAAAGGACCAGCGAAATCGCAGCCAACGTGCTGAAACGCGTGCTTCCCTTGGACCCTGAAATGCGGTAAATCGGCCATAATCGGTGTTTTAGGTGCAGCATTCTGCTTGAAACATGCAACGCATAGGGATGTACGTTTTCGGACTATCCTTCTTAGATTTGGGATCCAATAACGCATCTGGATCATAGACTGCACAATTGAAGGACTGGCATGCAATAAAATTTTATGGTAGTAATCCACAAGGATGTGGACGAAATGTGAGTTTGAAGAGAGAAGAATAGGATGTTTCTGCTCGTAAATTTGAAGAGGGAGAGATGGATCCTTGCGCCAGTAAATGTGTTGAAGGTCACGATCGTCAGGATGAATCCAAATTCCCCGAAACATTTTGACAATATCAGCTGAGAACACATATGCGTGAATTCTATAATTCAAAAGAACTAGAAAAATCGCCGTTTGTAGCTTTTGACCAGTCATTAAAAAATCGTTCAACGACCCAGATCCCGTTGAATAACTTCCATTGAAAACTACCCTTAACTTGGTTTCGTTTCTTTCTTCTTTAAAAACGGGGTGATGAGGAATTACATAACGAGAAGGATTGCGGGTAGGAGTCATGTGGCCGAGGTCGATGTAATCGTCCATAAACTTGGTATACTGAGCCCTTAGTTGAGAGTTTTTGACGAGCTTGGACTCAAGGTTAAGAAACATCTTGAGCGAGGACTCGGCAGAGTCAGCAAGTCCTGGAGGAGGCTCAGAAAGAAGAGGAAGTTTAAGGATGTACTGACCTTCAGAGTTTCGAGAATGGGTAGTTTTAAAGTGTTGCTCACACGCTTCGTCTACTGGGTTTTTAGCGGCGGGATGAAAGGACTCTTCGATTTCCCAGAATCGTCTTAAACTGTCGTGAAGGTCGTCCACGGGCGTAGAGGCGAAAAGTGTTGTGACTTCTCCCACTGGAGGGATACTATTCACGGCTCCAATGACAATGTCTCCAAAAATCGAGGATAACACCTTTGGCATCCCTTTTTCGATCTCATGAATTGTCCCAGTCAAGATGTCGGCGAACAGGTCGGCGCCTAAAAGGAAATCGATTCGTGAGGGCTTGGAAAAGTCAGGGTCAGCAAGGGCGAATTTAGAGTAACGCATGACAATGTCGTAGGGAACTTCAAAGTTTGGCAGATAGGTGGTAATATCGTTTACTACAACCGCATTGGTGGTGAGTGGCTCTGCTCCGTCGCTCCTAGAACGGATCAAACAACTAACCTTTCCTTTGGCGCCTGAAAAAGGTGTGTCGCCTATTCCTGAGATGAGTTTTTTGAACGGAACGGATTTGAGGCCTAAGCGGTTGAGCATTTGGAGGGTTATAAAGGAGTGTGAACTACCACTATCGATGAACAATCCTTATGAGGTGAAAAATTCCACGAGCATCTCGGATTTCTGCTATGGCGGTGCCTAATAAGACATTGCATGACGTCGGGGGCTACAAGAGAGTGTAGTGTAGCTGGCTTGGAGCTGGATTGATGAAAGGCGCTAGGACCAGTTGAGGAATTAAATACGGACTCTTTATGTAGCAATGAATGATGACGGACTGGACAATATTTGCAGTGAAGTTTAGACTTACAAGAATCCACATCATTATGGGAAGTCGATAAACAGTTGACGCAGCCACGCCAGTTCTTGATCCATTGCAATCTCTGCTCTACGCTTGCCCCTTTGAACTTGTTACAATAATATAAATTGTGACTAGGTGACATATTGCAGATTTGGCACCGGGTGGTAGTCAGAGGGGTAGTAGAACCCCTCTCACCACTTGTTACCAAGGCATGAGACTTGTTACCTGATGAGTGCCGGTGATTCTTGGTGTCTGCGGGTCGGTGTTGTGTATGTGACGAGTCGGGAGTCGTTTGCGCCAGCTGGAGGGCTAGCAACCGATCTCGCACGAACCTACACAGGTCCGAAAACTTGGGGAAGTCGGTTCCCTTAGAGGCAAGTTCAAACTGTTCCCTGGTCCGTGGGTCCAACTTGCAGACCGCTAGATGGAACAATATAAAATCACTCTCATCAGGTATCGACAATTTATGGAAGGCGGAGATGTTGTCGGAGATCTCCGTCAGAAACCGATTCAAATTTTCAGGAGTTGACTTTGAAATGGGGTTGAAATTAGTCAATTTATTTAGATAGCTGGAGGCAAGCATACGCTTATTGTCGAAGGTGTCCTCGAGCACCTTCCAAGCCAATTCATAATTACCTCCTTCGAGTTTAAAGGCAGAAATGATAGTTGATGCTGGGCCCGATAACGAACGAGTTAGGTAGTGAAACTTCTTGATATCAGAAAGCCTATCGTCTTCGTGAATTAAGGAACGGAACGTGTCTCGAAACTTTGGCCATTCGAGAATTTGACCATCAAATGTTGGTAAAGGTATTGGTTGGAGAAACGAGTCGACATTGTTATTGATGATGGTCCTCCCTTCTTCACTAACGGACGACTGAGTTTTGGCTCTCTCCGATTTCTCCTGAGCCAAAATGGACTCATAATAAGCATTAGATTCGTAGTATGCTGAGCGGACAGAATTAAAAAATTGCTTGTCATCCGGAGTAGGAAAAGTATCGCTGAGACCTTCCAACTCCACCCACAGGTTCTCGTACCTGGAGTAATATTTTTCTAGCGTTCTAAACATACCTTTAAACAATATACTCTTCCGTGCATCTGCACACGCTGCTTTTCCTTGATCATGAATTGCGGAGACTTCATGACCCGCCAATTTTAATTGCCGTTTGAGGGAGTCAATCTTCATTTTCAATCGCGCTGCTTCGTCGTCATCTGATTTCGCGACCGGAATTGTCGGGTTGGGATCTGTTGGCATGACGAAGAAGATAAGGAGGGAAAGTGTTGGATTGTGGGATCGAAGGACGTGGGGAATCAGGTACAATGATCGTACACAAGTTCAAGGTTATTGTGAACAAGATAGATATGTATAGCAACAAAGATAGGCTAGCGATCCCTTGACGAAGGACAATAGGGGCAACGCAACACTGCTCAAGATCGTGCATGAAATATCTTATCTAGGATCCCGCAACGTGGGGCTTCCAGGAGATCGAGAAATTATTTTATGGAATTTGGAGTACAACTGAACTGAAATTATGCCTGCAACCACGTTCTGCTACCAAAATGTTTGAGCTGGGCAGGGTTTTCAAAATAATGAATAACACGACTACCTTCTCGTGAAAATAAAATGTATAATCGGCAGGCAAATAATTTCAGTTGAGAATAGATTAGGTTTAAAATTAATATAAGAAAATAGGAATAAAATAAAATTGGTACCTTGAATAAACTGAGGAGCTCCTTCTAAAGAACAAAAAATAATAATGCACAATGACACGAGAGGGGGGAAAGGAAGGCAAGGATAATTCGGTTGGGAGACGCTCGAGATAATGAGAATGCGGTTACGATGCGTTTGAACTCGGTTGAGATGCGATTGAGCTCGGTTGATTTGAGTCGAGTTGAGTAGAGTAGAATAGAGTTGTTGAGAATAAGTAGACGGAGACGAGATGAGACGAGACGACACGAGGATGAGGTTCCCAGGCTCTCCGAAGCTGGGAAAGTGAAAGAAAAGCTGTCAACTTAATATTTCTTGTAAATAGCTGAATCAGGCCGGCGTTGGGTACTCATACTTACAATCCTTGCGATTTGATGGCGGAAGTACGAACTGGTGAGAATGCGAAGAGAAGATCTCGTTGATATAAATTGGTTCGCACTTGATCGAGCGGTTTGCGTACGACTGACGAGCTCGGAGGAGATGGGTGAGTAGGGAAAGCCCTCCCACCTAAGCGTTACATATAAGTAACGCGCGGCGCGTGGCGGGAATAGAGTTGGCGTAAACACCCACTTTGACCCTTAACTTCTTCCGGTAGGTGCCAATCGTTCTGGGACACACATCATTGAATTCAGCGTCCAAAATTTAGTGGAAAATGAAACCCCACACGCCTAGGTAGCAGAAATCCCGAAAACACATATTCAAAATGGGTAATAAATACCCAATTTGACCCATTAGTTCTTCCAGTGGGTGCCAATTGTTCTGGGACCCATTTCATTGGATTCAGTGTCCAAAATTTAGTGGAAAATGACATCCCACTCGCCTAAATCACCCAAAATCTCGAAAATCCTTTTTTCAAAAAACACATTTTGACCCCTACAACCTCCAAATTTGGTCCGATCGGGCTGAAAAGTTTCGAGGACCCATCTCGGCTGGGAACAGACCGCTGACCCAAATTTCAGATTTTTAAAAAATTTTCTACTACCAAAAACGTCGCCGACGATGGACGGCGTACGGCGGACGGACATTGACCTTTTTTGATCAGGACATCATGAAACGTCCAGAAAAAATTTTTGAGCCAAATCGGAGAGGTTGACCATTATCATGAAAACATAGGTTGATTATTCAAGGAATAACCAACCAAAATGTACAAAGCCATACAAAAACAACCCATCAACTCAGATTACTGCGCCTACTTTCACAAATATCAGAAAAAATTAAAAATATTGATAAGATTAAGTGAGGAGAATTACTATAGGTAAATTTAGGCTCGATAATGTTGTAGGAGACAGTAGAAAAACATGGAGCTTGATGAATGAAATAATGATCCAGAAATCCAAGAAAAAAAGCATGAAAATAATTAAAAACGCTGCAAATTCTTACACAGGGGTTGGTTATTCCTCGGACCAGGCGCATGGAGACTCATTTCTTCAACATGGGGGAAATGGGGAAACAGTGGGTGCGGCGGGTCCCAGACCCATTCCAATCGATTCAGGATCCAAAATTTAGTGGAAAATGATACCCCACACGCCCAGGTAGCAGAAATCTCGAAAACACATATTCAAGATGGGCAATTGATACCCATTTTCACCCATAACCTCTTCCAGTGGGTGCCAATCGTTCTGGGACCCACTTCATTGGATTCAGCGTCCAAGATTTAGTGGAAGATGATACCCCACACGCCTAGGTACCAGAAATCTCGAAAACGCATATTCAAAATGGGTAGTATATACCCAATTTGACCCATTACTTCTTCCAGTGGGTGCCAATCGTCCTGAGACCCACTTCATTGGATTCAGCTTCCAAGATTTAGCGGAAAATGATACCCCACACGCCTAGGTTCCAGAAATCTCAAAAACACATATTCAAAATGGGTAATATATACCAAATTTTACCCATAACTTCTTCCAGTGGGCGCCGATCGTTCTGGGGCCCATTTCATTTGATTCAGCGTCCAAAATTTTGTGGAAAATGATACCCCACTTGCCTAGATCGCCCAAAATCTCGAAAATCCATTTTTCAAAAAACACATTTTGACCCCTACCCCGCCCAAATTTGGTCCGATTGGGCTGAAAAGTTTCCAGGGCCAACTAAATCTTTAACCCAAATTTCAGATTTTTAGAAAATTTTCTACAACCAAAGTTGGCGTGGACGGCAGAGGGACATTTGCTACTTTTAATCTAGGTAGACACCTTGAAACGTCCAGAAAATTTTTTTGAGCCGAATCGGAGAGGTTGACCATTTGCATAAAAACATAGGTTGATTATTCAAGGAATAACCAACCAAAATTGGCAGTGGATAATAAGATAGTGGACACCGTTGAGGACCCTAAAAAGTGTGCCAATATATTTAATGCATTTTTCGCGAGTGTAGGATGTAATCTAGCCTTTGGTGAATCAGAGTGAGGCGAGTGGTTCGGGGGAGAATGTTATGTGTGTCCCCGCTGAGAAGATGATCTTGGCAAAAATGTCAGTGAGAATGATGTTCTTCGTGCGATTGATTTGCTTAAGGGTGGATCTAGCCCTGGATGGGACGAAATTGACTCTAAAATTTTAAAAACTTGTAGAAATTCACTGAGTAAACCGTTGGCACACTTAATCAACCTTAGTTTCAGGTCAGGTATTTTCCCGTCTAAATTGGCCGTGGTTGTTCCTCTGTACAAGGCGGGAACAAAAACCCAGTGTACCAACTACCGTCCGATCTCTTTGCTAAGTAGCGTACCTACCTTCTATGCACAGACTGTGGTACACTACAGCTAGTAAAAACATGCAGTATCCAGAGAGCCAAAAATGACATCATCGTACAATAGCTCCGGCTGGTGCTGCATGGATCAAGAGAGAATGTTAAATTTCATCTAGGTTAAGGTACATGCAGGATTGGGGGTTAATGAACAAGTGTGGATCAATTGGCTAAAGGCGTTTACACCAGAGTTGATAATAAAAGTCATAACATTTTGTTTTGGCTGCTAGTTGTGTTATCAACAAAAGTTAAAAGTCACTCCGCCATTATCAATGCTCAACCAGCAGTTCTAGGTGAGAGAATGAGAGGTGCGAGAGGATGACATGGTTCTTGATGCAGCTGCATGTTTTGGCTGCTGCTGCTCAAAGAAGACAGGAGATATTGGGTGAAACCGTCACTCAGAGCAAAAACAGTGTACAGTGATATGTTGATCTGCGTCGACAATAAAATGAATAACAAATTGCAGCAAAACACACAAACTAACCTCAAACTGTCTCCACGTCTGCTGCTACAGTTGGCACTGAGGAGCCCACTAGCGCACTCTGTGCAGCAGGATGCCGGTTGAGGGGGTTGCAGGGAAAGAGAGAGATCTGTTGATGGAACTCTTGATGGATAACTTAATGTACATGTTGTTAATAACAAGGAATTTTCCGTTAAAAACACGAGTTATTAACTTTGTTAAGAGAAATTTTTTGGCGATTCAGTTAAGTTAACTTTTTGTTATTAACTCCGGTGTAAACGCTTAAGAGAGGCGCAGTTGACGGGCTCCTGCTGAATTCTATCGTCATGGACGAAGATTTGATTCCTTACATCAAAAACATAAGGAAAAATGGAGGAAGAGATTTGTCGGTTACAATGCTGTAAATTCTTACACAGGGGTTGGTTGTTCCTCATCAAATCTTGGAGACTCATTCCAATTGATTCATGGTCCAAAATTTATTGGAAAATGATACCCCACACGCCTAGGTTCCAGAAATCTTGCAAAGGATATGTAACAAATGCAACATGTGCAAAGGGGTAGGTCTATGCATCCATTGTTGGCATGACCACCATATTTCAATTTAAAATGTACATATCGTCCAGAGCTCTCCCGTTTTCATTTTTCCTAATTATCATTATATTATCTGATCGAATAAAGATTTTTTTTTCAGTTAATTGTTGTTGAATTATTCCATTCCTGCAGTAAAACCCTCTTAGTCGCGCTATTGCCAAATGCACCCTACAGAGTGCAGCCTTGTAGCCAACAATTAGCAGCAGCAGAAATAGTAACAAATATGTTAAAGCTTCAACACATATAATATAAAAAATCCAAATTTTATCGGTAGGTCTCTTTTGGGCGTTGGTGGGTTAAATAAATCAATAAAATTGCTGTTTTCTAATTGGAGTTTTTCCTCAATTGTATCCAATGTCTCGATATTTTTGACTTATGATGCCAGTCGCATCTTAACGACATTATGCTTATTTATTATTTTCTGTTATTGTATAATTTTGCTTGATAATTGTAAATTTGGGTGTATAATGTCATTGAAATTACTTTGCATAATGTTGACAATTTATATGTGATAAAAGTGCACATCCCTTGCGATTTTAGAATTGTATTTAGGTGTGCCAAAAAACCACTTGGTAGCGAGCAAATTTGTACCGATCGTGCTGAAAATTTTCTAGGACCGTCCTAGGCCGGGAACAGACCCCTGACCCAAATTTCAGATTTTTAGAAAATTTTCTACTACCAAAAACGGCGTGGACGGCGGACGGACATACGCTAATTTTGATCTAGACACCTTGAAGCGTCCAGAAAAAAAATTTGAGCCGGAGAGATTGACTTTTTGCATGAAAACAGGTGTATTATTCAAGGAATTACCAACCATAACGGATACGTTCAGGTATTTAGGTGTAATTTTTGATCAGCACTCTAAGTGGCGCGAACAGGCAGTTGGGGTCGCGACAATTTTACGCAAAAATATGTATCTATTCTCTCAGCTAAGGTCACTATTGAATTTAAAATCACTAAAAAATGTTTATTTTGCCCTAGTTTATTTATTTATTTATTTACAGTACACGGGAACGAGCCCAGTTTACAGTTGTATATTGGTCGAATCAAACATTTGTGGATTATGAAAAGAATAAAAAATAAGAAATGAGTAGTTATAAATGGGGTAACCATTGGGAGTTCAAAAATTATTGAGAGCTGAAGAGTCAGCGAGGAGCAAGGCATCCAGCAGGCGTCTCTTGAGGATGGCGGGGGGGAGGGTGAACAGATCCATATCCGCAGGCAGATGGTTGGCAGCGCGGGGCAGACGGCTGAGGGGACGGTGCAGCATGTAGTTGGTCGACGTGAAGGGGACCCAAAAGAGGTACGTGTGCGGGAGCCTGGTCTTGGGACCCGGAGACCAATCTGGTCCAGGAGAGACGGCGCGTCAATACGCCCAGAGAACAGGCCGCTGAGGAAAGCCATATCCGCGATAGTGCGTCGGTCAGCAGGGCTGGGAAGGCGATACTGCGCACGAAGTGCGCCGTAGTCAATGCCATCTCGAGGTATGCCTGACTTGAAGGCAAGGTAGCGGAGGAACGCCCTATGCACACGATCAATTTGGTCAATGTGGCAGCCATAAAACGAGCTCCAGACGACTGAGGCGTACTCGAGGCATGGCTGAACAATAGCACGATACAATGTGATGAGGGCTGGGATATGAGTGAATTCCCTAGTATTCCGCTTGAGGAAACCCAGAGACCGCATAGCTCGAGAGTTCACCTGCAACACGTGCTCATTGAAAGTGAGCTGCGGATCCAGATATACCCCAAGATCATGGATGAGTGACGGACGCGCAAGTTGAGATCCATTGATGCTGTAGATATGGTATATAGGAGATGACGATCGATGAAAGGTGGATACCGTGCACTTGCTAGGGTTCAGGAAGAGGCCGACAGAAGAGCAGTTAGAGATGAAGGCGTCCAGGCGTGACTGGAGAGTGAGGCAATCAGTGATACATTCGATGTGAGAGAAGATCTTGAAATCGTCGGCATAAACGAGGACCTGCCCGTCCCCGAGGCTAGCGCAGACACGATCAATAGTCAGTATAAAGAGGAGAGGGCCCAGGTGTGAGCCTTGAGGAACACCAGAGGTGGCCATAAAAGGCTCAGAGACTGTGCCACCGACACGCACAGACGAAGTTCGATCCTCGAGATAGCTTTTTGTCCATGAAAGCAGAGCACCAAAAAGGCCAACTGATTCCGATGCCTCCAAGGTAGCATGGTGTGGGAGCTTGTCAAAAGCCTTGGAGAAGTCCGTCCCCACCACATCAACCTGGCAACCGTCCGCAATCGCAGACAGAACAAACTCCTGAAAGAGGAGAAGGTTAGTGACTGTTGAGCGACCACGGACAAAGCCATGCTGGACTGGGGAGACAGCGTGAGCAAGTTGCGGGGAGAGCAGGTTCACCACCAACTTCTCAAAGGTCTTTGAAATGGTAGATAGAGAGCTGATGGGTCGATAGTTTACAACATCGGATCGATCTCCTTTTTTGTGAATGGGGGTGATGAAGCCTTTCTTCCAGAGGTCAGGGAAGGTGCCTGACGACAGCGAGGCGTTAAAGAGAGAGACCAGAGGGCCAGCAAGACTTGTAGCACAAGAACGGAGAAGGACAGGAGGAACACCATCTGGCCCCATCCCCTTGGAGACATCCAGCTGCTGCAGAGCGTCGAGCAGGTCAGACTCGCGCAACACCAGGGAACCCAATGGAAGACTGTTGCAGTGGATGGACTGGTGGGCAGGAGAAGTGCGGACTGGCTCAAAGACTGAGGAGAAGTGCTGAGCAAAGAAAAGAAAAGAAAGTTCATTCTGTCCTAGTGTATTGCCTACCCATTGGGGAAGTGCCTACCACTTAGCTTTATACATAATATGTATGTTATATACTCTGCACAAAAATAGTTAAAATAATTATGAAAAAACGGATCATTGATCATTCACTTCCACTTACTAAAAAATTACAAATTCTACCTTTTTCGTTAATGCAAGACTTTGCATTCATTAATGTTTTTGAAGCAAGGTAAGCTGCAAACTCCATCCCACTTCATTCCGACAAGATTTCGATTTGTAATAATTTATGTCACCCTCAAGTTTCACTTTGGTTCATAATTTTCATAGCTATGCAGCTGTAGCGGTCTTCAACAGCTTCCCTACATTGGAAAATATAATTTTCGAGAATAGCGCAAATAGTAACACCACTCCTTTGGTAAAAAAGTACTTTCTGCAAGTGCTACACCTGCAGCTGAATCAGGATATTTTTATTAGAAGTAACTTTAATTTATTTATCAATTTTTTTATTGTCTTTTTGGTCTGATGTTGTTTTTAGTTTCTTACAAGTAGAATGAGCAATAGTTGAACTGTCTTTTATTTTTTTCAGTTTCTTCTTTTTATCTTTTTTTCAATTGCTTTTAGTAGTGCATAACTTATAGTTATAGTATGACGGGCGAGATAGGTAAAGCAGCCAGCACAGCTTTTCATCCCCTACGGGCTTGTAGCCCATATTGGAAATTTTATTTCCAGTTTTTTTGTAACTGTAATCTATGTATAATTTAAATAATTTGTAAGTACAAAATAAAATGAAAAAAGTCAAATCCCTCAAATTTCAGTTTGAGAAAGGTATTAATGTTTTTCTTTTTGACAGTTTGGGTACTTTTAAGGAAAAAATTGAGCTCTAGCTTATCAATCACTGGCTTTCCGGGTTATTTTTCCTTTCTTTTTCTTTTTATGTTCTCTATTTTAGAATTTTTCGGTTCAATATATAGTTATGTTTATTCTTCCATATTGGCACTTAGTTCACCATTTCATGCTTTGCGTTGTTTCTGATTTCCTGAACTTTGCTGAAGAGCACATGTTTTTTAAACTCATTCTTCGGTATTCAACAGTATTTATTTAAGTTGTCAAATTTTTAAATTTATATTATTTTATTTTTTTTGTTCGCTTTTGGTTTGTGGTAAAATTTATGTTGTAGCCAATAAATGAATATTTGAATTGAAGACCTCATTCGCCATTTATTTGTCCAGGACACATCCAGCATTCAGCAGATTCCTTACTCTGGATTTGTAGCCTCACCACAAATCCACAATCCAGAGGGCGCAGTGTTTCACGGAATTAAAAAAAAAAGGTATTTGAGAAATATCACCCCCTGTGGTAGGTAAGATTAGTTTATTCTTCTACAAAATCCATTCATTTTATAGTCAATAATGTAATAATCAACACGAAAATATTTCAAAAGTCTCGTTCTAAGCTGCTTCAAAAACATATGTATTCAGGCCTTATTACGGCGAACCGTTCACAAAACGTATGAATAATACTAAGAAATATCCCAGTTACATTCAGGTTAAGGTTGAGTCCAGTATTTACCAAGCTGCGATAAGGAGGTGCCTTTCCAAGATGGATTTTGAGCACTTGAAATTTATTTTTGAAAGTTACAAAAAAAGGCGGAGACAGGGTGGGGGTTGGAAAGCAGCACACATCAGGGTGACATGGACTTGGAACGGCGGCGCGAAGGCGGAGACGAGGGTGAGCGACTCCGCCACTTGGCCGGAGTGCGACTTCGTTTCCTCCTCGGAGTGCGGCTCCGTTTCCGCCGCGGGGATCGGCTCTTCCTCGGAGTGCGGCTCCTCCGTCGAACGGGAGACCTGCTCTTTCGGCGGCTCCTCGAGCGGGACCGCCGCCGGGGCGAGCGAGTTCGACGTCGAGGCGAACGAGACTTCTTCCGAGATACGGAGCGGCTCTTTTTACGCGACGGAGAGCGGGATTTTTTCCTCGAGATGGAGCGGCTCTTTCGACGAGAGGGCGAGCGGCTCTTTTTTCTCGACGGAGATCGACTCTTTTTCTTGGATGGGGATCTTGACTTTTTCCTCGATGGAGATCGTGACTTCTTCCGAGACACGGCCCGTTTGGGGGTGGGCGATCGTGACATGCTCCTGCTCCGCCTGATCGTGGGTGAGATGGAGCCCTTCTCCGGAGATTTCGACACCCCTTTCGATGACTCTGCGACCGCCACCTCTGCAGGCTTCTCTCTCTCTGCACTCGGTTTGAAGAGTTTCTCTTTCGAGGGCGACTTGGACCTCTCCTTACTCCTCCGTTCTTTATCTTTCTCCTTCTTGTCATCCTTGTGCTTGCTCGACTTGGACGTCTTCTCGGACTTTTTGGATTTTGATCGACTCCTCGATCCACGACGACTTCTCCCGTGGCTCTTGGACCGAGAACGGCTCCTTGACCGTTTCCTGTCTTTCGACCGCTTTTTCCGGTCGCGAGACCTCGTCCGTTTCCTCGACCTCGATCGTGATCGTTTTCTCGATCGTGATCTCCTCCTACGCCCTCGGGATCGACTGCGAGATCTCCTCCGTCTTCCTCGGGACCGCGATCGAGAAGACCTCCTCCTCGACCTAGATCGGCTTCGGCCGCGTTTTTTGTCTTTCGAGAGTATCCCGATGACTGGGTCTATAGCGGCAGATATCAAATTTTGTGCTTCCTTGACACGAGTCATAGCTTCTTCGATTTCTCTTTGTGCCGCTTCGTTACTCTTCGCCTGTGGCTTTTCAATATTAACTGTGGAATGTCCAACGAGGATTTGCTTCCCGCCTAGTTCCACTCCGTTCAATTTCAGGGCGTTTATTATGCTCGTTTGCTCTGAGAACTCGATGAGAGCATAGTTTATACCGGATTCTGATTCTCTTTTGGAGAATCGTACGTATTTGACGTCTCCCGCTTTTCCAAAGAAATCAATTAGTTGAGCTGCAGTCACAGATTGATCCAAGTTGGAAATGAGCAGAGTGCGGCGTATTTCCTCGATCCTCACCGAATCGTAGTTAATAGGAAGAGGCGGGTACGAGGGAAGGTTGTTTGACACGAGTTGAGGATCGTGCGTCGTGATTACCTGATTCGGCGACGCGCCTTCGATCTGGTTCGTGACGTGCGGCGGGAGCTTGGAGTTGTTGCCGTAGAGACCGGGGACGACGCTCGCCTGAGCGGCGATCTCCAACGCGCGATATTCATCGGGGATTTCGTTCGTCGCCGACACGTACGGCGTCACGATGAGCGCCCGATCGATGAACACGGTGTTGGTCATGTGTTGCGCAACGCCGACGCAAACGGCGTCGAAGAACTTGACGTAGCAAATTCTCGACTGAACGGGCACCGACACATCGCGTATTGTTGGGTAAAGGCGGATGTCCTCGATCTTACCCAAAAACCCGAATAGATTTTGCATCTGATCTTTGGTCGCCTGGGGAGCGATATTGGTGATTTGCACCACTTTGGTGACCGGGGCCGCCGGCTGATCGCTCTGAGCCGTCATCCTCCTCAATCAGCTGCTGCTACAACATCCTACAACAACCAAAACAACATCACTAAACGTTCCACTCGTTAAAATAAATTGAAATTAATCTAAAAAACAACGTACTTTAAGAGTAATTCCACCAAAACGATGAACAACACTATAATCAACACTTCACTCGCTCATCACGCTTCAAAATGGCCGACTAAAGCATTTTCCAATCATACCAACCTTTATATACGACTCCCAGGAATTTACACTGATTACACCAGTTGTTCTCCCATTACACCACATTACTCCTAAAATCACCACATTGCGTAACATTTACAAACAAATACAATTATAAATTTATTGCGTTATATAAAAAATGCTATAAAAAATAAATAAATAAAATAGAAAAAAGGGCGACGCTAACGTCACTTGTAAAGTTGAGCTTCTATGTCAACCGTCTGGCTAGCGTCCGCTTGTAGTTTTTGATCAAAACGTTCAAATTTCCCGTCAAATTGCGCAATAAATTGTTTATTGCTCGAGTGAATTCCTGAAATTTTCTTCTCGTGCAGTAGTGATTGGTTATGAGTCAAATTTGAGTGGAACGGAAAGGACAACGATGACGGAAAAATATGGTAAGCGTCGACAGCAAAACTTAGATCGATCACTTTTTGCGGACTTATGACCTCGAACGGGGATAAGTCGAGCGTTATCGGCTTTTCCGGCGAATAAAATGTCAATGTCGTGACGATATCACGCGATTTGACGTCACTGGTTGACGGCGGAGGTTCATATACAACGTTTTTGCTGAAAAAGTGAATTTTACGTTGTGGTCAAAATTATGGATGAATGGAATAAATGGACTGTTCTCATCCCAAAGTTGTAAAACGATGCAAATTCTTTCACAGGGGACATGGAGACTCATTTCAATCGATTCAGCGTCCAAAATTTAGTGGAAAATGATACCCCACACGCCTAGGTGCCAGAAATCTCGAAAACACATTCAAAATGGGTAAATAAGCACCCATTTTGACCCATAACCCCATCTAGAGGGTGCCAATCGTTCTGAGACCCGTCTCATTGGATTCAGCGTCCAGAATTTAGTGGAAAATGATACCCCACACGCCTAGGTACCTGAAATCTGAAAAACACATTCAAAATGGGTAAATAGGCACCCATTTTGACCCATAACCCCACTCAGAGGGCACCAATCGTTTCGGGATTCATTTAATTGGATTCAGCGACCAAAATTTAGTGGAAAATGACACCCCACACACCTAGATTGCAAAAATGTCAAAAATATATTTTTCGAAATTCACATTTTGACCCCTACTCCACCCAAATTTGCGCCTGGTCCATGAAATAACCAACCCCTGTAAAAGAATTTGCAGCGTTTGCTCATCATTAGATGCATGTACACATGAGAAAAATTGTTAAAAATTATATTATTTTATTTTTATTTTCTCTCTTGAATGATCAAATTGTCCTTCTTTTCATTTCTCTTTCTTTCTTTTTTCATTTTTCATTTAATGAAGGGCAATTTGATCATTCAAGAGAGAAAATAAAAATAAAATAATATAATTTTTAACAATTTTTCTATGTACACAATTTTCTATGTATTTTTATATGTACACAAAAACACAAATTTTGTGTACATATTTATTTTATAATTTATTCAATCTCAAGCTGTGACTCCCAACAATTCAGGCTTAGCCTGGGCAATATTATTCAAAATGTAAATATGTTTAATAAGTTGATTTTGATTTCGAATTAACAGATTGATTGATTCATCTCATTCTCTTCTTTTTCAGATTTTCTCTTCAAATTCTTAGTCATAGGAAGCGCTGGCTCCGGCAAGTCCTGCCTCCTTCACCAGTTCATCGAGAAAAAATGTGAGTTTGTTTTTTATTCACTCATTCCCTCGCCATCTTGTCATTTCCTTCTCTTTCGCATGACTCAACTAACCGCAGCCAGTCGAATATACTTATTTGCTTCAGTCGCTCGCTGACGCGGCTTCACTTTGATTTATTCACCGCGGAGTTTGTCTGAAATTTGATTTTTTTCTCTTTTTTCTAGTCGTATGAAAAGTATCGTTAGAAAAGTCGCAATAAAGGACGTAAGCAGCATTCGAGGAAGTGCGGAAAGATTTAAAAGACTTTTGAAAATTTGAATTTCCCCTTCATCATGCCGTTGCTTCCGTAGCAGCCTGGAATTGTAAGAAACTTCATTTCTCGCTTGGATTTGTTGCTTGAAGAGGATTTTGTTTTACTGGGGCGAACGTTGGATGCTTTGTTGCTGCGGGAGGATGTTTGAAGGTGATTTATTGTTGTAATGGCGGACGAGATGGATTTGGATGAAGTGGACAGCAAAGGGGGTTTGGGGTCTTTGAGGAGGTCATTCGAGAGCAGTTCGTTGGTTGAGGGAAATGTGAAGAGCGTGCTGACCAAGAAGCCAGCACCTTGCACTCAAGTCGGCCTTGATCACCAGGCGTTCGTTCCTGACGTGGCCATCAAGAACGAACCTGACGACCTGCCTTACGAGAACGAAGACAATTTACTTTGGTGTCCTCACCACTTGAGCTCGGAGGCCGTCGACGAGTACCTGGCCAGGTCGAGGGAGATTTCTGCCGAGTCGTCGGGAGCGGCTTTCGGCGACGAAGAAAACCTCTTCATCCTCCTCCAGTGCGGTTTTGACGTCAAAGAGGCATTGAGGCGGAGGAAAATGAACTTCACTCAAACCTCAGTCGGCCACGTGATGAGCCCCTGGTCCGAAAACGAGTGCAAAGGCTTCGAAGACGGCATGGTCAAGTTCGCCAAAGATTTCCCCAAAATACAATCCGCCTTCGTCAAAACCCGCTCCCTCGCCGAAGTGGTCGAGTTCTACTACTTGTGGAAAAAGACCGTTCGACGGGACGTTTTGGAGTTGAAAATGAGGAAAGACAAGAAGAAATGCCTCGACTACATGGACAGTTTTGTTGAGCACGACTATGACGCTCGAGCGTCCCTGGGCCGTCAGTATCTCCTCAAAAGCTGCCTCCCTCGTCAGAGCGCCAGGCGCTGCTGAATCCACTATCATTTTTTGGAGGTCACTTTCCAACCCCTCTTCACAAACCGAAGGAAAAAATTGACATTTTTTGTTGTAGAAGTAGAACTATTTAAGCCAAATTCAATTTATATGTGGCATTTCAACTATGAACTACTTATTCCTAAGTTGAATTAGACCTACACATAAGAAAATTGAGGAAAACGGTGAGTGTGGAGTGTCCCAGACTCATTCTAATCGATTCAGCGTCCTAAATTTAGTGGAAAATGATACCCCACACGCCTAGGTACTGGAAATCTCAAAACCCATATTCAAAATAGTTGGTTAGGTAGCCATTTTGATCCCATAACCTCTTCCCGTGTGCACCAATCGTTCCGGAAACCGTCTCATTGGATTCAGCGTCCAAAATTTAGTCGAAAACGATACCCCACACGCCTAGGTACCGGAAATCTCAAAAACCCACATTCAAAATAGGTAGTTAGGTAGCCATTTTGATCCCATAACCTCTTCCCGTGTGCACCAATCGTTCCGGAAACCGTCTCATTGGATTCAGCGTCCAAAATTTAGTCGAAAATGATACCCCACACGCCAAGGTACCGGAAATCTCAAAAACCCACTCTCAAAATAGGTAGTTAGGTAGCCATTTTGATCCCATAACCTCTTCTGGTGGGCATCAATCGTCCCGTGAACCACCTAAAACGGCGTGGACGGCGGACAGACAGTTGCTTTTTTTTAAATCTACCACCCTTGCAGCCCGAAAAAAATCCATTTTTTGAGGTCACAGGCTGTATAGGCGTCTGAGGTATCATATTCCACTAAATATTGAACGCTGAGTCCAATGAAACGGGTTTTGGACTGATCGGCGCTCATCCAGTAAGTTTTGGACGCAGCCCATAGGAGAAATACTTGTGCCGTCGGTTGGCAACATTGCGCAATACCCCGTCAGTCTGTATCATATAGTTGTGGTGTTTTCAGTTGGGAGGTATGGACAACCAATGGCTTGCAGGAATAGAATCGCGCATGGTGGTGTTGATTTTCTCGATTTGTGGGGTTACCAAGGCGACAATCCGTAAAAATGCTCAAAACCATTTGGTTCAGCAACTCTCGGTTTCGTGGGTGTGTTTCTCCCTGTCAATGAACCACTGTTTGGCCATTTTCTCCTGTGTTTTCATGCAAAAAGTCAACCTCTCCGATTCGGTCCATAACATTTTTTCTGGACGTTCCAAGGTTTCTAGATCAAAAGAGTCGAATGTCCGTTCTGATATACCTGCGCTAGACTGTTCCTGAGCCATGTGGCCTATTACAGTCTATCCATGTTTCTGCGCAAGATCATCTGGGAGCCTATGGCTCTATGGCTTCCCGTATATCAGGCACCTCACCCTCTTCCGACGATCGCCTGCCTGTGGCTGCCCAGGATGGACCTCGTGGACGTGCTGGGTTTTGCATGGGGTCGTTGTTTGGGGTCGCCCATCTGCTCTGCTAGGCCTCCATACTAACTTTCATCATTGGCAAGTTATGAGCTTTAGCGTGGGGGTGGCTGTGGAGCTGTCGGGACTTAGTGCTTAGTGTGGTGGTGGTGGTGGCACATACTCGCCACTTTACTGGGCATCACCGAACGTACAGACATTTTGTAGGGGTTCCTCCTTCCCCTAATGCTTAGGTCTAGTCTAACCGTGAGCACACCCACCACCTGGCTGGAAGGGAGGGGGAAAAATCCCCAACAGCCAGCCGAGCCCACCCTTCCTTAAGTGGCTTTCCTGGGTCCCGTCAAATGTCCGTCCGTCCTGTTGTTTCTGCGCTAGACTGTTCCTGAGGCCATGTGGCCCATTACAGTCTATCCATGTTTCTGCGCAAGATCATCTGGGAGCCTATGGTGCTATGGCTTTATGGCTTCCCTTATATCAGGCACCACACCCTCTTCCGACGATCGTCTGCCTGTGGCTGCCCAGGATGGACCTCGAGGAGGTGCCGGGTTTTGCATGAGGTCGCACATCTGCTTTGCTAGGCCTCCATACCAACTTCCAACCATTTGCAAGTTATGAGCTTTAGGGTGGGGGTGGCTGTGGAGCTGTTGGGACTTAGTGTGGCAGTGGCGGCACTTACTCGCCACTTTACTGGGCTTCACTGAACGTACAGGCATTTTGTAGGGGTACCAACTAGTAGGGGTTCCTCCTTCCCCTAAAGCATAGGTCTAGTCTGAGCACACCCACCACCTGGCCAGTTGGAAGGGGGAAAATCCCAGCCAGCCAGCCGAGCCCACCCTTCCTCAAGTGGCTCTCCTGGGTCCCGTCAAATGTCCGTCCGCCGTCCGCGCCGTTTTTGGTAGTAGACAATTTTCTAAAAATCTGATATTTTGGTCAGGGGTCTGTTCCCGGCTCTAGTTGGTCCTCGAAACATTTCAGCCCGATCGCACCAAATTTTGGTGAGATAGGGGTCAAAAAGTGTTTTTTGAAAAATGAATTTTCCGAGATTTTCGGCGATCTAGGCGTGTGGGGTATCATTTTCCACTAAATTTTGGACGCTGAGTCCAATGGAATGGATCTCTGAACGATTGGCGCCCTCTAGATGAGGTAATGGGTCAAAATGGGTATCTACTCTATCCTGAAGCGGGAGTGTGCAATGTTCTTGAGAATGAGTTCGTTTGAGAAACATTTGGGATAGAAATGGCTAAATGAGCGTGTATGAGGCACAAAACGATGAATTGCTCGGTTAATGAGGGATAGAATCAAGCACAGCAGCGGCTAGAGGACGATACAAATAAACATCCCAGTTTGGAAGGAAATGCTGATTCATGGCCGCATAGTCTCCACGTTTGATGTTGAACTCAATGCGCTTTGGGGGGTTGACAATTTCGTCAAGTTTCGAAAATTACATCACCTGGATGGCGGCCTTCGGCAGCAATTCGCTGATAAACGCGATTTTGGCCCATCATCTTTCTGCAACCACAAACAAACAGAATTTCCGAGACCTCAGCACTCTTCCAAAGTGACAGTGTGGCGTCAAATTCCCAATTTGGTGTCATTGGGGCCCTAATTTTTCGAAGACGCCGAACGTTGCTGTTGCTGGTGAATGCAGCAACCTATTTATGCTGAAAACTAATTTGGCAGACCCCTGGTTACAACAGGACGAAGCAACAGATCTTGTTTCATTGGACAAACTGAGACAAAAGTTCCCCAAATCGTCTCTCTTTCTCCACGGGGTGGCCAGCGCGATTAACCTTTTTGAGCATTTTTGGAGGGCTACCTAAAGCAAAATGTATTCAAACATAACCACATAAACATCCATCACACTCTGGATAAGCTAGAAATGAGAAACAGGGTGGAAATCAGGGCGATACCGACACAAATGTGCCAAAAAGCAGAGGATACTTTCCGAAATCGCCTTCATCAGTGTATTGCTGCTGAAGGCCGCCATCTTTGTGATGTAATTTTCAAAATTTGATGGTCTGACTCAAATATATTAACGTTCACTTTTCTAAATTTACTACTTTTCATTATATTTCTTCTCAAAATCCATTCATTACCGTTGCCCCACCCTGTAGGGCAGTTTTGCTGCCACGTGCTGTTGAAAATAACCCAAAATCACTTTCAAATTGCTGTCGACAGACACGAAAGTTGCAGCACATGATCGTATTCGTTGTGTTATCGATGTTGAATGTTATATCCTCGTTGTCCTTATCTATCGCCCTTGGAGGGACGGCACGATACATTAATGTGTTTATTATTATTATTATTAATTTTTTTTATATAAACAAATCAGAATTTAAAATGATGTAGATGCCAAAATTGTTGACGACCGTCCATGACACATTTGTGTAAAATTAAATTCCTGCGGAGCGGTAAATATGTATTGTTCTGTCTCTTCGATGTTTTCTCATTGATTGTCGATATTGTCATTCCTCTTTTATATGATATTTGTATCCTTCTCGTCTCATATTAGATGTTATTTATGTATCTTGCTCTAAGGAAATAAGGCCAAATGAGTGCGATTTGCTGAATTTAACGCAATGTGGATTCTAAATCATTTAGTTTTGATGTGAAAACGAATGGAGAAGGTTTTGAATGCAAGACAATTTTTGTTCTAACGAATCTAGTTTCTATACAGGGTGTCCAACGAGTTGTCCCCCCACCCCTCATTGCTTATAAAATCGTACAAAAGGGAGTAAACAAAAACATTTTTTGCGATTTTCGGCAATCTAGGCGTGTTAAGTATTATTTTCTACTGAATTTGGACGCTAAATCCAATGAGACGGGTCCAAGAATGATTGTCGCCCACTGGAAGAGGTTATGGGATCAAAATGGCTACCTAACTAACTATTTTGAATGTGGGTTTTTGAGATTTCCGGTACCTTGGCACGTGGGGTATAATTTTCGACTAAATTTTGGACGCTGTATCCAATGAAACGGGTCGCGGAACGATTGGCGCCCACCGGAAGAGGTTATGGGATCAAAATGGCTACCTAACCAACTATTTTGAATGTGGGTTTTCAAGATTTCCAGTACCTTGGCGTGTGGGGTATCATTTTCGACTAAATTTTGGACGCTGTATCCAATGAAACGGGTCCTGGAACGATTGGCGCCCACCGGAAGAGGTTATGGGATAAAAATGGCTACCTAACCAACTATTGTGAATGTTGGTTTTCAAGATTTCTGGTACCTTGGCGTGTGGGGTATCATTTTCGACTAAATTTTGGACGCTGTATCCAATGAAACGGGCCCCCGGAACGATTGGACCCACTGGAAGAGGTTATGGGATCAAAATGGCTACCTAACCAACTATTTTGAATATGGGTTTTGAGATTTCCGGTACCTAGGCGTGTGGGGTATCATTTTCTGCTAAATTTTGGACGCTGAATCGATTGGAATGAGTCTCCATGCCCCTTTTGTAGGAATAACCTACCCCTGTGAATGAATTTGCAGGGATTTCATGTTAAGGGCCTCCTTTCAGATCTTCAAAGGGGTCCAAAGTCCAATCGAGAAAGGAGGAGAAAAAGAAATGGAAAAATTGAAGCCTCAATGAAAATTGCAATGCCAAATGAACAAATTTTGGTCGTTATTCCCGGAAAATTGAGTCAGATTTCATCTCGAGAATCAATGCTGAAGAATAAACGAAAATTCAGCTACACTTTCGAGTTCACTGTCATCCCTTTTTTGACAATTTTGGTTCACTTGCTGAACCGGTAGCGCGCAATCAAAATCAAAATCGAATTGTTTGAGGGATCAAATTTCATAAAATTGTGGGTTGAATCTGAAAGAAGTAGACATATTATATGTGAGATTCTTGTAGAAAAATATGATAATTCAAATTCAAAACAAATAATCTTTGGCGGGACAACTCGTGGGACCCC
Source organism: Cyrtorhinus lividipennis (assembly GCA_019603395.1). Classification (NCBI taxonomy): domain Eukaryota; kingdom Metazoa; phylum Arthropoda; class Insecta; order Hemiptera; family Miridae; genus Cyrtorhinus; species Cyrtorhinus lividipennis. Next base: position 982,167 of record CM034005.1, read on the forward strand.
CTACGTAGTTAATTCGATTTTCTAACCTCTCTAACGCTCACCTAAATGTACGTTCGTTATAATTTCCTTCTTATGAACCTGAAAGTCGAATAAATAATATTACGTAGCCTCTGAATTGTTGCATTTACATTAAATGAGCTAAAATCAAAAATCGTAGCTTTAATGGAATAACAGGGTGCTCCGAAGAAACTTCTTTCATTATGGTATGGTCTGCCCTTTTGGCTGTGATTGGTGATTTTCGGCCTTGATGATATAATTTTGATAAATATATGTCTATATATGTAGCATTTATTGTATGTTCCTGACCAGTTCTTCGTGGAGTTTAACAGAATTATTGATTCTAAGTAAATTGTTACCTTTTCGCTGTGTTATAAATATTCTATATTCTCTGTGTCATTTGTGACTCATTCGAGTACACGTGAATGTAAAATATCATATTATTGGTATAATTTCGTGTAGATGATTGAAGAAATGATCGAATACATGTATGTACCTATTATTTAGAGAGAGATTTCGTGTTTTATCACAGGTCTATTTATTGCCTATTCACTGGAGACGTAGGGTGGAACATGAACGGGTATAGTATAAACCCTAGGACCGATGTGGAGGATCATTTCAATCGATTCAGGGTCCAAAATTTAGTGGAAAATGATACCCCACACGTCTAGGAACGAGAAAAATCTCAAAAACACGCTTCTGAAATAGTTAGATAGGTACCAATTTGGACCTCTTGGAACAGTGAATCGTTCTAGGACCCGTCCCATTGGATTCAGCGTCCAAAATTTAGTGGAAAATAATACCCCACACGCCTAGAATGGGGGTGGGTAGGGTTCAAAATGTTTTTCGAAAAATAAATTTTCGAATTTTGGCAATCAAGGCGTGTGGGGTATTATTTTCGACTAAATTTTGGACGCTGAATCCAATAAAATGGGTCCCGGGACGATTAGCGCCCACTGTAAGAAGTTATGGATCAAAATGGGTATCTATCTACCCATTTTGAAAGTGGGTTTTTGAGATTTCTTGTACCTAGGCGTGTGGGGTATCATTTTCCAATTGAATTTGGACGGTGAATTGATTGGAATGAGTCTCTATGCGCCTGGTCCAAGCCTTGTGAAAGAATTTACAGCCTTTTTGGTTGGTTATTCCTCGAAAAGTGTTGGGACGAATCGGAGATTGACTTTTTGCATGAAAAGATGTTATTTAATCAAGGAATAACCAACCAAAATAAGCCTAGAATTGATATTGAGACCTACAAGGGACTGTTGGTAGGAGATGGTCCAAACCAGTGGTTCCCAACCTCCCAATCTCTTAAAATAGATTAAACTTTTAAACCTTTATTATTGTTTTATTTAACGTTTTCAATGGCTGCTTTGTTCTTGGTGGATTTCAGTCAATTTCAAGCGCTGAGGCAAATGCCCCATTCATTTCTTTGTTTTTATGATTTGTTTCTTCGCTTTATTTCTTTGACAATACTCATCGTCCCCAGGTTGGGAACCACTGGTCTAAACCATCTGGGGTACCTTCCTCTTTTGGGAGGCCAAAATGATGTTTGGACTATTCCTCTTCATTCCACGGATTTTTGTGTTCGTTTGACGACAAATTTACAAATGAAGAGTACAGGGAAAGAATGAAACATGTCCATAAAACTTGATTCCGAGAAAAACCATTTTTAAGGTTTCAAAACGCATAGAGAGACAAGGGTATCATCCAAATTCAAAAAATTAAATTCTTGCATGCTGCGTAACTATTTAATAATCGATAATACACGTTGCTAGCTACGGTAAATAGGCAACAGATGGCACTCATATTTCATTTTTTGGTAAACATTGGACAAGAACCATTCCTCCCCTGTACTCTTCAAATGTTGAAGAAATGTTTAAAAAGTTCTGAGAACGAAATCAACAAGTATAGTATTAGTAGCACGCGCCTTACGGCAAATTGCAAAGTTCTTCTTGTCACTTAGCGAAACAAAGGTAAGTTTACTTTTGTACCCTCCTTCAATGCCCTTTCTTATCACCTTGTGTAGTAAGTGTAATGGGTCAGTCGTATTGTATCGATATCTGAAAGGGCTTTTCTTACTTGAAAACGGAGATAAAACGCTGCAATTTATTCCGCAATAGTTAACAATTCCTTAGAGCAAGGGAAAACAAGAAATGTGGAGTTTTCAATTGATTAAGCGTCCAAAATTTAGTGGAAAATGATACCCCGCACGCCTAGGTACCCATAAATTTGACCAGTGACCACCATTTGAGTCGTGACCCATCTCAGTGCATTCAGCGTCCAAAATTTTACCAAAATGTTAGCTGACCGTTGTTATGCAGTACGCAGGCGAGTATGACATCATTCTGAAGGAAAACCATGGATGAGGAAGAGAAGAGCAGCAATGAGAAAGAAAAATCTGCTCTGGTATCTATCTGCGATGCATATTGACTCAGGTAAACCAAAAGAGAAGACATTGAAGGATGTTGAACTGATGAATTGAGCAGAAAAGTCATGCAAAGGTGGATAAGGAGGCAATGTTGAAGAATGAGAAGGAATAAGAAGCAAGAAGTAAAAGAAAAGGTATTGAAACTAGAAGAGGAACAGCAGAAATTGGATTATGAAAAACATGAGAAAGAGAAGCAAGAAGTTGAAGCAAAACAGGAATTACAAGAGAAAGAAATGAAGAAGAAGAATGAACAAGGTAGACTTGCAAAGGAAGAGTAAGAGATGGAAGAGAAGGAAAAGCAAGAAGAGGTAAAGAGGAAAGAACTTGAAAAGGAAAGGAATAAAGATGAAGAAGAGGCTCTGAAGAAGAATGAGCAAGACAAACCTGTAAAGGAGAATAAAGAATGAGATGAGAAAGAGAAGCAAGAAGACAAGTTGAAAAGGCAATATGCCAAAGAAAAAGAAACGCAAGAAGGAACATTGAAGAATGGAGCACAAGATAAGCTTGCAGTTGAAAAGGAACGAGAAGAGTTGAAGAAGCAAGATATCATAGCAAACAGGAATTACAAGAGAAAGAATTGAAGCTAACAGAGAAAGAAAAGCAAGAAGACAAGTTGAAAATGCAAAAGTTTGATAAACTTGCAAACAAAAAAAGAAACTCAAGAAGAATCATGGAAGAATGAGGCACAGGATAAGCTTGCAGTTGAAAAGGAACAAGAAGAGTTGAAGAAGAGTTGAAGAAGCAAAATATCATAGCAAAACTCAAGAAGAGACATTGAAGAATGAATCACAGGATAACCTTGCAGTTGAAAAGGAACGAGAAGAGTTGAAGAAGCAAGATATCATAGCAAAACAGGAATTACAAGAGAAAGAATTGAAGCTAACAGAGAAAGAAAAGCAAGAAGACGAGTTGAAAATGCAAAAGTTTGATAAACTTGCAAACAAAAAAGAAACTCAAGAAGAGTCATGGAAGAATGAGGCACAGGATAAGTTTGCAGTTGAAGAGGAACAAGAAGATAGAAGAAAAGTTGAAGAAGCAAAATATCACAGCAAAACTGGAATTACAAGAGAAAGAATTGAAGCTAACAGAGGAGGAAGATGAAGAAAAGCAACAGAAAGAAGAACAAGAAGTGCAGGCAAGACTTGAGAACGAGAAAAAGAAACCGCCAGAATTTAAAGGAACACAATTAAAACAAGAAAAGGAAGGAAATGAAAAAGTATTTTGTTGTATGATGCCCGTTGAGTGAATTTAAAAGTAAAAGAAAATTGAAGAAGTAGACAGGAAAGGTGCCGAGCTGAAAGTTATCAGAGAAAATGAAAGGAAATCTCGAGAAGAAATGCTGATGCGCCTGCAGCAGGGAAGAGATAAAGAGGATGAAGAATAAAGAATGGAAGATGAAGGAAATAAATAAATAAATAGGGTGAATTTGTTGACTGTTCTGCGGTACACAGGTGACTGTGTTGTGCAAAAGAAAAGTTGTAGTAAAGAAATACAATATTCTAAGAGATAGCCTACATTTTAACTTTAACTTTAACTTCTTCCGATGTGTGCCAATCGTTCTGAGACCAATTTCATTGGATTCAGCGCCCAAAATTTAGTGGAAAATGATACCCCACACACCTAGATAGCAAAAATGTCAAAAATCTATTTTTCGAAATTCACATTTTGACCCCTACTCCGCCCAAATTTGGTCTGATCGGGCTGAAAAGTTTCGAGAACCATTTAGAGCTGAAACAAAGGTAAGTTTCTGACCAAAATTCCAGATTTTAACAAAATCCTTGAATGGTGTAAGGCCATTTGGATTTTCTTCTACATTATGAAACTTATATGTACTTCAAATTTTGGGGCAGGCTTCAAATTTATCAGAAAGTTTGATCTCTGGCGTGGTTACAAACGTTGATAACACAAGGAATAAACAATAATGGGACAAGATATATTGGAAGGAATGCGTCAAAAAACCAATAGTGGAGCACCAACCTTGTGACATCACAAGAAAACCGCGTTATTCCTAAGCTAGCTGGAATTTCTTGTATTTTGAATACGCTTTCTTCCAGTACAACAATCCGAATCTGAGTTGAATGTATGTTAAATGAAGAATGGGAATTATGTGGCGGGATTGAGTCTGAACAATCCCGCACTTGTTGGTGCTTAACTGCTTCTTCCTTTCACATTTGTGCGCATGTTTCGTTGGTGTCCGCTACCAGCTATACTTTATCCTGTCTAATAGCAATGGCCTCTGTCAGCCTTCTCATGTCAGTATGCGAAGTTGCCCCTGATCCTATATTAACCAGAAACCCGTATTTTGGTGTCCAAAATCACCCTCTTTCCTTAAATATTCTCATTTTTCGTTGAAGTTAGTTCTTTATTAATCGCTCAATCTTGTAATACAGGGTCCGCCAACGAAGTAGGATGGATTTTAAAAAATCACTCGGTTATTTCTCAAGATAGAATATATATATTTTTTTTAACTGTTCACAAGAAGTGGAATTTTCTGGTAATGTTCAATTTTTGAAGACGACGTCGAGCATGTGATGCCCATCAGCTTGAATGCATTTATCGAGTCTTTCGGTGAAGCTCTTCGAAACGCTGTCCAGTATTTCTCGTGGGATGCGGCTGATTTCCGTGGTGATAGCCTCCTTCAAATCGTTCAGGGTCCTCGGCTTATCTTTGTAGACTCTTTCCTTTAGGTATCCCCACAAAAAAAAAATCACAGGGGGATAGGTCAGGGGACGGGGGGGGGGGGGGGCAGGGAACGTCACCGCGCCGAGAAATGAGTCGACCATTAAATTTTTGGCGAAGGAAGGTCATCGTGGCATTTGCCGTATGGCAAGTTGCTCCATCTTGCTGAAACCAAACATGCCTTAATGGGATCAAATTGGGATTCAAATTTGCTGCACAAAGTCGGATGGAACGGTGTGGGCTCTGGAGGGCAGAGACTCTCACGCGCTCAACGTTCTCTGGAGTTTGCGCTGTTCAATCTCCTCCCCTCCTTTTTTTCGTAACACTGCCCGTTTCCCTGAAGTTTTCAACCCACCTTAGGATTACATTACGAGTTAGGATAGCTCTGCGAGGAGAAATCGCGTACTCTCGACGGAAATCTCTCTGTGTTTGAATTATCGACTCACCGTTCACTAAAAACCGACTTACCGCGAAAACACGTTGTGGCATCGTCCAAACCATCTTTGCAACTAACCTAAAAAAACTTCCCTTCATTGTGAACACGATGGTCCCAACCCCACCCCTCACAGAGTTCCCCACGCTGAGTACTACCCATTTCAAAAACGTCCAACTTCGTTGGCGGACCCTGTATTTTGACTGATGACTTCACAATCAATGTCTACCTAAGAATTATAAACCAATAGTGAACATTATCACCCTTTGAATAAATGTTGCCGATCAAAGAAGCCTTTAAACTATCAAGCGGCTTGATCATGCTTGACTCTCAGATTGATGGGAGTATCAAGCGTGCTTCAAACAACCCTTCAATCATTTGATCAATAATCCCAGTGGAAGCAGAATAGAGTTTGTTGCAATCGTGCTTTTCTTCTTCGATTAAAAATAATTCTAATAAATTATAAATCTTTTTTAATTGTTTCACAGTGAAATCCGGTTTTGACATTCTTAATGCACCGACGATTTTGGTTGGTTATTGCTTGAAAAAAATGAAAAACATGGGGGAAACAGTGGGTGTGGCGGGTCCCGGACCCATTGCAATCAATTCAGGGTCCAAAATTTAGTGGAAAATGATACCCCACACGCCTAGGTACCAGAAATCTCAAAAACCTATTTTCAAAATGGGTAGCTAAGCACCCATTTGATTCATAACCTCATCCAGAGGGCGCCAATCGTTCCGGGACCCATTCCAATCGATTCAGCGTCCAATATTTAGTGGAAAATGATACCCCACTTGCCTAGATCGCTCAAAATCTCGAAAATCCATTTTTCAAAAAACACATTTTGATCCCTACCCCGCTCAAATGTCTGTTCGCCGTTCCCTTCTTGCCTTTCTCTCCCTATTCCTTCGCCTTTCTGGCTCTTATAGGGGGGCGCTTGATGTTATAGACGGTCGCTTCCTCTCAACTCCTGCCACGCTATTCGCCACTGCTCAGAGCAGTGCCCAGGAAGGGCCTCGCGGAGGCTGCGTGGGCGGGACCAGGAGGAGGGTAATTGGCTTGTTTGGCCATAGGCCACCCTTTGGTCTGCATTACGGTGTGCACAAACCTCGTTGTTGCACGGAATGTGTCATTTGTTCGCAGCTTCCTTCCACGTGATCTCTCCATTTGGTGCCACTACTGATTTCCAGACTTCTCTTGCGGCTGCGTACTTTGAGCACTCTATGAAGACATGGTGGGCTGTCTCTACCTGGCCACATTGGCAGGCAGGGGATGGCTTCAGATTGAACCCATGTAGCTTGGCAGCAAAGTCCCCGTGACCCGTCAGAAATTGGGAGACAAAATGGTCGAGGCTGATTAACCTGTCGCTCCTCTTCCGTTCCGCTACGGCTCGCCAGATGTTGTAGGTGTGCCTGCCCTTTGTGGATGATGACCATCTGGCTTGCCATTCTGCCATCGACCACTGCTCCACCTGCTCTGATGTATTGCAGCCTGGTATAGGGCTCCCTCTGCCATGGCTCAGCATCCAGCCTGCTGCCACTGATCGCGCATGGAGGTCTATTGGCATTCTGCCTGCTAAGACTTGGAGTGTCTCTGTTGAGACAGTCCGGCAGGCGCGTGTGACCATCAGAAGAGCGCTGCGCTGTGCCTTGATCAGCTCTACCCTATGCGTGCTCCGTGCCTCCATTGTCCATGCTGGGCAGGCATACACCATGACTGACTCAAAGAGGGCAGTGTACATGGTTGTCTTGCTTCAGTACTGGATACCCCAGGCAACCAGAGCGAGCGTCTTTGTTCTGCCAAATGATGCTTTGGCCTTTGCCGCTGAAAGGTGTGCAGATGGGTCAAAGTTTCTTGCCAGCAGCACTCCAAGGTACCTGGGGTGGTCATTGAATTTGATGGCGAGGCCATTGATGCGGATAACCAGCCGTCCACGCCAACTTTGGTAGTGGAAAAATTTCTAAAAATCTTAAATTTGGGTCAGGGGTTCGATCCCGGCTTTAGTTGGTCGTCAAAACGTTTCAGCCCGATCGGACCAAATTTGGGCGGGGTAGGGGCCAAAATGTGTTTTTTGAAAAATGGATTTTCGAGATTTTGGGCAATCTAGGCATGTGGGGTGTCGTTTTCCACTAAATTTTGGACGCCGAATCCAATGAAATGGGTCCCGGAACGATTGGCACCCTCTGGATGAGGTTATGAATCAAATGGGTGCTTAGCTACCCATTTTGAAAATAGGTTTTTGAGATTTCTGGTACCTAGGCGTGTGGGGTATCATTTTCCACTAAATTTTGGACCCTGAATCGATTGGAATGGGTCCGGGACCCGCCACACTCACTATTTTCCCCATGTTGAAGAAAATCTCCATTCGCCTGGTCCCATGAATAACCAACCCCCGTGAAAGAATTTGCAGCGTTTCTTTTCAAGCGCTGCACTTTTTTAAAATTTCTATTGATGTACCTAGTCTTTACTTTTTACTTTCCACTACTTCTGGACAATCACTATACAGATCAATTGGGAAGTGGAGAAATTGACGCTTCCACCGAGTGACTAACGCAATTTTGATGGAAATTTCCTTTGACTATCAAGCCGCTTAATCAACTGAGTCATTCAATTTTCTATCTTTTGGTTCAAGCGTCAATCTGGCTTCTCAACTATGAATCAATTTGATCAAGCGGCTTGATAGTGTAGTGACAGCTTTTGTGGTTGATCGCATTCCGCTGAAATGTTGCTTTGTTCCGTCCGTTTTTGCTTTCTCAAAATTATATTCGACTGGAACTGAACTAATATCCCGAAATTCCCACCCTCCTCGCCTGCTTTTCTCAGCATGACTTGGCATGACGCTTTTTTAACTGGTCTCTTTTGATCAATTGGTTAACAATCGACGACGATTTCAGTTAAAGGTGATAGCAGTCACACGATCGGAGTTGAATTTGGCTCTAAAATTGTCACCATTGGCGGAAAAACTGTCAAACTACAAATCTGGGACACCGCAGGACAAGAAAGATTCCGGTAATGCATGGTTTTCTTAATATTTACTCACTTGTGTGGGTTTTAATTTTTATTGTGTCGTTAATGGTGTTTTAAAACTCATCGGTATTGTTTCTCTTTTCTTGTTTTTCTTTCGTTTGTATAAGGTCTACTCCAACAGGTAAAAGATCTTGAAGGTCACTTTGTTTTAGATTGTGCTCCCAGGTACTCTCAGAAAGGTCGAGCTACCTAGGCATTCCAAATTTCATGTCGTGGTGGTTTTATGATTTCAAAAAAATGATTAGGATGCCACAGTGTGTAAAACAAGTGCATTCTTCTCCTATTTAGGATACGAACTCTTATGAGGACATCAGGATGCAGCAATAGATGTTATGCAAACCCGCAATGTTTCCCACCAACATACTTGGAGAAACAAGAGTATTTTTTGTTATGCTGTAACAAAATGACTAAGACAGTTAGTTTGTTTTGATTTGTATCTTATTTCTCTTATTTTCAGCCAAAGAACAGGTACATATGCGATTTTATTGATTTGTACTCATAAGAGGTCATCAGGGGCCTATTCCTAGAAACTCTTCACTCCACGCTTTACGAATCTTCATCTCATACTCTTCACTTTGAAATTACGAAGAGTAGGAGAACTTCTTGTTCCTAGAAACCTTTCACTCCAACTCTCATGTTCTACTGTAAATGTAGAGTGAGTTGTTGTTGTGTCTATTTTGTTGTAACCTTCCTCGCGGTTAGGACACCTAAACGAGCAAAACTCGAGACTTTTACCGCCACACTGCAATGGCGCTTCATGTTTTGATGATGAATGGATAGTATGCCCAATGCATTATTATTATTCATTATTATTATCCAAGTGTAAATTCAACAGCTCTTTGGCAAAGTCATTGGATACTCTACAAAAAAATGGATGAATCTTCATTTGCCACCCACAGTATTGACTCTGCATATGAGTGTGAAGAGTTTCTTGGAACAAAACCCGAGTAGAACACCGAAAACTCTTCAACCTGGACTCTTCATTTCACTCTACAGCTTCATAACGCTCTGCACTTTCTAGGAATGAAAAGTTTTTGTAGAGTGGGGAGGTTGCACATTCAGAGTGGAGAGTGAGGAGTGAAGAGCTTCTAGGAATAGGCCCCTGATGAGTACATATTCCATTCGTCATCAAAACACGAAGCGGCATTGCAGTGTGGCGGTAAAAATCTTGAGTTTTGCTCGTTTAGGTGTCCTAAGCGCGAGTAAGGTTACAACAAAATAGACACACAACAACTCACTCTACATTTCCAGTAGAACATGAGAGGTGGAGTGAAAGGTTTCTAGGAACAGGAAGTTCCCCTACTCTTCGTAATTAAATGTGAAGAGTATGAGATGAAGATTTGTAAAGCGTGGAGTGAAGAGTTTCTAGGAATAGGCCCCTGATGATCTCTTATGAGTACAAATCAATAAAATCGCATATGTACCTGTTCTTCGGCTGAAAATAAGAGAAAATAAGATACAAATCAAAACAAACAAACTGTCTTAGTCATTTTATTACAACATAACAAAAAATACTCTTGTTTCTCCAAGTATGTAGACAGGGTGTAGGGAGAGAAAAAAGTGTAAATCCGTCACCAGTTTTTTTTATTGAAAATAAAAATATGTTTAGAAAGAAATCAAAGTCAAGCCCCCTTAGCCCGTGAAGGGCTCATTTTGAGTCAAAAAATCCCATGAGGCCCTATGGACCTATGTAGGTATGTTCGGCGGAAAAAAGTGCATCTATTCCTGTAAATGAAAATCTGCATCTTGAGCATTTTGAGTGAGAACACAAGGGGACCTGACTTGAGGTTGGCCGAGGCTCCCACCTGCAATATTTTGAGAGCTTGCAATTCTACAGCACATGTTCGATCCCTAAACACTAGAGAACTCTAAAATAACAATTCAGTTCACCATAACCAAGCTGCCACCCTTGGAGGATCAGCATAAAGACATTAACGGGTACAAAAATTGAGATGCCTGAGACTTAGTGGGAATTGGGGACCCTGTTTTTGGTTAAATCAATAACTTTATCTCAAAATTCATATTAATGAGGGAAATAAATTGAAAACTAAGACTCCAAACAAACGATGATAACAAGAAACTTTAACCCTAGAACGACTCTGTGGGGTCAGGTGGACCCCAACGAGTAGAATTCCTCTCCCCCTCCTAAATGCGCACCTGACCCTCATTCAGTCATGTTGTAGCTACCTGGAAAAGGACCCAAAATGTGTTTTTTGAAAAATGGATTGGAGGCGTGTGGGGTATGATTTTCCACTTAATAGGTAGAGATGAGTTTTTTAAAACAAATTGAGAGATAATTAGCTTCTTACCATTTGAACGTCTCGAAGGTCCTTCCTCCTTTTTCGACTCATAATTTTTCTTTTAATAAAAAGCATAATATAATAAGCATCATACCAAAAAAATGCAAAAACTCGGAACAAAAATGAGCAAAAAACTAATAAACCAAATAATTCGCCCAATTCAGATTAGTTTCTCGATCGTGTTTCTAACTACTTCCCCCATTAGAGTTGGAATTATTACAGCTGATTTAATCTGGAAGAGTTGATGTCCCCTTCTTGCAAAACTGTGAAGATCAAGGCGATTATATTATATTATTATACCAGCCATTTTAGTGATTGCTGTATCGTCAATTTTCTTTCTGTTATTTCTCATGGTTATAAATTCTTAGGAGTCAACCAGGGAAAGAATTTCAATCACCTTTGTTAAATATTGACCCAAAAAATTCATTCACTTTGGTTATGCCTCGGACCAGGCGCATTGAGACTCATTTCTTCAACATGGGGAAACAGCGGGTGTGGTGGGTCCCGGACCCATTCCAATCGATTCAGCGTCCAAAATTTAGTGAAAAATGATACCCCACACGCCTAGGTACCAGAAATCTCGAAAACACACATTCGAAATGGGTAAATATGTACCCATTTTGACCCATAACCTCTTCCGGTGGATGCCAATCATTCTGGGACCCATTTCATTGGATTCGGCGTCCAAAATTTACTGGAAAATGATACCCCACATGCCTAGATTGCCAAAAATTTCGAAAACCCATTTTTCGAAATACACATTTCGACCCCTACCCCTCCCAAATTTGGTATGATCGGGATTATTCAAGGAATAACCAACCAAAATCATTACTCAGACGCACCAACCCACCAGACAAAGGGCCCTCATCCCTTCTCCAGACAACGCGTTTGAATTGAGTGATGAGGAGAGTCCTTTGGCCTCATAAGAGGTCAGCCGTGTCGAATGGTTAAGGCTGTCCGTCCACTGCACGCGAATTCCTGTCAGTTTCGCCCGTCCTATCAGCTGTTTTGGGTCTTAATGTCGCTTTCGAAGACGTCAGGATACTGGATGAAAGATATTTCGTTCAACGGCATCAGTATGGAGAGTGGTTTCACCTGCAGGGAGATCTATCTCCGGAATCTGCAAAAAATTCCTTCCGATCTTAAACTGCATTCCCAAATGGAGATTATGAATGTCGTGATGAAGTACACTACTCGCGGTACACCCCAATCATCACAGTACCACCATCATCAACTACCCTTCGACAAGGTCATCCCCTGCTTCGACTTCCTCCAGCCTGCAGCATTACTTCAGCGACTTCTGGTTCCACAAGGGTGGCCTCTCCTGCACCAAAACTATCAATTTATCGATTTCCATCGCCGGATTCGCCAGTTCGGAATCAAACTGGTTTTATTCTCTTCGCCATCGCCAGACTTTGCGCGATCATGGCGCTTGCAGTGGACGGCCAGCCAGGTGAAGAGCCATCCAGTGGACACTTCATCATTTAGTAATAAAACGTCATCTTTCAGGTCGGTGACCAGAAGTTACTACCGAGGAGCAGCTGGAGCGTTGCTGGTTTACGACGTCGCTAACAGGGAAAGTTACAATTCGCTGGGCGAATGGTTGGCTGACGCAAGGTCCCTCGCCAGCCCCAACATTGTCATCCTTTTGGCTGGAAACAAGAAAGACCTGGAAGAAGAGCGGCAAGTCACTTTCTTGGAAGCAAGTCAATTCGCGCAGGAAAATGGTGAGTTCCAAGATTTCTAAGTCTTCGTTCGAATTGTAGTTTGCAGCAACGAGCTAACTGCTGAGAGATGCTGAAATTGTGCAGAAGTGCGTCTACTCACGGTTTTGTTTTCATTGCAGAGCTTATGTACCTCGAAACGAGCGCCAAGTCTGGAGAGAACGTCGAAGAAGCATTTCTCAAATGTTGTAAAACAATTCTAGGAAAGATTCAAAATGGTAAGCTTGTTTTGATTCCCAGCTTTTTGGTAAATGAAGAGGATTTTGAAGAAAAGGGGGTTACTATGTAGCCTGCACTATCTCACAAGTTGAGTTAAAACGCTGCAAATTCTCTTAAGGGTTGGTTATTCCTCGGACCAGGCGCATGGTGACTCATTTCTTCAACATGGGGAAAATGGGGGAAACAGTTTTTTTTTTTTTTTTTTTTTTAAATTTTAGAAAATTGTTTATTGACTCGAATATAGTCATTTACAAAATTTTAACAATAACAACAATATACAATATTGACCTGAGAGTTGTGTTACATTAGCTCAATAGTTAATGTGGCATGAATAATAATTTAAAAGTTATAACACATAATACATTCCATTATTTATAATACAGCACACTTCGTCTTTTCATCTTCTTCTTTATTTATTTATTTTTTTGTTACTCCAGCACTGTTGAGCCGTGAAGTTCGGTTACAAATTTCCGTTTTAGGGTTTTGCGAGGTAATTTGGGACTGTCCCCCCTTAATCAAGGAGTTCTGGTGCACGCTCATCGTCCTGGCCAACTGAGCAGAGTGCCGTTGAATTATTTCACTGACGAGTTCCACTTGGAGGTCATTATGGAGGGTTTCATTACTGACGTACCAAGGTGCGTCAGTTATGATTCTTAAAACTCGGTTTTGAAATATTTGAATATAATTCAAGTTGCTCTTGGCGCTCGCTCCCCATATTTGACAACCATAGGTCCAAATAGGTCTTATCAGTTGTATGTACATTAATTTTTTCGTGCTTAGAGCAACTTGCTTACTCTTGAGCAGGGTATAGAGTTCTCTTAGTCTCGTTCTCAGTTTTCCTTTAAGAAATTTGATGTGCTCCGACAGTGTGAGTCCTTTATCGAGTATTAACCCCAAATACTTGACGGAACATTGCTCTGGTATTGGTTCATTGTTCAATTGAAATTGCCTGCGTACTCTTTTGCGTTTTAAGGAGAAAGTGACAAACGAAGATTTGGCAGGATTTATTTTCGTATTCGTGTCGTTTATCCAAGCTGACACCTTATCAAGAGCACGCTGAGGCGCTGTTCGTAGGGTATATGGACCCCCTGTCAACATAATTGCAGTATCATCTGCAAATTGCGCAACCAAGCAATTGTCGCTAGTTGGAAAATTGTGAGTGTACAGCAGGTAAAAATAGGGCCCCAACACGCTACCCTGCGGTACCCCAGCCGTGATATGCCGGACTGTTGAATTAGTACTGCCAATAACTACATTGAAAGTGCGATCGGCTAAGTAGTTTTTTATCAACAATACCAAGTTTCCAGGTATGTGAGGCTTTAATATGTCAACCAGCTTTTCATGTTGTAGCTTATCAAACGCCTTTTCCGTATCGAGGTGTATGCTTATTGTTTCACGGCGAGCGTTTGAATTTCTTTTACCATCCTGTGTAGTTGTTGAACTGCCGAGTGTTTTTCTCTAAAACCCAGCTGATAGTCTGGTATAAGAAGGTCCAAGAATGGTTTTAGCTTCGATAACAGTAGTCGTTCGAATACCTTTGACATTATGGGTAGTAGGCTAATAGGCCTATAGCTGTTCACGCTCTCGGCATTGGTAGAGGGCTTTGGAACCAGGATGACACAAGCCAACTTCCACAACCGGGGATAATGCTTCTCTCGCAAAATAGCGTTGTAAATGTTGAGCAAGAGCACTAGTGGCTTCCTTGGCAATCCCGCTAGCATACGCTTAGTGATTTCATCATGCCCCGCCGCTTTTTTGGGTTTGAGACTTTTAATTTGACGTCTGACTTCCTGTGGCGTAAAATGAATGTGCTCATCAGGCCTCAAATCAGAATGCTGATTTTGGAGGGAGAAGTTCCCAGGATTTGGTGAAAACTGCTTCTCGAACACATCGGCAAAGAGGTTAGCTTTACTTATCCCATCTGTTATCCATTTCCCATTATTCTTTATCGGAGGTATGGAATGGCGTTTTCTAAGGATGTATTTAGTATGAGTCCATAGTGATCCATCATCAGGGTTGAGAGCTCGCAGCTTACCCTCGTAAGATTCAGTTGCCATATCCCTAAAATATTTTTTAATTTCTTTATTCAATGAATTTAATTTTGTTTTATACGGGCGAAACCTGTACTTTTTCCACAGCCTGAGCACGCATTTTCTGTGTTTCATCAGGGCGTCAATCTGTGGAGGTAAGGAGTTTCTTAAAATAAGGGAACTTTGGGTTGTATGCATAGTTCTAGCTGCAAAGCGGGCCGCGTTTTGGAGTAATTTTTGAAAATCGAACACTGCTGCATCAATTTGGGCAGGTGTTTTGAGCGGAATTTTCAGTGATGTATGTTCATTGAGATACTCTATATACTTGCTAAATATAATATTGACATTTTGCCTGGGCGGTAGCGGGTTGATTGAGGCATATATGTAAATTATCACAGGCAAATGATCGGAGGACAACTCGTCCATCACTTGACACTCCGAAACACGCACATTTTTTGAAACATAAAAATCAATCACGTCCGGAGATGCACCCGAGTTTGGAATGTGTGTGCTTTCTTCAACGTACGACGCCGTAGCGCGAACCCTAGTTAGTGCATCCTGCAAATTTAGCCCTCGCTTAGTTGTAACGCGCGATCCCCAAAAATTGTGCTTCGCGTTGAAATCTCCCCCGATGATATAATTTGTGTGTAACTCGTGTAACAGTGCAATCCAGTCCCAGGTAGATGGGTTCATATCCGGAGGTGCGTAGATAGCTGAAATCGTTATGTTTCCAGCATCCGTGGGTAGCGACACTGATGCCACTTGGTATTCAGGTTCCCTGATGGGCGGTAGAACGTTGAAATTCAAAGATTTTTTAATGATGAGCAGAGAACCACTCCGTCTATTTCCTGTTGGGTGATCCGCTCGAACTATGCGATAAAATGGGAGTGCAAACGGCATACCATCCGCTAGTTTTGTTTCGGAGATGAGGGCGATGTCAATATTCTCTCTAGTTAGAAAATCCATCAGCTCGTGCTTTTTGTTTGATATACCAAATGCATTCCATGACATGATTTTCAAGTGCTCAATGAAACAATTCATATTGCTTTTAACAACTGAGACATGACCGACGGTCTAGAGATGGCTTGTAGTAACGGGGTGATCGCAGTTATCAGTGGTGTTATTATTGCGACCAGGTTGTTTACAGCTTGTAAAACCTGCGATATCTGATCCACATTTGAACCTTTGGTGACGGTAGAATAGTGCGGGCCAGTCCATTCCGGCAGGGTAGATGTTGTTCTCGAAGGGGGATTTTGTCCATTATCACAAGTTGCAGGTTCTGACGTGATGGGGGGGAAATCCTGATTTGACTCTCTGTTTGGAACAGTACCTACCTTCTCCGAGGTCACACAATTTCTTGACGTTGGAACGTTGGTTGCACGATTGGCGTGTGACAACCTGCGAATATTAGTACCTCTTGCCTGCAAGTCCTTATAATAATTACAGCCCTTATAATTAGCTGTATGCGGACCTCGGCAATTCGCGCACGTAGCCGTCGCGTGTGCGGGTTTGTTACAGTCCTTCGTATTATGATTTGAGCCACATTTGACACATTTGGGATTCTTAGAACAGTAATTTTTAGAATGCCCGAAGTCCTGGCAGTTTGAGCATTGGACGATTTCTTTCTTTGGTTTTGGGGGCTCAATTTTAACTTTAAAGCAACAAATATTGGCAATATCGAAAATTTTTTGGTTATATTCATTTGGTTCCAGGTCCAGAAAAAATAATGGCAATTAGCTCTTTGTGATTGGATGTAGCACGGGATATAATTGACGAGGGGTGAATCCGTGATCTTTTAATTCATCAACAACTAAAGCCGTGTCAAATGACGGATGAATTCCGCGAATTACCACACGGAACGCTTTTTCGTGCTTCATCTGAAACGTATGATATTCCAATTTTAACGTTTTAAGCATATCGATGGTGCCTCTATAATCGTCACTTGTCGCCAATACGAGTTTAACATATGTGGCAGTGGAACTCATTACGAATTTGTCTTTACAAACATCTTTTAACTTGTTGAACAGGTTTGAGCTGTCACTTACATTATGTACGTAAACAGGTGGAGATTTATCCTTGCGTGCATCCGTAGGTGTTTCATTTATTCCGGTGTCCATATCCTGCAACTCCTGGAACCGGTTCGATGTCGGTACATTTGGGACATCCATATACGCTTTACGCTTACGTGAAAGTTCTCCGTGTTCATTACCCAGTAGTTGAGGTAATGTAGGCTGGGAGAGGTGAATCCCGGGAGCGGGGTTCGTCGCATGGCATTGACTCATTCGCGATAACGGGTTAGCGATAAAGATGTTTACTCATCGACCGCTCGACCGCAACTGGGGGAAACAGTGGGTTTGGGTCCTGGACCCATTCCAATCGATTCAGCGTCCAAAATTTAGTCGAAAATGATACCCCACTCCCCTAGATCGCCTAAAATATTGAAAATCCATTTTTCTAAGTACACATATGGACCCCTATCCCGCCCAAATTTGGTGCGATCGGGGTGAAATGTTTCGAGGACCAACTAGAGCCGGGAAAGGATCCCTGACCCAAATTTCAGATTTTTAGAAAATTTTCTACTACCAAAGTCGGCGTGAGTAGGGGTCAAAATGCGTTTTCTGATACATGGATTTTTGAGATTTTGGGCGATTTAAGCGAGTGGGGTATCATTTTCCACTAAATTTTGGACGCTGAATCCAATGAGGTGGGTCCTGGGACGATTAGAGCCCACCCGAAGAGGTTATGGGCCAAAATGGGTATCTATCTACCCATTTCGAATATGGGTTTTCGAGTTTTCAGGTACCTAGGCGTGTTGGGTATCATTTTCCACTAAATTTTGGACGCTGAATCCAATGAGGTGGGTCCCGGGACGATTGGAGCCCACCTGAGGAAGTTATGGGTCAAAATAGGTATCTATCCACCCAATTTGAATGTGTGGTCTTGAGATTTCAGGTACCTAGGCGTGTGGGGTGTCATTTTCCACTAAATTTCGGACGCTGAATCCAATGAAACTTCTCTCAGAACGATTGGCGCCCACCGAAAGAAGTTATGGACGCTGAATCGATTGAAATTAGTCTCTTTGCGCCTGGTCCGAGGAATAACCTACCCCTGTGGTGATGATGAGAGCAGATTTTCCGTTTCTAGATATTTCATAAACAATTTGACGGTCATGGTGTATAAAATCACAGGAGTTGGTTATTCCTTGGACCAGAAGTATGGAGAGAACTGAGTGTGCAGTGTCCTGCATTCCAATCGATTCAGCGTCCAAAATAAGACTCCACACGCCTATATTGCCAAAATCTCGAAAATACATCGTTTTCAATCTAATTCAACTTTTCTTTTTCCCAGGCGAGTTGGACCCTGACAGAATTGGCTCTGGAATTCAATTCGGCGACTCCAAAACGAGGCTGTTGAATGAAGAAAAAACCAGAAAATCCTCCGATTGTTTCTGCAACATGTAAAAAACCGCCTTTACCTTCAAAAATTCCCACCTTCAATCGTTGCAAAGGGGAAATTCCGCATAATCGTAGTGCCCCTTTTATCATCAGTTTCACGTATATCCTATCCTTCGGCCTGAGTGTATTTCATTTATTGTGTCATTTCTTTGTGAGGAAAACGTATAGCTTTAATAGCCGATAATATATTTCGAAGTCATATGGAAAGTTATAACGTGAAAAAAGAAATAAATTGCAAACATCGATCAGTTTGCATGATATTTTAGATGTGCTGATATTTTTCCATTCGTCACAATTAGGACTTAGTGAACAATTATTTTATAATTAACCTAATTTGAATTGAAGTGGTTAAGTTACTATTAGCTCCTTACATGGAATCTCATTTGCCACTAATTTGTTTGTATCATTATTTTCTGATGCTGTGAAATATGATTCTCGTATATTTAACTTGAATTTGAAATTTAAGAATTTCCTGCAATTTGTTGTAAGTGATTAGACTGCCGTCACGATTTTGTGCAATATTTACGTTGATGTTCCTCGTCATTTCTTAACGTTTCGTGTTAATCACTCTGCATGACGCTCTCGTACTGTCGTTGCTATTTAATGTTGAACTTTATTGATGCGAAATAATATAAATAAGTTTCGAATCAATTGAGTTACTTTATTGCTGTTTACACCACCCCCCACAAGTAACTTCCTGATGCGATTTAATCGTGTGTTGCAGCACAAATCGATGTAAACGAAACCACCACACTTGACATGACGACCTGACGGCCATAACTACCTGAATTTTTAAGATAATCTCAAATCTAAATATACCGTTGAAAAGAGCGTTAAATTTCCCTTCTGATAAGCCCCTAAGCTTCTCCAATTATTCATTACTGCTATTCAGTAATTCAGCCTTAAGTTAGATCGAAACCTAGTCAACATACGTCCTTGTTAATGAAACATTTTCCCCTAAATGTGTTTCTCAAAAATGTATTTTGTAGATTTTCGACGATTAAGGCATGTGGAGTATTATTTTCCTTTAAATTTTGGACGCTGAATCCAATGAAATGGGTCCCAGAACGATTGGAGACACCGGAAGAGGTTATGGACGCTAAATTGATTGAAATTAGTCTCCATGCGCCTGATCTAAGGAGTAACCAACCCCTGTGAAAGAACTTAGAGCGGTTTTTTTCAATTACAAAGACTTTGGAACAAATTTACTTAACCCTCCGGTGGTACAGTGCGGTCAAATCCGACCCGAGCTTCAGCTTTCTCACTGCCTCCCCTCTCCCTCACATCATAAAAGCCCTTACCGGCCAGATATTGAAAGCACACACAGCCCACAAAATCAACAGGTTGAGTGATAACAACCAGTGTTACCTCGTCTTTCAAGATTCAAGTCTTGAATAGGTACTCGATACAGGAGGCACAGGGAAGAGCCTCCCACGAAGAGGACCTCAGTCCAGGAATAGGGGGGAGAAGGTCCATTCTCTTGATTTGACCTAATGTGGCGGTAAGGACCCTTTCTGCATGAAGCGATTCAGATGCCCTCGCTTGTTTTCAAAATTCTCCTGACAGGAAAACCCAACTTCAAGTACATTACAAGCAAACCTCTCCAGAAGTGTGCTCGTCTGTAGAATGATTTCCTGATGGAGAGTGACAGCAGCCGATTTCCCAAATGGCTAAATTACTAGACTCAAGTAAGCCTGGTCTTACTATGCTGGGCCCAACACAAAATGTAACAATAATATAATCTATTTAAGTAATAGGAAGTAGCATTTTTGATCACAACGAAAGTATCCGCATAATGTAGAAGGCACTGTGGATGTTCTCCAAGATGTACACATATTTGGCGGTTAACCTCACTGTTCTTTTTTGTTCTTGTCCTGTTCCATTTGGTACCTGCATTCGGGCAAAAAAGAATTGATTTATTGCTGAGCTCTCGAACAAGAAATGAAATTGATCGTAGGAAAAACTCACCTAATCGCTCGTGACAGTTGATAAATGCTGGTAATGGCGACGAACACGTTGACGCTGAAAAGGCTCCAATTCTTTGGAATGATGACTAGCGAATAACGCGACCAAATGACGCCAGTGGCAGACAGAGCGCCAGTTTGTGCCATGCTCAACTGCTCAGCCGGCCGAGCCAAATCTCCAATGCCAGCGATGACCAAGCTCTGAAAAATGACGTAGAAATAGACATGAGACGAATAAATGCTGTGCAAGGGGGAGGGGAACCTCAAGAAAAAGGCAGTAAAGAAGAATTCACCAGACCAGCATGCAGGCATGGTGTAGACAATGGACAGCCTAGAACCTATGCCTTTAACCCATAATATGTGCAATCTCACCAACCCCCACTCTTGTTGAGTGCTGCAGATGGCACCAATGTACAAATTAGAAACAAGCAATTTATGCAGCGCGTACCAATTGAAGAGCAGCGTGTCAGGTTGGAAGCCAAAGAGGATGAAATTGAGGAGGTTTGATGAGTCTTGGTTCTACGATGTCAAATCTAAATTCCAAAGCAAAGAATGGAAAACGATGCAGAACCAAGGACAACAAAATCAAGAAAATTCCGCTCAAATGTCAAACCAATGCTGCTTTTTTTGGCTTCAAAGTGGATAGATCAAAATAAGCAAATGTCCGTCCACGCCGTTTTTGGTTGTAGGCAATATTCTAAAAATCAGAAATTTTGGTCAGGCATGTGGGGTATCATTTTCCACTAACTTTTGGACGCTGAATCCAATGAGATGGGTCCTGGGACGATTGGCACCCACCCGAAGAGGACAAAATGGGCAACTATAAACCCATTTCGAATGTGAGTATTCGAGATTTCTAGCACCTAGGCGAGTGGGGCATCATTGTTCACAAAATTTTGGACGCTGAATCGATTGGAATGGGTCCGGGACCCACCACGCCCACTGTTTCTTCCATGTTGAAGAAATGAGTCTCCATGCGCCTGGTCCGAGGAATAACCCACCCCTGTGAATGAATTTGCAGCGTTTTATTACCAACATCTGTTGCCCAGGGACAGGACGAACCTCTCCCTTATGGAAGCCAACAAAACCATACCTATTTCGAAAAAAAATTCACTCACCCATTTCACGGCTGGAGCCCAGAAGAACACAGTTTTAGGCCCTACGAACGAGAAAATAGCCTAGTCATTACATAACCAACAAATCGTCCAATTGGGACCGTCCAAGAGTAATTTCTCTCCCTTACCTGCTTCGTGGTTCCAAAGCGGTCGAAGCTTATTCGGCACAAACTTATCGGCGACATGAATTATCCTTCTGTAGACGATTGACATGACGAGGCCTAATATGTGGTATATACCGTCAAAAGTTCACCGCCGAGGGCAGATCGTCATGTGTGTTGAAATTTCGCGTGATAAGGGAATGACATTGTGACGGAAGGGGGGAAGTGGATGTAAATAAACGAGTTCCCTCTACCAAGGTCGCCGATTCCAAAGTTAGACTAAACTGATACACCGACTCAGTTTAGCTCAATGCCACGCAGCAGCCTGTTAAAAATACCACTAAAATAGAAAAAAACATTTCTTGTTAGTTAAATAAGGATTCCACCCTTTAAATGTGATCTCTTCTCTCAAACCAGTACATACGGAGCATTGCGACTAGTTCATAATATGAACAAACTGTATTGTATAATATAGGTTAATCTTGGGATCAGTGCACGCACCTTAATCGATATATCGAACTTGGATGATTCGAGATTGTTTTCTTCTTGTCTCCTTCTCCTACCAGGGAGGCGTAGCCATGCAACAATATCGATTATAACACATCGATTTTTAGGGGTGCGTGCACTGATGTCAAGATTCACCCAATATTCTGGTTCTCGTATTCGTGTTTGGTTTTGGTTTATTTCAATTAATCCTACTTCTTATCATTGACGATATCTGGAGATAACAAGAGGCAGTACTGGGGGATCAGGAAATCTAGAAAAACCTCTAGAGAAACCTTGGCAATTGGTGAAGCCTGCCCTCACCAAGATCCTTTGACTGCATAACAACATACTTATGCCTCTACAAGAATACGCAAGAAGAAATCAGGCGTCAGAAAGTATGTTGAGCACTCCTGCTCAAGACAGACTTGAGAGATTCTAAGGCATGCTCCAAGGTAAGACAATTCCAGCTCAGAACACCATTCTTCTCCTTGTTGTTCCATATGTCTGTGACGTCACTGAAGTGTTTTGCAGTGGGTAGGTAGTGACAAGATCTGAGGATTTGTCCCTCAATTCCTAACAGTGTTAAATTCAAAAGAAATCATAAGGAAAAACTCGGCGCTTCGCCCCCGGATGTTATTACTTTGAACCTGACGGCTAAAATGTAAAATACATGGAATCATGTTTTAGCTCTATCACTATGTATCATCACAGTGGACTCCATTGCCAACCCACAGTTCCTCATCAACCAAACTGTAAACAACGCTACCAAAAATAAAACCTGGCGTTGCTAGAAACCTGAGTGTACACAATTATTCAAATAACCATGCTCATAACTACGCTTTTAGCCCACGCACTTCGCAGTGCTTTGCATGATATTTTATGATAATTCGAGAGCTATCCAACGAGTGGTGAACGAATTTTGTGGGATGAGAAATGACGATGTACCATTTCCCTAGCAACGACTTGGTTGTAAGTGAAATTCATCTCACTTTTTCATGTCACTTTTTGCAGGAGGATCCATCGCTAAAACATGATTCCATGTTAAAAATTATGATTTAGAATCCGGGGCCATAATACCATCAATCGATACATCGCTATCGATAACAATCGATTGATAAGGTCAATGTAATCACCTTTCAAAACAATGAAGCCACTATCGCTCATACTAATATCGATAATATTGACTTATCAGCAGACAGACAAGTTAAATACACCCCGTGTCTACAGATTCTAATTTATTATTGTGGATTTGGTTGGTTATTCCTTGAATAACCTATGTTTATATGCAAAAAGTCAATCTCTCCGATTCGGGCCATTTTTTTCTGGGCGTTTCATGGTGTTTAGATTTAAAAAAAAAAAAAAAACCTTTACACAAGGGTTGCTTATTAAAGAATATTAGGATGAAATGTACTATCAAGAGCCCCTTGATTACACGCTTGATAAGGCGTCTAAATATCGATTTCGAGATCACTGTATCGATGTTACTGTCATGATAAGATATGGCAGGTCTGATGGTGATCATCGCGTATTTATTACGTAATTATAGCGTATATGTTTTTAAGTTGTGTATTTTTGTGTATATGGATTGTCATGTATAACATGCGCATTTGCTTAGGCAGTGATTTCTTGACGCGTTTATTGTGACGTCGCAAAACTATCGATTATCTTGCTTGACTGGACATATCGATATATTAGGACGCCATGACAAGGGCCCCGTATGTACCGAATATTAAGGAAAATGGGGGAAACAGTGGGTGTGGCGGGTTCCGGACCCATTCAGCGTCCGAAGTTTAGTGGAAAATGATACCCCAGACGTCTAGGTACCAGAAATCTTGAAAACACATATTCCAAATAGGTATCTATCTACCTACCCATTTTGATCCATAACTTCTTCCGGTGGGTGACAATCGTTCTGGAACCCATTTCATTGGATTCAGCGTCCAAAATTTAATGAAAATGATACCCCACACGCCTAGGTACCAAAAACCTATCTTCAAAATAAGTACCCATTTTGGCGCCAATTGGTCCGGGATCCGTCTCATATGATACAGCGTCCAAAGTTTAGTAGAGAATCTTATCTCACTCGCCTGGTATCCAAAATGAGTTTCAATAACCACATTGGACTCCTCCCAAATTTGGCCCAAAAAAAGGTCGGTACATTATGCGCTGTCAGGGGCCCCTGTCATAGCGTCCTAATATATATAGATTTTAAAAAAGATCGATATAAAAACCATCCCATGTGCCATCTCATATCATGACAATAACATCGATACAGTATCTCGAAGTCAAATTAGATTATTACGATATTTAGACGCCTTATCATGCGTGTTATCAAGGGGCCCCTGACAGTGCATTTCAACCAAAAGGTGGTACATCCCTGAACAAAACTTCAGATTTGTTTTTGTTAATTTTCTACTTTCGGTTTACTAAATAATCACCCATGAGACTTACTAAACTTAAAAGTTTCAAACTAAATAGGAGGCATCAGGTGTAACAATTAACAGAACAACCGTAACAACCGTGAAGGGAATATATATATTTATATATTTTATACAATATTTATATAAGTTTATTCAATATTGGTATTTGTATTCCAAATTTTTCTAGAGCGATATTTTGCTTGATATATTCATTACAATCAACTTAGTGCTGTTGGTAAAGTAACTACGATATATTTTACCAGTGATCAAAAATAGTGGTTCACTGCTTTACAAAATAATGTCAGTTTGGGTAGGAGAGAAAAATAATAATAATAATAAAAAAAGAGGAAATTTATTAAACGTTTCCAAAATAGAAGCTTTCGTCATCACTTTCCTGAATTATTGTTTGACAATTTTTATTTCTTTTCATAAATGCATCTACGTTGTCGACATTTTTTAGTGCGGAAGAGGCGAGGGTTAACCTATAAGTGGTTTTATAGTGCATTTATCACGTCCTTATGAACCTGTTCGTTACAGGCTGGAATGCAAGTGTAATGGGGTCGCTTAATCAACTGCTGTTCGTTAGTTTACTTTGATGTGTAAATGCAAGGCAGACTATGGAGAATGTGCATTCTGGGAGGTAAAATGATAATCGGGAAGGAGAGGGGGGTCTGTCATCTACAGTTATTCTTGACTTTTCTCATCATGAGTGTGATGACGTTGAGGGAAACCCATGTTGGACAATACGAGCTGAAGGTTGACCATATTTCACTATGAATACAACAACCACCTCAGCAGGTTTATGTTGGCACTGTCTGATCCAATTGGGACAACAGCTCAGTTGGGTTATGGCCTGTTCAGCTGAAGGTCGACTTTACGCTAAACGTCGACCATATTTCACTGTGTATACAACAACAACAACCACCTCAACATGGTAACATCAACTCACAAAATATTGCTCATTCTACTTCAACCTTCTACAAACGTCTTCAATTTCAGAAAAACCATAAAATGACTAGCAGTTTCTTCTGAATTTCAAACATTATTGAAAAATTCTTCCAGTCTGACGATAATTTCCCACTTCCTCCATTTTAATTACATTAAGTGCAGTTTACATACAAAAAACTCTTCCGCCAATTGGGGTTCTAAAAAATAGTTTTTTTTTTTTTTAATTTTTCTTTATTCGCTATTCTACACGATCAGTGCAACATGTTGCCACTAAGTACTTCTACCATAATAGGCGGAACTGAACGAGGTTTCATTTAAGGTTTGCGTAAATCCATCAGAAAGCGTAAAGTTCTATGATAATCTATGATATTATCGTGAGGAGCATTTTCTACTCATTCTCACAATTTACTGATAATATGAGTTTTTTTTCACAAATTACAAACACATGTGTTGAATATTCATTTAACAAAAAAAATGCCATCTTGAGATATCTTTGCTGTTTTGAAAGCTCAGTGTCTTCGGAAAAACGCGATATTTTTGTGTGTACTAATGCAAAATAGCACAAGGCATTCAAATATGCTATAAATTGATTCCTTTATAGAGTTTTCAAATGATCTTTTAGAACACAGTTGCTTAAAAACAATGTTAAATGGTTATTGATGAGAAATTGCATGTGTTTACAATGAAGCCATTATGCATTAGTACAGTTTTTTTTATTGTATTGTTGTATGACGCAGCAACAACAACATTATGCTTGTTTCAGATGTGGAATTTCAATAATTTTTTATAAAGAAATTTCAATAGCTTTGCCGGCAGTGGGGGCTCAATATAACAAGGGCAGTTAGAACAGGCTCAGCTTGAGCATGGCTGTTGAGGAATAATGAAAATATTTTGTCACTTTTGTTTTTGTTCATCTGACACATTGCAAGGGTCAGCAAGGAGCAGCAGATGTATGTCTTAATGGTCGTTAGAATCATCAAAATCAAGGATTCACTCCTTCATTTAAAAGCCTACCAAAGAATCCAGCTGCAGCATGTTCAGCCCATAAATACTGTCACAAGAGAAATCTCTTGATTCAACAAAAGCCATCAATATTACAAAAGCTGTTTCAATCAAATAAGGTACAAACGCTCAGCAAAAATAACCATGCCAAAAATCAACCCTACGGAGGTTTCTACTAACTACATCAAAAATTAGTCGTATTAT
Organism: Cyrtorhinus lividipennis; assembly: GCA_019603395.1. Taxonomy (NCBI): domain Eukaryota; kingdom Metazoa; phylum Arthropoda; class Insecta; order Hemiptera; family Miridae; genus Cyrtorhinus; species Cyrtorhinus lividipennis. The sequence goes on from CM034005.1 coordinate 1,008,703, forward strand.
TGTCTTTCAATATGTAGTAGCAAAAAAACTTCAATTTCGCTCGCGTGTTTTCCCTCCTTCAATTCCAAAGGTTTAAAATTTTGTATTGCAACAAATCACAAGACCAAGACAGCTTGGTAAATATATCCGTTATTTACTCGACCGAGAAATGTGAGGATACTAACCGCACACTTCGTTAACCTTTACAATATAAATCTTGGTAGGATATCAAGGTTTCTGTTATAATTTCTCTACTAAACAACTACGCACAGAATATATTAAATTAGGTGCAGAGATATTCATTTTCAAGACACAAGAGACACAGAAGTAGAAGATACACTCGTAACGTTATCGACTAGGAAGATTCTTATAGTAGTGGTTACTTCCGTTAGCAGACTATACTCAGTTACTGGTAATTGGGGTTAACATCGAGGATACAGGCGAACGAAGAGCTGATGTACGTGCGATTACAGTGATTTTTATTAATTCTTACTGTACAACTTAATAAAATTAATTTTTGAACATGGAAATTGCTGGTTGCTTTTAATAATGTGAATAGGGTTTGTGATAGAATAGGGGGATTTTAAAAATACAATTTCTTATGTACTCATTTAAACCATGTACATAAGGAGAATCTTCATGGTAGGGAGTTTGCAACGTAGTATCTCTACAAACAGAAGAAAATCTGATGACTATGAGTAGAGTTATACCTGCAAGACAACTGTGCTTTGTTTGCATGGCATTTTGGCAAGAGGGGAGGGATATGTGCATCTTGAGGCATCAGGGCATATCATTAGCTGTATTGCTTGCTGCAGCTATCCAATTTTGGATTCACAAAGCATCAGAATTCAAAGAAGATGTTTTCTGAAGCCATTGGATGTGTAGGTGTTGACACAGCAACATTAAATTCCTAAAGAACTTCGCATTAAGAAGGAATACCGACAAAGCCATCCCAAATGAGGTTAAGTGCGAAGTTATACCGGAAAGCGCATGTTAAAAGAATCAAACTTGGAATGATGAATCTCTGTGCTCTAGCAGCCCGCAATACAGTGTCCCTTGAGTGGCAGGGCACAGGGGAATTGAGGGCAACGGAAAAGTCAATGAGCTTACCAGGAGGGGCTCCAAAACACCCTTTGTGGGGCCAGGGGCCAGAGCTGAAGGTTTGCCTAAAAGCTCCTTCAGAGCTGCCATCAAGGAGTGGACGTACAAGAAACACACCGACAGATGGCGGAATATTGAGGGGCATGTCCACAGTAAGCGTATGGTGGCAAGACCCATCCATCATTCACCAAGGACCTACTCAGACTTAAATGCGGCCTAAGAGCGATAGTTGGCCAACTAACCGGCATTGCTCCTCTGCATCTCCTGCATGCTCCAACAACTCATGCAGATTCTGCGAGGAAGCAGACGAAACAACTCACATAATCTTTGAGTGCCCAGCACTCACATCCCGCAGATACACCCTCTTTGGGACACAAACCCCAATGAGAACCGTACCCTGCAATAAGTCAGTCCACAACCGAACAACCCTCATCAGAGGACTAGGGCTGGTTATGGACTAAAAGAATGGGACACCTAAGAGAAGCACAACAAGCCACCAGGCTTCTACGCTTGAGGCCCCCCATGACCCCTCCTCTAGGTGTCTTTTACCATCTACCATCTACCATCTAGAATGATGATCCGGTTGAGGGATGGGCGATCGAAATTGTCCACCCTCTACAACCAAGTTCCGAAGTATGGACATACCTAAGAGAAGCACAACAAGCCACCAGGCGTCCGCGCTTGGGGCCCCCCATAACCCCTCCTCTAGGTGTCTTTTACCATCTACCATGGACATATAGGGCGCAGCTGAGGGTGCAAATTCTGCAACGATTCCAAAATACCGCGCTCAGGACGCTGATAATGGTTCACCATGACCTCTGGAGACTGTTGAAGAAGTCAAGAAAAGTGCCTTTGTTCATTTGAAGCATCCTAGAAGGTCATGCCAGATTGCTCTCTATGAACTTAATTTGTAGTAATTAATGTCAGAATGATGCTAAAGGCATCAAGAAGCCTGGTGTAACTTGAAAATGAAGGGAATAATGCTGTAAAAATCTTCATTCATTTCCTCTTCAGAGAAATGGACAAAATAAGATGGCGCCAGCAACTTCCAGGTTAAAATTTTCTGTAACATCGTGTTACCTGGCAAACACTGATTCAAAACCAAAATGAGAACCTTCATGCATCAGCATCAGATCTCCGTTTGCTCGCAGGTAGTGATGACACTTCCAACACTGGACAGATGATGTCTTGGTTAAGGTGCAGAGATTACGAGTCAGTTGGAAAGAGTTTGGTTCTTTTACAGCAAGAAATCATCAACTGGGAAAGTCAAACCATCTACATCTTAGCCTTAAGACATGCACGTTCAGTGTGAGCAGCCTCAGAGTGGGGACAACAGTAGTTTTACATAACCCTCACTGGTGGAAAGTCACCAATGTTTCCTAAAATTTATATTTTTCGGCTATTCTTTTACAAATGCATCAACATATTCACAACAAGGTTCAATATACATATAATGTTTTGTACATCAAGCTAGGTTATCTTTCTAAAGAGAGGACTTTACTTTCTACTACCGAATAATGACGCCAATTAGAATTAAATTCTTGGCCGTTCATATCTGTAATGCAGGGGCTACGTATCGCCAAGAGGGAAATATATTGGGAACCCTCCAAAAAAGACGTATATATATTAAACACATAGGCCAGAGGGAGGATGAACTCTTATTTGAGGTCAGTGAGATCTGTATCGAGGAGTTCGATGGATTTGTCGTCCTGACCGACCATCTCGTAGTCTTGCAGCTCTGCTTCCAGCTCGCGCTCCCAATCCTCTTCTGCCGGAAAATAGCCCAAGCGTAAGAATTTGTGATCTAGGGTTAGGATTCGAATGATTTTACATGGTTGGGTGATGTAGCCAAAGAATAAAAATTAAAAAAAATAAAATAAAATAAAACCGAGGTGCGACGGTAATGGAATAACGTAAGGATGTGCACCCAAGGGAGAAGAAAACGAAAGAAGAGGCAGAAGAATAAAATATTAAAGCCTCCACTCTCTAACAACGTACGTTTAACCTTAAAAAAAAAAAAAAAAAAAAAAACCATGCTTATAACATAACTAGTTAAATGAGGGCATTTATACATTAGAGCCGATGGAAAGCGTGGATTAATGACAGTCAAGAAAAGAGTTAATAGAAAGGACAACCGAAAATTTTCATAAAAACAAGCAAAATTTGACATGAATGGCGCTAATAGGAAAGGAACTATAAATGGGAGGTGAGTGGGGGTAAATAACGCTTGGGTGGTTCTCCGGGCTCTCTCCAAATCTTCAAGCTGCGCACAAAGGACAAAAAGAGGAAAATTGCAAGGTGAGAAATGGGAAGAATTTTAATTTTTGAGTTTGTATGATCGAAACGTTGCATCTAGAAAAGGTCTTTGGACAAGAACACTAACAATTTTTTCACAGGGGTTGATTATTCCTCGGTCATTCCAATCGATTCAGCGTCCAAAGTTTAGTGAAAAATGATACCCCACACGTCTAGGTACCAGAAATCTCAAAAACCCATTTTCAAAATGGGTAGACAGATACCTATTTTAACCCATAACCTCTTCCGATGGGCTCCAATCGTTCCGGGACCCGTCTCATTGGATTCAGCGTCCAAAATTTAGTCGAAAATGATACCTCACACGCCTAGGTACCAGGAAATCTTGAAAACCCACTTTCAAAATGGGTAGACAGATACCTATTTTAACCCATAACCTCTTCCGATGGGCTCCAATCGTTCCGGGACCCATTTCATTGGATTCAGCGTCCAAAATTTAGTCGAAAATGATACCTCACACGCCTAGGTACCAGGAAATCTTGAAAACCCACTTTCAAAATGGGTAGAAAGTGACTCATTTTGACCCATAACCTCTTCCGATGGGCTCCAATCGTTCCGGGACCCATCTCATTGGATTCAGCGTCCAAAATTTAGTCGAAAATGATACCTCACACGCCTAGGTACCAGGAAATCTTGAAAACCCACTTTCAAAATGGGTAGACAGATACCTATTTTAACCCATAACCTCTTCCGATAGGCTCCAATCGTTCCGGGACCCATCTCATTGGATTCAGCGTCCAAAATTTAGTCGAAAATGATACCTCACACTCCTAGGTACCAGGAAATCTTGAAAACCCACTTTCAAAATGGGTAGACAGATACCTATTTTAACCCATAACCTCTTCCGATGGGCTCCAATCGTCCTGGAACCCGTCTCATTGGATTCAGCGTCCAAATTTAGTCGAAATGATACCTCACACGCCTAGGTACCAGGAAATCTTGAAAACCCACTTTCAAAATGGGTAGAAAGTGACTCATTTTGACCCATAACCTCTTCCGATGGGCTCCAATCGTTCCGGGACCCATCTCATTGGATTCAGCGTCCAAAATTTAGTCGAAAATGATACCTCACACGCCTAGGTACCAGGAAATCTTGAAAACCCACTTTCAAAATGGGTAGAAAGTGACTCATTTTGACCCATAACCTCTTCCGATGGGCTCCAATCGTTCCGGGACCCATCTCATTGGATTCAGCGTCCAAAATTTAGTCGAAAATGATACCTCACACGCCTAGGTACCAGGAAATCTTGAAAACCCACTTTCAAAATGGGTAGACAGATACCTATTTTAACCCATAACCTCTTCCGATGGGCTCCAATCGTTCCGGGACCCATCTCATTGGATTCAGCGTCCAAAATTTAGTCGAAAATGATACCTCACACTCCTAGGTACCAGGAAATCTTGAAAACCCACTTTCAAAATGGGTAGAAAGTGACTCATTTTGACCCATAACCTCTTCCGATGGGCTCCAATCGTTCCGGGACCCATCTCATTGGATTCAGCGTCCAAAATTTAGTCGAAAATGATACCTCACACGCCTAGGTACCAGGAAATCTTGAAAACCCACTTTCAAAATGGGTAGAAAGTGACTCATTTTGACCCATAACCTCTTCCGATGGGCTCCAATCGTTCCGGGACCCATCTCATTGGATTCAGCGTCCAAAATTTAGTCGAAATGATACCTCACACACGCCTAGGTACCAGGAAATCTTGAAAACCCACTTTCAAATGGGTAGACAGATACCTATTTTAACCCATAACCTCTTCCGATAGGCTCCAATCGTTCCGGGACCCATCTCATTGGATTCAGCGTCCAAAATTTAGTCGAAAATGATACCTCACACTCCTAGGTACCAGGAAATCTTGAAAACCCACTTTCAAAATGGGTAGACAGATACCTATTTTAACCCATAACCTCTTCCGATGGGCTCCAATCGTCCTGGAACCCATTTCATTGGATTCAGCGTCCAAAATTTAGTCGAAAATGATACCTCACACGCCTAGGTACCAGGAAATCTTGAAAACCCACTTTCAAAATGGGTAGAAAGTGACTCATTTTGACCCATAACCTCTTCCGATGGGCTCCAATCGTTCCGGGACCCATCTCATTGGATTCAGCGTCCAAAATTTAGTCGAAAATGATACCTCACACGCCTAGGTACCAGGAAATCTTGAAAACCCACTTTCAAAATGGGTAGAAAGTGACTCATTTTGACCCATAACCTCTTCCGATGGGCTCCAATCGTTCCGGGACCCATCTCATTGGATTCAGCGTCCAAAATTTAGTCGAAAATGATACCTCACACGCCTAGGTACCAGGAAATCTTGAAAACCCACTTTCAAAATGGGTAGACAGATACCTATTTTAACCCATAACCTCTTCCGATGGGCTCCAATCGTTCCGGGACCCATCTCATTGGATTCAGCGTCCAAAATTTAGTCGAAAATGATACCTCACACTCCTAGGTACCAGGAAATCTTGAAAACCCACTTTCAAAATGGGTAGCCAGATACCTATTTTAACCCATAACCTCTTCCGATGGGCTCCAATCGTCCTGGAACCCATTTCATTGGATTCAGCGTCCAAAATTTAGTCGAAAATGATACCTCACACGCCTAGGTACCAGGAAATCTTGAAAACCCACTTTCAAAATGGGTAGAAAGTGACTCATTTTGACCCATAACCTCTTCCGATGGGCTCCAATCGTTCCGGGACCCATCTCATTGGATTCAGCGTCCAAAATTTAGTCGAAAATGATACCTCACACGCCTAGGTACCAGGAAATCTTGAAAACCCACTTTCAAAATGGGTAGAAAGTGACTCATTTTGACCCATAACCTCTTCCGATGGGCTCCAATCGTTCCGGGACCCATCTCATTGGATTCAGCGTCCAAAATTTAGTCGAAAATGATACCTCACACGCCTAGGTACCAGGAAATCTTGAAAACCCACTTTCAAAATGGGTAGACAGATACCTATTTTAACCCATAACCTCTTCCGATAGGCTCCAATCGTTCCGGGACCCATCTCATTGGATTCAGCGTCCAAAATTTAGTCGAAAATGATACCTCACACTCCTAGGTACCAGGAAATCTTGAAAACCCACTTTCAAAATGGGTAGACAGATACCTATTTTAACCCATAACCTCTTCCGATGGGCTCCAATCGTCCTGGAACCCATTTCATTGGATTCAGCGTCCAAAATTTAGTCGAAAATGATACCTCACACGCCTAGGTACCAGGAAATCTTGAAAACCCACTTTCAAAATGGGTTAGAAAGTGACTCATTTTGACCCATAACCTCTTCCGATGGGCTCCAATCGTTCCGGGACCCATCTCATTGGATTCAGCGTCCAAAATTTAGTCGAAAATGATACCTCACACGCCTAGGTACCAGGAAATCTTGAAAACCCACTTTCAAAATGGGTAGAAAGTGACTCATTTTGACCCATAACCTCTTCCGATGGGCTCCAATCGTTCCGGGACCCATCTCATTGGATTCAGCGTCCAAAATTTAGTCGAAAATGATACCTCACACGCCTAGGTACCAGGAAATCTTGAAAACCCACTTTCAAAATGGGTAGACAGATACCTATTTTAACCCATAACCTCTTCCGATGGGCTCCAATCGTTCCGGGACCCATCTCATTGGATTCAGCGTCCAAAATTTAGTCGAAAATGATACCTCACACTCCTAGGTACCAGGAAATCTTGAAAACCCACTTTCAAAATGGGTAGACAGATACCTATTTTAACCCATAACCTTCGATGGGCTCCAATCGTCCTGGAACCATTTCATTGGATTCAGCGTCCAAATTTAGTCGAAAATTACCTCACACCCTAGTACCGGAAATCTTGAAAACCCACTTTCAAATGGTAGAAATGACTATTTGACCCATAACCTTTCCATGGCTCCAACGTCCGGAAACCATCTCATTGGATTCAGCGTCCAAAAGTCGAAATACCCTTAACCCTAGGTACCAATCTTGAAACCCCTTTCAAATGGTAGCCAAAACCTTTCCGATGGCTCCAATCGTCCTGGAACCGTCTCATGATCAATCAACAAATTACCCCAACCTTGACCGCCAAAAATCACGAAAATCCATTCTTTGGAGAACACATCTTGACCCCTACCCTCCTCCAAAAGATTATCCAAAGAATAACCAACCAAAACAGGACTACCTACTGATCCCAACAAACTGTTTCATTTTTCTAAGCTGATTAGGTTTCTTTCAATTGACGTTCAAAACCAATTTGTGTCTCTTGCCATAACCTGTATGAACCTGTAAGGAAGCATCCGTTCAACGTCATCATATTTGGAGCAGTGGAAGAGAACTCTTGATGTGAAGACGTCATTGCCGAGCCAACTCGTATTTGGAGTGGCCAGGACGAATGCTTCCCCTAATTTGTTTGCTTGGCCTAATCAACCCCATGAATCAGTTTGGAAAAGGGCAACAGCATTGGACCGAGGAAATAACCGATTAGACCTGAATTGATTGGCTCAGCCTACCCAAATCTGGATAGGAAGGAGACTGTTAGTATAAGACGCATACAAAAATGATAAGCAAGAATAATCGATGCACGAATTTCCCAGTCACAAACCTCATAGGCAGGTAGGTTGTTATTTGACAGGATACGCCAGGCTCCGACATGCTGATTACAACACAAAGCAATATTTTACTCTTACCGGTGACATTGGTGGCGCCGAGTCCAAGCTTTTTGATGCTCTCATTTACCTCTTCAAGGTCGGCAGGGTCGTCGGATAGAAAATGATCGCTGACGAATTCCGATGTTTGGTCAGTCGTCCCCTGTTTGTCCGGATTGGCAGGAGTGGGCCACGTGTCTACTTATCATATCAAACACAAGCGGAGCTACTTGGACGTTCAGGTGCGTACAAGGCAATGGCCATTGAGGCAAAGGGGTGCACCCAGGCATGATAATTACTCAGATTGTGCTCAAAATTCAAGGCTTCAGTTGAAAAATTGTTAAGTTTTGGTGGCTGCTACTGACGCCTTGACTTCGACTTGACCAACCTTAAGAAAGTAGCCAAAATTTGATTCATTACAACGCTTTTATTGTTATCACCAAAGTTCCTTGAAAAGTGCACTCATCACACTGGAGTTGGTGGTACACCCCTTTACACTTCAGGCCTCAAAGGGAGGGTTCTATGGATGAACAGAAACAATGTAATCCAAAAAATTTGGAAACCGAACGTTGGGACTGCGCTAGAATTTACACGGTAAAAAAGTTTTGCTTCAAATCAATGATATTTATTTTAAAAAACGCTGCAAATTATTATACAGGGGTTGGTAATTTTTCAACATGGGGGAAACAGTGGATGTGGCGGGTCCCGGACCCATTCCAATCGATTCAGCGTTCAAAATTTAGTAGAAAATGATACCCCACACGCCTAGGCACCAGAAATCTCAAAAACCCACTTTCAAAATGGGTAGACAGATACCTAATTTGACCCATAACTTCTTCCAGTGGGAGCCAATCGTTCTGGGACCCCTTTCATTGGATTCAGCGTCCAAAATTTAGTGGAAAATGATACCCCACACGCCTAGATCGCCAAAAAATCTTGAAAATCCATTTTTCGAAAAAAACATTTTAACCTCTACCCCACCCAAATTTTGTCTAATCGCGCTGAAAAATATAGAGGACCAACTAGAGCCGGGAACGAACCCCTGACCCAAATTTCAGATTTTTAAAAAATTGTCTACTACAAAAATCGGCGTGGACGGTGGACGGACATTTGACTTTTTTGATCTAGACACTTTAAAACGCCCAGAAAATTTTTTAGGCCGAATCGGAGAGATTAACTTTTTGCTTGAAAACATAGCTTGATCATTCAAGGAATAACCCACCAAAATAGGGTTCATTATTATTAATAATTAGGTTTTTTTTTTTACCGAAATAATTTAAGAATCTCTTTAACAAATTGAGTTTTAGAGTGAACATTTGTTGGAGTTGCTGTGCAGAAGAGAACAGGAAATGTGAATAAAATACATAATAAAGAAAAAAAACATACTACTGTGCAACGCTATGAAAGATAATGGGGATGCTATGGGGTTGAAAGGGCAAAAATATATACGGCACAACTCTCATGCGAAACATCAATGACATTTACATGCTCAACTTGTAACAACAATTCACTGGTACTTGGTACAAACTAAGGTACGTGTGTAGTTTTATCGCAGCCCGTACTAATTGCAATGATTTTAGTTCAAGAAGGATTATTTCCTGTCAAATCATCTTTCAGGATAATCGAGCGTCAAAGATTGTTATTCTTTCTTGTCATTTTTGAGTGATATTGGCCCGAAGGGGTTGGCGCTAGTGTAGAGTAATGTTGCAAGAATGAGGAGCAGAGATGGGCTAAATGAAGGAATTCCACGCTTTTGGGTAGTTTAAAAATGTTATTGCAGTAGGTGTCCAAAAGGTTTTTTCGACTCAGTTGAATTTAGCGCCCTTAAAACCCTACAAATAGATCGAAAATCTCGAAAACACGCATTCGAAATGGGTAGATAGGCAACCATTTTGACCCATAACCTCATCCAGAGGGTACCGATTGTTCTGCGACCCTTTACATTGGATTCAGCGTCCAAAATTTAGTGGAAAATGATACCCCACACGCCTAGGAACCAGAAATCTCGAAAACACACAATCGAAATGGGTAGATAAGCACCCATTTTGACCCATAACCTCTTTCCGTGGGCGCTGATCGTCCCAGGACCGGTCTCATTGGAATCAGCGTCCAAAATTTAGTGGAAAATGATACCCAACACGCCTAGGCACCAGAAATCTCGAAAACACATTTCAAAATGGATGGGCACCAATTGTTCCGGGACCCGTCTCATTGAATTCAGCGTTCAAAATTTAGTGGAAAATGATACCCCACATGCCTAAATTGCAAAAAATCTCAAAAATCCATTTTTCGAAATACATACAAATTTTGACCCCTACCCCGCCCAAATTTGGTCCGATCGGGCTGAAAAGTTTCGAGGACCAACTAAAGCCAAAAATAAGTTCCTGACCAAAATTTCAGATTCTTTGAAAATTTTCGACTACCAAAACCGGCGTGGACGGCGGACGGACATTTGCTAATTTTGATCTAGACCACCATGAAACGTCCAGTTGTTTTTTTTTTGCAATATTGGAGAAATTGACTTTTTGCATGAAAAATCAATTTTGCATCAATGTGGTTCGCCCACGTTAGCGCCATCTCTGCTACCCACGGTAAAAGTACACATTCACCATTGTACATACCCGGAGCCTGTCCATCTGCGCTATTGGTACGATTGACGGAACCACCTTCGCTTTCCTGCACCATCGAGCTAACTTCATTGGCTTGGCAGATCAGGTTCACTCGGTAAAGATAATTTCGCCAGAAGTTCTCTTCAGTTATCCTGCGAAAATTGAAAGAAGGCAAATACCATAATAGCGAGACAGAATAAGTCATAAGGCATCGATAAGCAGTATTGCACATGAAGCAGTTCATATGAATCAGCTGGATTATAGCATATTCTAGCATATAGCATATTCCCCTCCATATTATACTGATCATTTTCTTCAACCCCATTAATATCACAGGATAGAAGTGAAAATATAAAATTTCCAACAGCACGATTAACCAAATGAGAGTGACCATTTTCTGACCTCAACAACAAATGTACAACAATCAACACATTTTCGAGTAGGTTGATTCAAAACAAAGAGCTGGCCTTCCTGGAACAGGGGGTGACCAGGGGCCTATTCCTAGAAACTCTTCACTCCTCACACTCCATTCTGAATGTGCAAACTCTCCACTCTACGAAAACTTTTCATTCCTAGAAAGCGCAGAGTGAAATGAAGAGTCAAAACATGAAGCGCCATTGTAGTGTGGCGGTAGAAGTCTTGAGTTTTGCTCGTTTAGTTGTCCTAAGCGTGAGGAAGGTTACAACAAAATAGACACACAACAACAACTCACTCTACATTTCAAGTAGTACAGGAGCGTTGGAGTGAAAGGTTCTAGGAACAGGAGGTTCTCCTACTCTTCAGTAATTTCAATGTGAAGAGTATGAGATGAAGAGTCACAAATCGTGGAGTGAAGAGTTTCTAGGAATAGGCCCCAGATCCTGAAATAGGCGCATGAAAGCCATGTGATCAAGGAAAACGTTGCGTAGTCAACCTGATTTCGATTATAGTGACGCAAAATGTGGTAATGCGTTGGCTGAGCATATTCGCAGTAGCCAAGGATTAGCCAAAACTAGGAGGAGAAACGCTGCAAATTCTTTCACACGGGTTGGTTATTCCTCGGACCAAAAGTATGGGGACTCATTTCTTCAAAATGGGGGAAACAGTGGGTGTGGCGGGTCCTAGACCCATTCCAATCGATTCAGCGTTCAAAATTTAGTGGAAAATGATACCCCACACGCCTAAATTGCACAAAAATCTCGAAAATCCATATTTTGAAATATTTTGACCCCTTCCCCGCCCAAATTTGGTCCGATCGCGCTGAAAAGTTTCGAGGACCAACTAGAGCCAGGAACAGAGCCCTGTCAAAAATTTCAGATTTTTAGAAAATTTTCTACTACCATGAACATTGCAGACGGCGGACGAACATTTGACGCCCTCCACATCCTCACAGGGCAGATGCCGCTGGACCTCAGGCTCCAGGCCTTGGCATCAATGTGGCACATCAGCCACGGGCGGGAGAGCATGATAGCCGGATGCACGACTGAGGCCGAAATCACTGAATGGAGCCTAGACAGGTGGCAGGAGCTATGGGATGCATCCCCCAATGGGCGGCATACCTACAAAATCTGGCCAAGAGCGCCTGTCACAGCGCTATGTCGATGTGGACCACATCTCACAGTTTGCCACTGGCCATGGCGACTTTAATGCCAAGCTCCATGGCATGAGATTGAAGCCTTCCCTCCTCTGCGAGTGTGGCGAGCTTGAGACGGCTGACCATACCTACCTTCGATGCCCAAAATACGCGACTGCACGAAAACGATAGCTAGCAGTACTGGGCCAGGCTGCATCAGAAGAAAATCCATGGCAGGCAGCTTTCCAATCAAGAGGCACCAAAATATTTGCCCATGGCTGCAAAAGGCTGGCCAAGACACCCCTCCTGGCCCCAACCGTGCTACCTCCGCGAGGTCCATCCCAGGCACTGCTGAATAGCAATGGCGAAGCGCACGGCAGGAGAGTAAGCGCAACCATCAGGCAGTAAGCAAGCCCTAATAAAGCCGCAAGGCTTAGGAACGGGAAGAATGAAAAGACCTGACGGACGGACGGATTATTCAAGGAATAACCAATAAATAGGCATAACTCAAGTGTGCTCAATCAGAAGTTAATCGTACTAATTAAGTACAGGGTGCAGCAGCGAATCGGGCGATTATGGAGGGGGTAGTGTGGGCTGGTAATGGAATGGTGGGGGTAATCGAGATCACAGACACGTTCCTCAGTTCAAAGCATTTCAGTGACAATGGACGATTGGACTAAAGAAAAGGCCAATGGACTAATAAAGGCTTACCACAAAGTTGTGCAGCAGCCCAGTGCCGTTTTCGAACACAATTTGCAATACAACATAATCAGCCAGTGTCTACACCACATGCAATAAAGTTGTGGGTTGCAAGTTTTGAAGATCTGCAAGAAGGTTGCAAACAAAACATTCGTCGAGGGATTGCACAAATACTGCAGCAAATGTTACGGGACGTTATGCCATTCAAGGGCAGCATGGTGAATGCCTGATGAGAGAAGGACGTCACCTAGCCAACGTAATTTTCAAAAATTGAATTAGTTTAGTGAAATATAAATGCTTTTCTATGTAGATTATCATGGTATTAATACATTTTTTTTTGTAAACAATATCATCAATTTTTGACACTTATTTCAAAATAGCCCGATTTGCTGCCCCACCCTGTATAAATATGTTGAGGTCGGCTATAACGAGAAATCATTAAAAACACAGTAAAACACCGCGGATACTCACACTTTAGGAACTAGCTCAAATCTCATTTTCTCCAGATTTGGATCTTCAGCCAATATCGCTTGGCAAATAGGAAATTGTGTTTCATAATCGAACAGGAAGTCGACACCTTCGGGTGGAGCTCGCACGAAGTTTCTTCTATCCTGCAAAAGAAAGAATCGGTAATTAGAGATTTATTCTGAGGACAATTAGTCTTGATTGTCTTTGGTTTTGTAATTTTGTTGACTCTAAGAGCACCAAAGTAAGAAATTTGATTTGAACTACACCACCGTAACAACTATGAGACTTATAACTGGAGAACTTTACATAAATCATCCGCACCCTTTCGTTTGAATTTCTACTACTGAATTTTTTCGTTGAATACTATTTATGTTGACTGTGGTTATGCTGTACACATGTGACTGTGTATCGCATCTTGCCGTTTAGGAAAACTTATATTCATTATGTTTTGTGCTGCGCTTGTGGAAAGTTGTAGTAGGGAAGTAAAGATTCTAACAAGGGTTATGAGCCCAGTCTGAAGGAAAACCACGGAAGAGGAAGAGAAGAGCAGCAATGAGAAAGAGAAATCTGCTCTGGTATCTATCTGCAAAAGCGTTGTGATTGACTCAGGTAAACCAAAAGAGAAGACATTGAAGGATGTTGAACTGATGAATTGACCAGGAAAGACATGCAAAGGTGGAAAAGGAGGCAATGTTGAAGAATGAGAAAGAATTAAAGGAAAAACGGGAAAGGGAAGCAAAAGAAGAGGAATTAAAACTGAAAGAGGAACAGCAGAAATTGGATCATGAAAAACAAAAGAAAGAGAAGCAAGAAATTTAAGCAAAACAGGAATTACAAGAGAAAGAAATGAAGAAGAAGAAAGAACAAGGTAGGCTTGCAAAGGAAGAGTAAGAGATGGAGGAGAAGGAAAATCAAGGAGAACTAAAGAGGAAAGGACTTGAAAAGGAAAGGAATAAAGATGAAGAAGAGGTTCTGAAGAAGAATGAGCAAGACAAACCTGTTAAGGAGAAAGAAAAGCAAGAAGACAAGTTGAAAAATCAAAAGCTTAGATAAACTTGCAAATGAAAATGAAACTCGAGAAGAAACATTGAAGAATGAAGCACAAGTTAAGCTTGCAGTTGAAAAGAAAGAAAAGGAACAAAAAGGAAGATAGGAGAAGAGTTGAAGAAACACGATATTAATGAAAAACGAATTACAAGGGAAAGAATTGAAGTTAAAAGAGGAGGTAGATAAAAGAGAACAACTAAGGAAACAGAAAGAAGAACAAGAAGTGCAGGCAAATCTCGAGAACGAGAAAAAGAAACCGCCAGAATCTAAAAGAACACAATTAAAACAAGAAAAGGAAGAAAATGAAAAAGAATTCCAAGAATTGAAAGAAGAGCAGAATAGGATGTTGCAAGCTGGAATGGTGGAAAAGGAATGGTAAAAAGGAGAAAGAAGAGATGGTAAGAAAGAAATGGAGGAAGCAAAGGCAAAACAACAGCTGGAGAGGGAGCTGGAGATGAAGGAAGTAGAAAGAATGGAAGTTGAAGGAAAGAAAGAAATTGGATAAGTCTCTTGCATCGCATTTTGTGGTTTAGGAAAACTTATATTCATTATATTTTGTGCAGGCAATAGTGGGAAGTTGTAGTAGAATGGGGAAGAGAAGCAAGAAATTAATGTAAAACAGGAATTACAAGAGAAAGAAATGAAGAAGAAGAAAGAACAAGGTCTTGCAAAGGAAGAGTAAGAGATGGAAGAGAAGGAAAAGCAAGAAGAGTTAAAGAGGAAAGAACTTGAAAAGGAAAGGAATAAAGATGAAGAAGAGGTTCTGAGGAAGAATGAGCAAAACAAACCTGTAAAGGAGAATAAGAAAGGAGAGAACGTTGGAGATGAGAGAGAAAAGCAAGAAGACAAGTTGAAAAAGCAAAAGCTAGATAAACTTGCACATGAATAAAAAAACTTTTATAAAAACAACGTTTTTCATACGCACTAAAAAGTAGAAAATAATTTTCCTATGAGCCTGGCAGAATTTCTGAATAAATTGGTCACATTATGGTAACAGACTTTATAACAATTTCCAATTCTTATAAAACGAAAAACGTTGGGCGCATGTACTCAAACATCAAGATCTTTCTAATACGCTCAAATGTCTATAAAATGAAATTTCTTTATATTAATTCAGTTGACATAATTTTCAGTTAATACAGTTTCACGGAATTGAATTGTGAACATTAGAAATCATCTGATATAGGTAATCATATGCAATAATACTAATCATCATTAACGAATTCAAATTTTTTCATATAAATGAACATTAAAATAATTATGATTTCTACAATAATTCTTCAAATACATATTTGTTACATAATTTTGCAGAATTAAAATTTTACTTTAAATGAATTAAATATATTCATAAGTTACTATGAAAATGTTTCATTTACAATCACAATTAGTGATTTATAAATAATATAATCATATGTTCAATTATATTAATAATTATCATAGATAATTTGTAATATTAATATATTGTCAGAAATAAACAGTAGTTTAGTATTACCTCATATAAATCTCATATTTATATGATTCTAAAATGAACATTCATAATAATAATACAAAATGCGCCCAACGTTTTTCGTTTTATAAGAATTGGAAATTGTTATAAAGTCTCTTACCATAATGTGACCAATTTATTCAGAAATTCTGCCAGGCTCATAGGAAAATTATTTTCTACTTTTTAGTGCATATGAAAAACGTTGTTTTTATAAAAGTTTTTTTATTTATGTACTATTATTTTCTACTTTTTAGTTTTGTTCGTTAGAAATTTGTAATCGTAAAATTTTATTGAAGAACCTCGATGAACAATGCAGATATTCCCCCCTATCATTAAATTATTTTATTTTATTGAAATTACTCAAGAAGCTCTTTAAATTATCATCAAAGTATTATAATATTGCATTGTCATCTGGTTCTGATCTATATGTAAAGTTTCAGAACTATAGATTGCCGATAAATGGTCGAAATTTGAGTTGAAAGATTTCGCGGACAAACAGACAAACAAGAAAGCGGGTTAAGAAAAACGTTTAAAAAAAAAAATGAAACTCAAGAAGAAACATTGAACAATAAAGCACAAGACAAGCTTGCAGTTGAAAAGGAAGAAAAGCTAGAAAAGGAATTGAAGGAGCAACATCATGATAAACATGCAAAGGAAAAGGTAGAAAAATAAAACATGAAGAGGGGTTGAAGGGATGGTTAGTGCGCTAGTGAAATGTTGTAGTAGAGAAATAAAAGATTCCAAAAATTTATACTTGGACTGAATAAACGTTTTATTTTACTTATTTATTATTTATTTTATTTACAATAGACTCTGGAGGAATATGAAAGACGAAAATTAATCATCCAGGCTTATTTCAATCGAAGTTTGAGGACTTTATGTCGATGATTATCACTAAGTCGTGTATAGGATATTACGGGTTCAAAGTAGGGTTGATCATCGTAAGAAAAACGTCGAACCTTCGCCATCGATGGCAATAACATCGAACATCGAGGCTCACCATCGATGTGTGGCAAACATCGACCATCGATTATCAACCCTAGTTCAAAGGGGATTTAACTTACAGTGGAAAGAGACAAGCATTCCTCCTTCAAGGCATCTTGGTTGGGGCAGCCAACCCACGGGGCGACCGGGGCTCCTCCTCCTTTGGCGAGTTTCTCTTTGATGAAAGCTTCTTGTTCTTT
This sequence comes from Cyrtorhinus lividipennis, assembly GCA_019603395.1. Classification (NCBI taxonomy): domain Eukaryota; kingdom Metazoa; phylum Arthropoda; class Insecta; order Hemiptera; family Miridae; genus Cyrtorhinus; species Cyrtorhinus lividipennis. The sequence continues at coordinate 1,025,787 of CM034005.1, forward strand.
ATTGAATTCCCCCAAAATACTCTGCGAACAAATTCAACGAATGAATACCAATTAACGGAAATTACAAGCAATATAATACGTGTAAGACAAATCGGCGTTGAGCTGTGATAACCTGTCGGAGGAAATCTCACGGTTAATTCAACATTTAACTGAGAAAATTAACCGAGGAAAGGAGCTGACGATACAGTTACAGCCTAGACTGAATGGCGAAGTAACTCGAAGCCGTGAAATCGAGGTCGAGAAGATTTACGAGCTCAAAGACAAACACCCGCATCAAGAATAAGCTCGAGCTATTTCACAACTTTCGCTGAAGCTTCCTACCTAGAGTAGCTCTCTCATTACTCAACACGTTCGATGCGGGTCACGCGCTCAGCGCGTGAGCTCTGTTCCAATGTGCGTCGCACGCGCCTGGCGCGTGAAGGCAGCCTTCACTTCAGATCGCTCCTCCAGTATACCAGAAAGTGAAATGGAATATAAATATTATATTATTTCTACTTCCCGCGTCAGCTTTGAACCTTCTGAAGGTACTGTAAATGTCGGAGTCAGCTGGGGTGTTGCTATGATGAAAAAAAATAAGTCCGAAATAGGGGACTGGTTTGGAGTTTTCTTGCCATTTTGCATCGTTTTCAGTGTTTAAGATTTCTTTCACTGCTTCGCTTTAGTACACGAAATACTTCGGTGCAAGTAGTTTACTCCAAGGTAGGTAAATATATCATGCAATAGCCACATTCGGTTAGGAGCTCGCTTCGAATTTCATTCCACATGCGGCGCACGCACCTGGCGCGTTCCTATTTCAGATGACTCCCGCACAGCTGCTCAAACGAGCTCAACAATTCAGCAGCGAACGTGTTAAGCCATCGAATGCCCTAAGCATCTCAAATATAAAGTTATTTAATTTCTCTACTTGTAGAGGTTGAAGAGTTCAGTTTCTGGATGGCAGTAATTGGAAATATCAGGCGCTTGGAGACCTCACCAATCAAAAAAAAAAAAAAAAAAAAGTTCAGTACTCGTACTTGCCTTCTAATTCAGCCAAGCTGGGTTTAAAAAGCCAAATTCGGATATTTTTAAAATTTATTGGAGAAAATACGAACGCTAACGAGGTTCAGGGCGCGCAGGAATACGCAGGTCGACCAGGACTTCGCTGGTATCTGCTGGGGAGATTAATCTCCGCCCCTACGACGATTTAGAAACGGAGCTGATCAAAGGTCCGCCGGGAAAAAAGTGGGCGTGCGACGTACCCTCGAGCCCGCTGAAGGGGCAAAAAAGCTCACAGGGCCTTTTTCCACCGCCGCCGAAAGGCAGGCTGTCTGGCACGTTGAAGCCCAACGGCCCTTCCCCGCCGTCACTGTGTCGTGTTCAATTGGCAACACGGGCTGGAAACTCCATTTTATTGAAATTTAGCCACGTTGCTGACGGAGTTCTACCCTATGGCCCACACCACCTCGGTGGTCGATGCCACCTCAAGAAAGCAGGACTGGCCCAAAAAACCTTCTATATTGGCTAGGCGATATCACCGTTCAAATTTTGGTTTTTGTTGATTATTCCTTGAACAATCAACCTGTTATCATGCAACAAATCAATCTCTCCAATTAGGCTCAAAAAAATTTTTTTTCTGGACGTTTCAAGGTGTCTAGATCAAAATAAGCATAAATCCGTCCACCGTCCACGCTGATTTTGGTAGTACAGAATTTTCTAAAAATCCAAAATTAGGGACAGGGACCCGTTTCCGGCTCTAGTTGGTCCTCGAAACTTTTCAGCCCGATCGGACCAAATTTAAGGCGGGTAGGGGTCAAAATGTGTTTTTCGAAAAATGGGTTTTCGAAATTTTTGTGCAATTTAGGGCGTGTGGGGTATCATTTTCCACTAAATTTTGGACGCTGAATCCAATGAGACGGGTCCCGGAACGACTGGCACCCCCCGGAAGTGGTTATGGACGCTGAATCGATTTAAATTCCTCCATGGTTCAAGAAATAACCAACCCCTGTGAAAGAATTTGCAGCGTTTTTAGGTTTATAGTAGTAAAAGTAGATTCTAGCAGAGTACGTTGACTTCTATTTGAAGCTTAACGTCCATATAAATGTTAATTCAGCAAGGTCGATGCTTGTACGTAGTAATATGTGTCAACAGAAGCCCCCCCCCCCCCCCTACATGGACTCCGACGACCCAGTACTGCAGTATCGCCTGCCAGTGAATATTAGGGAGGCTGTGACTCGTGACGTCACTCCTCTCATTGATCTGCTCTGCTTTGGGAAAGGAGGTGTTCCGCCCTCGACACCCCCCCCCCCCCCCTTGGTCTCATCGTGGGTCACCCCGTCCTTTACGTACCCACCCACTCCCCTAATAATCGACCTTCCCTAAATTTCGTCTTCTTTACTTTATAACTCGTATTGTACCAGTTTTCATCCCCCTCCAACCCCCACCATTATACAGTCTACAGTGTTCAAACTTAGTTTCGGTTCAGCCATTAAGGAAAAACGTAATGCATTACTCATTGAGTCAACATGACGGGAAAGTTCTGCATTTTCAAAATTAATTATTATATAAATTACGTGAAAAGTATCGTTGGTTTTAAAGTAGCTTAGCCAATTTGGGCGCGACTTTTTCAAAAATTACCCCTAGTTTCCATATTAATATAACGGTAAGGCAGAATCTTCGAAACTGGATTTTCCCTTCCCACCGTCAATGGAAATGTTCTGTACAAACAAATTTAAATGTTTATTGAATTCACGTTCACAATACAGGCTCTGAGTTTGAACGTAATTCCGGTTCAATGGGAAAGATGTCGATGTGCACTGAATAACCCTTCGTACATCAGAAAATAACGTGGTAAACAACTGACAAATTTATGCTGAAAATAACAACATTTTATGCTTTAAAAAGAAAGAAAGTGATTGACCACGTTTGTAAGCAAAATAATCTGCAATTAAATAAGCCAAGGGCAGAAAACACTCATGTATAACAAAGTGATGACTATAGTGAGTAATGTAGTGTAACTTAATGAAGAGTGACGGGTCTGGGACGGTTTATACCACAGTACTATAATAATGACACATTTCTCATATCCGGCGACGACTGGAGAGCTTTCGGTAGAGATGGTGTGCCTTAATGAGTTGGGTATGAAGTCAAATTTTGGAAAAACGCACTTGGTGGCATTTGCTCTTCGTAATTCGAGCGTCCTGACCCTAAGATTAAGTGCCATGAGTTGGGCTGCTCGTGAAGAGTGTCCAAGTATATCGCAAGCCAGCAGCTCACGTTGTTTAGGGAACGAAATGGACCAGCGTCTTGGATGGGACCTGCACATAGGCTCTATGGTTTGACGACTGAGGAAAACAATGTTGAGTTGAGAAAATCCATGTCTCCAGAGTGTAAACGCATGTTGTACATTGCCATAGTGCAGCCGACCCTCATGTATGGGGTATTGGGGTGCGGGGGATGCAGTAAAGAGTTGGCAGAGTCACTATAGTGAAGATCCTCCTTAATAAGAACCTGCGGCTCCCCATTGCCAGCCTCTTTGAGGAGTTCAAAGTGCTGAAGGAGCACTAGCTGGTGGCCACGATCGTTAAGGCTATCCGCGACAAACATGTGGATTCTCTGCTTTTGGTCAGCAGTGAAGACCCTCCTTAATAAGAACCTGCGGCTCCCCACTGCCAGCCTCTTTGAGGAGTTCAAAGTGCTGAAGGAGCACGAGCTGGTGGCCACGATCGTTAAGGCTATCCTCGACAAACATGTGGATTCTCTGCTTTTGGTCAGCAGTGAAGACCCTCCTTAATAAGAACCTGCGGCTCCCCATTGCCAGCCTCTTTGAGGAGTTCAAAGTGCTGGTGAAGCATGAGCTGATGGCCACGATCGTTAAAGCTATCCGCGACAAACATGTGGATTCTCTGCTTTTGGTCAGCAGTAGTGGTACAAGGGCCAGCGAGGGATGCCTTATAAAACCATCCGTCAAACCTCGAGCGGCCAGAGATGCTGACTTCAGGGGCCGCATTTATTTAACGATTTCTCCAAAGAGATAAGAGTTACATTTAATGTTAATTCCTTCAAGGCCGAACTCAAAAGCACATTTTTCTTTGTGTGTAACGTCCGAATAATAACGCTAAAAATGGTTTATTTGTATCCAAAGTTTCTATTCAAGTTCTTTGTTAATCTGTTGAATGGATCCGTTAGCGTCTTCTCGAATCAGTTTCTTATAATAGTTAAGAGTTGATCTTTACTACTCTAAAAAAACTGTAACCGCGAAAATGTATGTGTATTAAGCGGCGACTCCTCCTCTCAGCACAAGCTTACAGAGAGGAGTAGCATTGGAACATTAATTATTTTGCTGTATTCTAGATGAGTTCTAAATAAAAGCTTTAAAACTATAACCCCCGAACGATACCAAAATACCAAAAGCAAAATGAGTCTTCGAAGGCAACTTATCTGGCAGTTTTGTCCAAAATGCAGAACTAATCTCAACTTTGGATTGCTCCTTCCCAATTCCTTCTCAATTTGATCGCCGTAAATGCAACCAAATTATCCTGGCGTACGTAAAGCACAAAAAACATGGCTTTTTCTAGATTCTTTACAATTTTTTAGCTTAAATAAGAAAATATTATAGTACAATAAGGTGCAATTACCTAGAAAAAAAGCTCGCTAAAGTAATTTTTCATCGAGCAGAAGCCACATGCTCAAACATGGGATAAAATTCAAAAATATAATTTGTATTTATTTGAATTAACACACTGATATGGCGGCGTCATAGTATGGAAACATAGCTTTATCGAGAGAAAAGAGAAAATATTTCACGATACCACCAAAGTGAGTAAACATCAGTAAACAGAAAGAGCTCGCGATTTATTTATTTTTCACCTTTTTATACAATTTGGCCTTTGTTGAGCCCATTGCTCCAGTCTAGGGGAAAAATTAGTATGGTTTTCATACAAAATTGCAATTTGAAAAGGCATTTTCAGGTGTTTTGTTTAGTTGTTTTGTCGCTAAAACGATTGATTGTTCAAATTGATGATAATTTTATTATTGAGGAATTTTTGCATTGCAACAAATCACTTTAGAGGGGGGTTCAAATGGGTACAATGTTAAAGATGTTCTTGCTTTTTGGAAAATACACCCTTTTCGTCCCCAAGAGGGTGGAATGAGCCATGTTGCATCAAGTTTGGCATCATCGCAAGCTTTTCTGTTGATAACTGGACTACTTTGTGTGACTAGGAATGATAAATCTATATGATTAGGACTTAATAATGAAAACCAACGTACTAGGTGTCGTGGAGGAAATTGCAAACCGCTTCAATTCGAGCTGTTCTCTCGTTTCTACTCAACACTTCCACTAACAGGTTACCTACTTTACAACGTAATAATTTAATTTAATAAAAAATACCTACGTTGGGTGTCATTGACATGCAATCGAGGATGGAAATTGGCGATAAATATAAAATTCAGAGGATAAATAGGGAATTTGATCGGACATACCTGTGCAAGTGCATGAAAGAGAAACGATAAAGGTGCTATAGTATTTGTCACGAATAAAAAATTAAACAGGATAAGTTCGATATTATAAATAATACGCTTCGTAATATTATCTTATTGAGCTTAATCAGCTGCAAATTTTTCATAAATTTTCGATAAGCGCCAAAGTGGTGAAGGGACGCCATTCTCAATCGATTGCCTCAACGATTGAGGGTTAACGCATCTTTCAACGAGCAGTTAGACTGGGATTCACCATTCCAGCCAAGACGTCAAAAACCAATCAGTTTGACTTTGAAGTGTGACCCTTGATTTCATCCAATTCATCACCCGTGGTAGAGATTGGTTGGAAGAGACATCTTCAGGTCTTTTTGCAGAGACAGTCGAACCAGTTTCAGTGAAAACAACGCAGCGATTTCTTCCACAATGGTTTATGTTCTTGACAGGGTGCAGGGGATGAATGTGGATGGCCAGGACTCATTCAAACCGATACGACCGAAATTTAGTGGAAAATGATACCCGCATGCATATTTCCCATGACTTAGCAGCCTTGAAAGACCACTTGGACAGCTCAATTGCTCCCTGCACCAATACCTACCTAGGGGAGGAGGATCAACTACTGACCAGTCATCCTTACTTCATTGAGATATGATCTACCTGTCTTGACAGAAGAAAAATCTCAAAAAAATATAGAAGAATATTACTCTTGCATAAACACCAAGCAATACTAATTATAATGTCATATCAAATATAATGAAGTTCACCTCTGCGAGGCCATCTTGTTTTCTCTTCTGACGCTTGCGTCTTGGTTGGGGCTGTGAGCTTGTTGAGATCCAAGAATATAAGGCCTTCAAGTGACTAAGTGTTGTTCAATTATCAATCCAGTATTATCCATATTCATAGTCAATAGGTAATATGAAGTGGTTTGTTATGTGTATGAAATGAGTGAAGAAACACCAATTATTGGCGGAAGGGAAATTCTTTTTGTGACAGCACCATGAAAACTCAATGGTTATTTTGCATCGTGTTAATATCTTGAGTTTAAATTTGACCCGGTGAAAAAAAAAAATCGGAAATTCTTACACACGGGTTGTTATTCCTCGAATGGGGAAACAGTGGGTGTGGCGGGTTCTAACCCATTCAATCGATTCAGGGTCCAAAATTTATGGAATATGATACCCCACACGCCCAGGTACCAGAAATCCTGACACATACCAGGGTGGATACATACCAATTTTGACCCATAATCTTCGTGGGGTGCCAATCGTTCTGGGACACCTCATTGATTCAGCGTCCAAAATTTAGTGGAAAATGATACCCCACACGCCTAGGTAGCAGAAATCCGAAAACACATAATCAAATTGGTAATAATACCCAATTTGACCCATTACTTCTTCCAGTGGGTGCCAATTGTTCTGGGACCCATTTTCTTGGATTCAGGTTCAAAATTTAGTAGAAAATGACACCCTACTCGCCTAGTGACAGAATCCGAAAACACATATTCAGATGGGTGTATCTATGGGCACTACGACCTCATTACTAATTTATATTGAGAAAAACGTAGGTAATTTAGAGGCTATAATAATTGTATTAAATTGAATGAATGGTACGAATAAATAGCTCGGACAGTAAAAGAATTGTAGGCACTGCTCAAATGGTTGCTAAGTTAACAGCTGGTTATAACAACCAGGATATGACGATGTGTTTTGTTGTCTATTCGGCTGAAGTCACCCACATGGGAATAAATACCCATTTGACCCATTACTTCTTCCAGTGGGTGC
>CM034005.1:1033121-1100758 GCA_019603395.1 Cyrtorhinus lividipennis
AATCATATAAATATGAGATTTATATGAGGTAATACTAAACTACTGTTTATTTGACAATATATTATTTACAAATTATCTATGATAATTATTAATATAAGTTTGAACATATGATTAGATTATTTATAAATCACTAATTGTTGATTGTAAATGAAACATTTCATAGTAACCTTAAGAATATTTAATCATTTAAAGTAAAATTTTAATTCTGCAAAAATTATGTAACAAATATGTATTTGAAGAATTATTGTAGAAATCTAATTATTTAATGTTCATTATATGAAAAAAATTTGAATTCGTTAATGATGATTAGTATTGCATATGATTACCTATATCAGATGATTTCTAATGTTCACAATTCAAATCCGTGAACTGTATTACTGAAAATTATGTCAACTGTAATATAAGATAAGAAATTTCATTTTATAGACATTTGAGCGTATTAGAAAGATCTTATGTTTGAGACATGCGTCCCAACGTTTTTCGTTTTATAAGAATTGGAAATTGTTATAAAGTCTCTTACCATATGTGACCAATTTATTCAGAAATTTGCCAGGCTCATAGGAAAATTATTTTCTACTTTTAGTGCATATGAAAAACGTTGTTTTTATAAAGTTTTTATTTATTTATGTACTATTATTTTCTCTTTTTAGTTTTGTTCGTTAAAATTGTATCTAATAAATTTATTGAAGAACCTCGATGAACAATGCAGTATTCCCCCATCATAAATTATTTATTTATTGAAATTACTCAAGAAGCTCTTTAAATTATCATCAAGATATTTATAATATGCATTGTCATCTGGTTCTGATCTATATGTAAAGTTTCAGAACTATAGATTGCGATAAATGGTCGAAATTTGAGTTGAAAGATTTCGCGGACAAAACAGACAAACAAGAAAGGGTTAAGAAAAACGTTTAAAAAAAAATGAAACTCAAGAAGAAACATTGAACAATAAAGCACAAGGCAAGCTTGCAGTTGAAAAGGAGAAAAGCTAGAAAAGGATTGAAGGAGCAACACTATGATAAACATGCAAAGGAAAAGGTAGAAAAATAAAACATGAAGAGGGGTTGAAGGGAGGATGGTAGTGCGCTAGTGAAAGTTGTAGTAGAGAATAAAAGATTCCAAAAATTTAACTTGGACTGAATAAACGTTTTATTTACTTATTTATATTTATTTATTTACACTAGACTCTGGAGGAAATATGAAAGACGAAAATTAATTCACCAGGCTTATTTCAATCGAAGTTGAGGATTTATGTCGATGATTATCACTAAGTCGTGTGTATAGGATATTAGGGTTCAAAGTAGGGTTGATCATCGTAAGAAAAACGTCGAACCTTCGCCATCGATGGCAATAACATCGAACATCGAGGCTCACCATCGATGTGTGGCAAACATCGACCATCGATTATCAACCCTAGTTCAAAGGGGATTTAACTTACAGTGGAAAGAGACAAGCATTCCTCCTTCAAGGCATCTTGGTTGGGGCAGCCAACCCACGGGGCGACCGGGGCTCCTCCTCCTTTGGCGAGTTTCTCTTTGATGAAAGCTTCTTGTTCTTTATTGAATTCCCCCAAAATACTCTGCGAACAAATTCAACGAATGAATACCAATTAACGGAAATTACAAGCAATATAATACGTGTAAGACAAATCGGCGTTGAGCTGTGATAACCTGTCGGAGGAAATCTCACGGTTAATTCAACATTTAACTGAGAAAATTAACCGAGGAAAGGAGCTGACGATACAGTTACAGCCTAGACTGAATGGCGAAGTAACTCGAAGCCGTGAAATCGAGGTCGAGAAGATTTACGAGCTCAAAGACAAACACCCGCATCAAGAATAAGCTCGAGCTATTTCACAACTTTCGCTGAAGCTTCCTACCTAGAGTAGCTCTCTCATTACTCAACACGTTCGATGCGGGTCACGCGCTCAGCGCGTGAGCTCTGTTCCAATGTGCGTCGCACGCGCCTGGCGCGTGAAGGCAGCCTTCACTTCAGATCGCTCCTCCAGTATACCAGAAAGTGAAATGGAATATAAATATTATATTATTTCTACTTCCCGCGTCAGCTTTGAACCTTCTGAAGGTACTGTAAATGTCGGAGTCAGCTGGGGTGTTGCTATGATGAAAAAAAATAAGTCCGAAATAGGGGACTGGTTTGGAGTTTTTCTTGCCATTTTGCATCGTTTTCAGTGTTTAAGATTTCTTTCACTGCTTCGCTTTAGTACACGAAATACTTCGGTGCAAGTAGTTTACTCCAAGGTAGGTAAATATATCATGCAATAGCCACATTCGGTTAGGAGCTCGCTTCGAATTTCATTCCACATGCGGCGCACGCACCTGGCGCGTTCCTATTTCAGATGACTCCCGCACAGCTGCTCAAACGAGCTCAACAATTCAGCAGCGAACGTGTTAAGCCATCGAATGCCCTAAGCATCTCAAATATAAAGTTATTTAATTTCTCTACTTGTAGAGGTTGAAGAGTTCAGTTTCTGGATGGCAGTAATTGGAAATATCAGGCGCTTGGAGACCTCACCAATCAAAAAAAAAAAAAAAAAAAAAGTTCAGTACTCGTACTTGCCTTCTAATTCAGCCAAGCTGGGTTTAAAAAGCCAAATTCGGATATTTTTAAAATTTATTGGAGAAAATACGAACGCTAACGAGGTTCAGGGCGCGCAGGAATACGCAGGTCGACCAGGACTTCGCTGGTATCTGCTGGGGAGATTAATCTCCGCCCCTACGACGATTTAGAAACGGAGCTGATCAAAGGTCCGCCGGGAAAAAAGTGGGCGTGCGACGTACCCTCGAGCCCGCTGAAGGGGCAAAAAAGCTCACAGGGCCTTTTCCCACCGCCGCCGAAAGGCAGGCTGTCTGGCACGTTGAAGCCCAACGGCCCTTCCCCGCCGTCACTGTGTCGTGTTCAATTGGCAACACGGGCTGGAAACTCCATTTTATTGAAATTTAGCCACGTTGCTGACGGAGTTCTACCCTATGGCCCACACCACCTCGGTGGTCGATGCCACCTCAAGAAAGCAGGACTGGCCCAAAAAACCTTCTATATTGGCTAGGCGATATCACCGTTCAAATTTTGGTTTTTGTTGATTATTCCTTGAACAATCAACCTGTTATCATGCAACAAATCAATCTCTCCAATTAGGCTCAAAAAAATTTTTTTTCTGGACGTTTCAAGGTGTCTAGATCAAAATAAGCATAAATCCGTCCACCGTCCACGCTGATTTTGGTAGTACAGAATTTTCTAAAAATCCAAAATTAGGGACAGGGACCCGTTTCCGGCTCTAGTTGGTCCTCGAAACTTTTCAGCCCGATCGGACCAAATTTAAGGCGGGTAGGGGTCAAAATGTGTTTTTCGAAAAATGGGTTTTCGAAATTTTTGTGCAATTTAGGGCGTGTGGGGTATCATTTTCCACTAAATTTTGGACGCTGAATCCAATGAGACGGGTCCCGGAACGACTGGCACCCCCCGGAAGTGGTTATGGACGCTGAATCGATTTAAATTCCTCCATGGTTCAAGAAATAACCAACCCCTGTGAAAGAATTTGCAGCGTTTTTAGGTTTATAGTAGTAAAAGTAGATTCTAGCAGAGTACGTTGACTTCTATTTGAAGCTTAACGTCCATATAAATGTTAATTCAGCAAGGTCGATGCTTGTACGTAGTAATATGTGTCAACAGAAGCCCCCCCCCCCCCTACATGGACTCCGACGACCCAGTACTGCAGTATCGCCTGCCAGTGAATATTAGGGAGGCTGTGACTCGTGACGTCACTCCTCTCATTGATCTGCTCTGCTTTGGGAAAGGAGGTGTTCCGCCCTCGACACCCCCCCCCCCCCCTTGGTCTCATCGTGGGTCACCCCGTCCTTTACGTACCCACCCACTCCCCTAATAATCGACCTTCCCTAAATTTCGTCTTCTTTACTTTATAACTCGTATTGTACCAGTTTTCATCCCCCTCCAACCCCCACCATTATACAGTCTACAGTGTTCAAACTTAGTTTCGGTTCAGCCATTAAGGAAAAACGTAATGCATTACTCATTGAGTCAACATGACGGGAAAGTTCTGCATTTTCAAAATTAATTATTATATAAATTACGTGAAAAGTATCGTTGGTTTTAAAGTAGCTTAGCCAATTTGGGCGCGACTTTTTCAAAAATTACCCCTAGTTTCCATATTAATATAACGGTAAGGCAGAATCTTCGAAACTGGATTTTCCCTTCCCACCGTAAATGGAAATGTGCTTAAGGAGCACTAGCTGGTGGCCACGATCGTTAAGGCTATCCGCGACAAACATGTGGATTCTCTGCTTTTGGTCAGCAGTGAAGACCCTCCTTAATAAGAACCTGCGGCTCCCCACTGCCAGCCTCTTTGAGGAGTTCAAAGTGCTGAAGGAGCACGAGCTGGTGGCCACGATCGTTAAGGCTATCCTCGACAAACATGTGGATTCTCTGCTTTTGGTCAGCAGTGAAGACCCTCCTTAATAAGAACCTGCGGCTCCCCATTGCCAGCCTCTTTGAGGAGTTCAAAGTGCTGGTGAAGCATGAGCTGATGGCCACGATCGTTAAAGCTATCCGCGACAAACATGTGGATTCTCTGCTTTTGGTCAGCAGTAGTGGTACAAGGGCCAGCGAGGGATGCCTTATAAAACCATCCGTCAAACCTCGAGCGGCCAGAGATGCTGACTTCAGGGGCCGCATTTATTTAACGATTTCTCCAAAGAGATAAGAGTTACATTTAATGTTGATTCCTTCAAGGCCGAACTCAAAAGCACATTTTTCTTTGTGTGTAACGTCCGAATAATAACGCTAAAAATGGTTTATTTGTATCCAAAGTTTCTATTCAAGTTCTTTGTTAATCTGTTGAATGGATCCGTTAGCGTCTTCTCGAATCAGTTTCTTATAATAGTTAAGAGTTGATCTTTACTACTCTAAAAAAACTGTAACCGCGAAAATGTATGTGTATTAAGCGGCGACTCCTCCTCTCAGCACAAGCTTACAGAGAGGAGTAGCATTGGAACATTAATTATTTTGCTGTATTCTAGATGAGTTCTAAATAAAAGCTTTAAAACTATAACCCCCGAACGATACCAAAATACCAAAAGCAAAATGAGTCTTCGAAGGCAACTTATCTGGCAGTTTTGTCCAAAATGCAGAACTAATCTCAACTTTGGATTGCTCCTTCCCAATTCCTTCTCAATTTGATCGCCGTAAATGCAACCAAATTATCCTGGCGTACGTAAAGCACAAAAAACATGGCTTTTTCTAGATTCTTTACAATTTTTTAGCTTAAATACGAAAATATTATAGTACAATAAGGTGCAATTACCTAGAAAAAAAGCTCGCTAAAGTAATTTTTCATCGAGCAGAAGCCACATGCTCAAACATGGGATAAAATTCAAAAATATAATTTGTATTTATTTGAATTAACACACTGATATGGCGGCGTCATAGTATGGAAACATAGCTTTATCGAGAGAAAAGAGAAAATATTTCACGATACCACCAAAGTGAGTAAACATCAGTAAACAGAAAGAGCTCGCGATTTATTTATTTTTCACCTTTTTATACAATTTGGCCTTTGTTGAGCCCATTGCTCCAGTCTAGGGGAAAAATTAGTATGGTTTTCATACAAAATTGCAATTTGAAAAGGCATTTTCAGGTGTTTTGTTTAGTTGTTTTGTCACTAAAACGATTGATTGTTCAAATTGATGATAATTTTATTATTGAGGAATTTTTGCATTGCAACAAATCACTTTAGAGGGGGGTTCAAATGGGTACAATGTTAAAGATGTTCTTGCTTTTTGGAAAATACACCCTTTTCGTCCCCAAGAGGGTGGAATGAGCCATGTTGCATCAAGTTTGGCATCATCGCAAGCTTTTCTGTTGATAACTGGACTACTTTGTGTGACTAGGAATGATAAATCTATATGATTAGGACTTAATAATGAAAACCAACGTACTAGGTGTCGTGGAGGAAATTGCAAACCGCTTCAATTCGAGCTGTTCTCTCGTTTCTACTCAACACTTCCACTAACAGGTTACCTACTTTACAACGTAATAATTTAATTTAATAAAAAATACCTACGTTGGGTTGTCATTTGACATGCAATCGAGGATGGAAATTGGCGATAAATATAAAATTCAGAGGATAAATAGGGAATTTGATCGGACATACCTGCTGCAAGTGCATGAAAGAGAAACGATAAAGGCTGCTATAGTATTTGTCACGAATAAAAAATTAAACAGGATAAGTTCGATATTATCAAAATAATACGCTTCGTAATATTATCTTATTGAGCTTCAATCAGCTGCAAATTTTTCATAAATTTTCGATAAGCGCCAAAGTGGTGAAGGGACGACCATTCTCAATCGATTGCCTCAACGATTTGAGGGTTAACGCATCTTTCAACGAGCAGTTAGACTGGGATTTCACCATTCCAGCCAAGACGTCAAAAACCAATCAGTTTGACTTTGAAGTGTGACCCTTGATTTCATCCAATTCATCACCCGTGGAAGAGATTGGTCTGGAAGAGACATCTTCAGGTCTTTTTGCAGAGCAGTTCCGAACCAGTTTCAGTGAAAACAACGCAGCGATTTCTTCCACAATGGTTTATTGTTCCTTGAGCAAGGGTGCGGGGATGACTGTGGAGTGTCCAGGACTCATTCAAACCGATACGACCGAAATTTAGTGGAAAATGATACCCGCATGCATATTTCCCATGTGACTTAGCAGCCTTGAAAGACCACTTGGGACAGCTCAATTGCTCCCTGCACCAACTACCTACCTAGCGGGAGGAGGATCAACTACTGAACCAGTCATCCTTACTTCATTGAGATATGATCTACCTGTCTTGACAGAAGAAAAATCTCAAAAAAATATAGAAGAAATATTACTCTTGCATAAACAGCAAGCAATACTAATTTATAATGTCATATCAAAATAATGAAGTTCACCTCTGCGAGGCCATCTTGTTTTCTCTCTTCTGACGCTTGGCGTCTTTCTGGTTGTGGCTGTGAGCTTGTTGAGATCCAAGAATATAATGCCTTCAAGTGACTAAGTGTTGTTCAATTATCAAATCCAGTATTATCCATATTCATAGATCAATAGGTAAATATGAAGTGGTTTGTTTCATGTGTATGAAATTGAGTGAAGAAACACCAATAATTTGGCGGAAGGGAAATTCTTTTTGTGACAGCACCATGAAAACTCAATGGTTATTTTGCAATCGTGTTAATATCTTGAGTTTAAATTCTGACAACGGTCGAAAAAAAAAACATGAAACCAAAAGAGTTTTTCGCAATCGTGTTACTGCCTCAAGTTCCCATTTTATGACAGCAACACGAAACCTGTATAAGTTCGCGCCCATGCAAGGGTAGTCGGTTCCAGACATTCTGGTTTTTGGTTGGTTATTCCTTGAATTCCATTTCCAAATAACCAACCTGTTTTCAAAGTCAACTTCTCCGATTTGCTCTTAACTTTTTTCTCGTCGTTTCAAGATCAAAATAAGCAAATGTCCGTCGTTTTAAGTAGCAGCGAATTTTCTAAAACCTGAAATTTTGGTCAGGGATTTCAGTCAGCATTTCCAGCTCTAGTTGGCCCTCGAAAAATTTCAGCACGATCAGACCTGGGAGAAGGGAGGGGGGGGGGGTAAAATATGTATTTTGAAAAATGGATTTTCAGCGATCTAGGCGTTTGAGGCATCATTTCCAACAAAATGTTTAACGCTGAATCCAATGAAATAAGGTAATAGATACCCATTTTGACCCATAACCTCTTCCAATGGGTTCCAATCGTTTTGGGACCCGTCTCATTGGATTCAGCGACCAGAATTTAGTGGAAAATGATACCACACACTTCAAGATTGCAAAAAATCTCAAAAATCCATTTTTCAAAATTCACATTTTGACCCCTACCCTGCCCAAATCTGGTCCGATCGGGTTGAAAAGTTTCGAGGACCAACTAGAGCCAGAAACGGGTCCCTGTGCCGAATTTTGGATTTTTAGAAAATTATGTACTACCAAAATCGCCGTGGACGGCGGACAGACATTGACTTTTTTTGATCTAGACACCTTGAAACGACCAGAAAAGAATTTTGAGCCGAATCGGAGAGGTTGACCTTTTGCATGAAAACAGGTTGATTATTCAAGGAATAACCAACCAAAATCGAAAAGTCCGTTCTCGTACACACAGTTTTTGGTGGGTAGTAGACAATTTCCTAAAAATCTGAAATTTTGGTCAAAGACCTCTTTCCTCGAAAATTTTCAGCCCGCATGGACCAATTTTGAAACTTGATTTTCGGAAATTATTGGGAATCAGGCATGTGGGGTATCGTTTTCTAATAAAATAACGTTAGACGCTGAATGGATTGGAGTCCGGGACGCTCCACAGTCACTGTTTTCCCCATTATCTGGCTCCAATAATCAACCATCTTGGAAGAATTTGCAGCGATTTGAAATGAGCATAAATAAGCTGTTGCACTCCGAGGGAAGAGTGTGAACGTAGTTCTGGGCTGGAGCACAGCCAAACCAAAAGAGAGTGATGAGGATTATTCAAGATGGAATATGAATTATGCCAGAAAGTTAGAAGCAAATCAAATCAACCTCGGTACGCCCAAGGGTGAAACACGATCGCGGTCTTTACGGCAGTTTTATCGCCAGGTGAAGTGTTGGGCCAACGCGAGAGGAAAAACCCTTCTTTAACAGGATATTTTTGAACATTAACAGCGAAAAGATTAATTCCCGAGAGGAGATAGGATACCTCGTGGCGGTAGGGAAGTCCGTGGTGGGAGGGGGTGGTGGTGGTTGAATGAACGAGTAACTGGCGGTGTAGGAGGGATGTTGGAGGGGGCTAGATCGATAGGTTTTACCAGTAGAACCATTGGAGAACCCCTTCGTCGGCAACCCCTCAGAACCTCATACGCCAACAAGTTTCCGCCGCTATGGCTCGCTAGGTTCACTCATTTTAGTTGGCGATACTCGACCAAAATAACTAGCCATACACGAGCAGATATCTGCGGCAGATTTGGTCGGCAGACCTCATCTGGCAGATGCTGCTCACGATTTGGAGTAACAGATGAGATCGCTCGTCAGACAGCCCCTCGCTAAGTGTTTCCAATTTATTGAAGCTCCTGTATGGAAATTCAAACTTTTTCTTTTTGCAATATGCTCGTAAGACTTGGTGAAATTTCTCGGGCCTATAAACAAATAAAATATTTCAAAATTTTAAATTTTAAATTTCGTAACTTTGAAGTTATGAGAAGTTGGCAGTTGAATCATAGTTTGAGACAATTTCACAAGTCTTAAAAGGATATTGCGAAAGAAAAACGTCTGAATTTTCATACAGGAGCTTCAAAAAATTGGGATTACTTTTGGGAAATCAGGCCGTGCGGCATGGGTCTGGCGGGGTAGGGTGGTCAGCGGCGACAGTTAGGCCGCCAGCCGCTAGATCGAGTTGCGTCGACAGACCCCCTTGAAGGGACTGACGAGAAAGAGTGGTGCGAAGTGAGAGGAGCTGAGAGTGAGAAAGGGTGAAAAAGGGTACCATCGAGATTTATGGTATCTAGGCATGTGGCGTATCATTTTCCACTAAATTTTGGACGCTAAATCAACTGGAATGAGTCTCCTTGCACCTGGTCCTAGAAATAACCAACGCCTGTGAATGAATTTGCAGCGTTTTTCACTCATGCCCCATTCTTATCCAAATTTGGGGTGCGTGTTGGTAAAAATGTGTTTTTGGAACTCGATTTTTGACATTTCTTGCAAATTAGGCACGCGGGGTTAAATTTTGGAAACTAAATCAACTGAGTAGGGTCCCGGGCCGCTTGGCACCCCCAGTAGTGGGCATGGGTCAAAAACGCCATTTTGAAAATAGGTTTTCCATTTTCCACTAAAATTGGAATGAGTCCAGGACACTGCTTTTCCCCTTACATTGCTCTATTGAATAATAAACCATTGTGGAAGTATTTGAAGCGTTTTTAAACATCATGTATAGTGCCTACGTCTCAGATTTTCTGATTATATCTTTCTAACAAAGTTTCTAGAGACAAAAGTTGTGCTAACTCGATATCTTTCTTCAACCGACCTGCCAAATTCACCCTTTTTTAACGTTCGTTGTGAGTCAAAATCTTAAAAAACAAAACCGTACAACGGTGCAGAATATATGCATAATTTCATATTTTGTAATCAGTACGGACATTGTTCCTCGTGGAAATTCAACGTAACAAGAAACTGTAAAAACGTGCAGAGAAAATGGATGAAAAGTTTCACCGAAAAAAATCTGAAAACGATTAATGACTTACGTTTTCTTCGACGGTTTTCTTGATTTTAGCGCTAGCTTCCGTCACTTTTGCGCCAGCTTTGTTCACGGCTGAGTAAAGAAAGTTTCCAAAAGACTTAGCGCCGGCAATCGCTTTAGTAGACACTGAAAATACACGAGATAGCGAAGTGAATAAATACGGATTGCGAAATGCTCCACTTAAGTTGATTTTGACTGCAACTTGGAACCAAGCCAGACAAAAAGATTAATTAGTTTTAGTACAATTTACACAAAAAGCTATCGCAATCATAATAAACACCTTTACAATAAACATCTCGAATTAGGAACGTCGCAAAAGTGACTCATAACAGCATGAAATCAACACATTTTGATGTAAGGTTGTCTGAGAATATGTTTGTACAGTACGCCACAACCTAACAGGAAGTACAAAAGGGTGAAAAGGGCAATAGCCAACATAAAACACATTAACACACATAAGGCAACGCAGATATTAGTTAAATTTACGAATGAAAACAAATTTCAAACCACCATTCCACTCACAACACCAACGCTAATATTACAAAGACTATGACAAAAGTTTAAGGTAAATATTTATTTTGGTTTCTGTTTTCATGTATCAGCTTTGGCAGTGAGGGGTGAGGGGCATCAGATGATTCTTCTTAGTCCACCAAAGATGCAAAACTTGTGTGCTTAACAGATAAGTACACGGCTGAGGACATGGCATGGAAGGTTCTTGGTGGTTATCACAGTATGGGCCAAAAGTGTGTAGTTGCATGGGTTAGTGAGCTCTAAATAATGACAGTTAGGACCAAAAAGTGACCACGTGCTGACACTGGTTCGAGCTCAAATCAATAATAGGATGCCATCAGATGATTCTTCTTAGTCCACCAAAGATGCAAACACTCTGAGGCTTCTCAAAGTAAACCTCTTCCTAACAGAGGCTCCTGCACCTGACTGAACCTTACAAGTTCAACTACCCAGTAGACCAGCACTGCTAAATCAATGTCTGTAAACTTGAATAAATTGCCTTCAAAACTGTGGCATCAGTAACAAAATGTGACTGATAGACAGGAGTGGGACCATACTTGTTCAGAAATATCTTAAACACAAACTGAAAATTGACTTTGGAGCACCATAACTTTGTTTCCAAGTATTGCTGTTTCTCCTGGCGGGAGTGATATCAATACATCTGCTTGCAAGGGAGAGGAAAAGGACGTACGAGCGACGAGAAGAGGAGCCATGGCTTCAATTAGCCAGAATAAGACCGGGAACACACACTCGACTCCTGGCAGGAAATCTGGGAGACAGACAAGAGGAAGATGGACGGCTCGACTGGTGCCTGATATACGTCCCTGGCTAGAGAGGAAACACGGTGAAGTTAACAATCATATAAGGCAGTTCCTCTCTGGTCACGGGATGTTCTATCAGCATCTCCATAGGATGCGTATCGTGGAATCTCCAGGATGCCTACATTGCACCAACGAAGAGGACAGCGCTCAACACACATTCGAACGCGAGAGGTGGGAGAGAGCGATGGCAGATTGCAAAGGAGCTAGAAATGACCAGCTCTCCCACCCCAGTATATGATGACCAGGATGCTCGAGAGCAAGTCAATGTGGAACGTCGTGGCAGGTCATCCAAAACATCCTGGAAAGCAAGCTCGTCGAGGAAAGGGCCTGGCAATGGGAACTTCAAGCTAACGGGACCAGCTAGCAGGCAGAAGTCGGAACC
Organism: Cyrtorhinus lividipennis; assembly: GCA_019603395.1. Taxonomy (NCBI): domain Eukaryota; kingdom Metazoa; phylum Arthropoda; class Insecta; order Hemiptera; family Miridae; genus Cyrtorhinus; species Cyrtorhinus lividipennis. The sequence continues at coordinate 1,045,141 of CM034005.1, forward strand.
CAATGCTACTTAGCATACTCTGAAGCACAAATTATTGCAATAACTGTCAGGTTATTTAGCTTCCGAAACTGTAAAAGCAACTTTGCAGCAAACCTTGTCTTCATTTCTGGTGTCAACAAATTTGTTGACCAAAAAAATCATAAATCCCAATTGTATTTCACGATTTAAGACTGTCTGGTAATTTTGGTTTCCGTCCAATAATCAGTTCATATACTCAGGCATACAGCAAGTCACGCCTTGTTTCTACAAGATGCAGACATGAGTTGGCTCACAAAATGATGGTATTTTCAAATTTGAGCATTAATGATGATGACTGATGTACAAGATTGGAGAATCAGTCTGCTAAGCAAGTCTCTGCAATGTGGTTACAAGCATAACTTTTGCAGTAATTTCAATTCATTGGGAATGGTGCAAGTGAGGTAGTAGGTCCCAATTGACACACATTATTGGCCCATTATGATAGCCACACGGAAACTGCCGTGCCATGTCCTTGGCAGTGTACTTTACAATAATTTTGAGGACTCAACATTGGATTGATGTGGATAAGAAAACCTGTACCTGTGTAGAGGTTGTAAGTAGGATTGATACCCTTGTTTGGATCTCTTTGTTTTTGTGTGCAAATAATGAATCCTGGATAGCCAAGGAGAATGTACAGAAATACAGATTTTTGGGTTGACGCGACAATTGTATGACAATTCTACATTTTTCACGAAGAATCTAAATTAACAAGAATCCGTGTAATGTCCTAGGTGTTTGCATACGCGACAACATGAACATCTTGGTCTTGAGGATCTCGGTATTCAGGATGCAGAACCACCACGAATGTGAATCCCTTTGGAGTAGCTGCCTTAGAAATGGGCTGTGGGCTTTGAGGTGGCCAATGACATTTGCACATAAAAGCTGTTCGACCCTTCCCCTTTCAATCTCCAACCACCATGAGACCCTCAAACGCCTCAGCAGTCAGGAGAGATGGCTCTATCATCCTAGGGTTTGCCAAAATGGTGGGATGGGAAATGGAATTTCTTATCCGTTGTGAACGCGCTACGTGGTGCTATGAGATCATGAGGAGTATTTGGTAGAGGACAACTCTTTTGTGATATGAGAAAACAACTTAGGGCAGCTGAAGAGTTTTTTAATTATGCCTTAACGAACCTGAAAGGATGGGAGGAGTTATGAAGGAGGAGGGCCACAACAGCCAATATGGTTAGGCAGAAATTCATTAGAAAACAGAATTTCATTCAGCTATGACGCGTTATGGTTGGTTATTCCTTCAATTATGCAAAAATTTAATCACTCCGATTCGGCCCACCATTTTTTCTGGACGTTTCAAGGTGTATAGATCAAAATTGGCAAATGTCCATCAGCTGGGGTAGGGGTCAAAATGTGTTTTTCGAAAAATGGGGTTTCGAGATTTTTGGCAATAAGGCGTGTGAGGTATCATTTTCGACTAAATTTTGGACGCTGAATCCACTGAGAGTGGTTTTGGAACGATTGACACCCACCGGAAAAGGTTACGGGTCAAAATTGGTATCTAGCTACCCATTTTGAATGTGTGGTTTTGCGATTTCTGGTACCTAGGCGTGTGGGGTATCATTTTCGACTAAATTTTGGACGCTGAATCCAATGAAACGGGTCCTGAAACGATCGGCGCTTACCGGATGAGGTTATGGGTCAAAATTGGTATCTATCTACCCATTTTGAATATTTGTTTTCGAGATTTCTGGTACCTAGGCGTGTGGGGTATCATTTTCGACTAAATTTTGGACGCTGAATCCAATGAGGTGGGTCCCGGGACGATTAGAGCCCACCCGATGAGGTTATGGGCAAAATGGGTATCTACCTACCCATTTTGAACATTTGTTTTCGAGATTTCTGGTACCTAGGCGTGTGGGGGTATAATTTTCCACTAAATTTTGGACGCTAATTGATTTAAATTAGTCTCCATTCGCCTGGTCCTGGTGGGGAATCAAGGTATGTTTCAACAAAACTATACCCATCATCATTCAAAAAACATTATTTTCAAAAATATTTGGTGTCAGCAGCCCATAGTAGTTTGATTTTGGAATACATGACAGATGAACCAGAAGAGACATTCCAATTTCGATGTTTGACAGGTCAAGATAACGTTACTACGGATTTTATTTATTTTCATCTAAAAAGTACGATTACTACGATTATGTTTTTACATTACACGAAGACACGTGGTAAACCGTGAAAGACGTGGAGTGTCGTGTGATGTGTGGAAATGATGAAGTTACCGGAGTCACAGCTACTTCAGGCTACAGTCATGGAACACAACGACATAGAATATCCGAAATCAAATCGATCATCGTTTGAGAGCAGATTCTTCGCCAAGGGTTGGAAAAGATGCAAGATTATCGTTACCGTATTGATGGAAGCTGGTCAAAAACTTGTATACTGCCCTTATTACAGTGGTAGTCTCTCTAAAATCAAAAATCCGACTTTTGAAAAACCCTTCATCCTGGAGAAATGGGGTTTGAAAAAGTATTGGTCGATTATTGACAACCTGCGTCAGACGACTGGAGAACGGGGTCACATAATAGGTACTTAATTATTCAAATTTTCATGATGACATTTACATTCAATATTAAACCCAAGGGATAAGTGAGCACACTATCAAAAGCGCTGCTTTTAAATTGCTGATTGATTTGTTATTTACTAGATTATCAGTCATGGTAGAGATGATAAACCCTCAATAAGTCCGACTGATTTTTTGACTGATTAACATTTTTATGAAATATATTTAAGAACTATTGCATTTGTGGTTCGTGGTACGTTGATTTCACGTGAAGAAATGTGGTTGAACATCAAAAATGATCATTTTCATCGACAATCGTGGGTAAAATGATGCAGATGGGGGTAAATAACTCTCCAAAATTTCTCAAATTTTAATTAAACCACATGCTAATGCAATTGGCCAGGTAAAAAATATTATTTACAATGAAAATTTCAGTTTCCTTCTATAAGTGCGCAAAATGCAATCATCGTAAGCCCTTTGTGGGTGCTACGTTCTTCGCTTCGCGTAGTATTCGGATCCAAGTTATACGCCAAAAAGTGAAAAATTTTTCGAGATTAAGGCGTGTGGGGTATCATTTTCCACTCAATTTTGGACGCTGAATCCAATGAGACGGGTCCTGGAACAATTGGCTTCCACCGGAAGATGTTAAGGACGCTGAATCGATTGAAAAAAATCTCTATTCGCCTGATTCGAGGAATAACCAACCCCCGTAAATGAATTTGCAGCGATTTGGTTGGTTATTCCTTGAATAATATAATCAACCTATGTTTTCATGCAAAAGGTCAACCTCTCCAAATCGGCTCAAAATTTTTTTCTGGACGTTTCATGGTGTCTAGATAAAAAAATCTGCAAATTCTTACACACGGGTTGGTTATTCCTCGAATGGAGGAAACAGTGGGTGTGGCGGGTCCCAGACCCATTCCAATCGATTCAGGGTCCAAAATTTAGTGGAATATGATACCCCACACGCCTAGGCACCAGAAATCCTGATACATACAAAATGGGTGGATACATACCCATTTTGACCCATAACTTCTTCCGGTGGGTGCCAATCGTTCTGGGACTCACATCATTGAATTCAGCGTCCAAAATTTTGTGGAAAATGATACCCCACACGCCTAGGTAGCAGAAATCCCGAAAACACATAATCAAATTGGGTAATAAATACCCAATTTGACCCATAACTTCTTCCAGTGGGTGCCAATCGTTCTGGGACCCATTTTATTGGATTCAGCGTCCAAAATTTAGTGGAAAATGACACCCCACTCGCCTAAATCACCCAAAATCTCGAAAATCCATTTTTCAAAAAACCACTACCCCCTCCAAATTTGGTCCGATCGGGCTGAAAAGTTTCGAGGACCCATCTCGGCTGGGAACAGACCCCTGACCAAAATTTCAGATTTTTAGAAAATTTTCTACTACCAAAAACGGCGTGGACAATGGACGGCGGACGGCGGACGGACATTGACCTTTTTTGATCAGGACATCATGAAACGTCCGGAAAAAAAATTTGAGCCGAATCGGAGAGGTTGACCATTATCATGAAAACATAGGTTGATTATTCAAGGAATAACCAACCAAAACGCTGCAAATTCTTACACAGGGGTTGGTTATTCCTCGGACCAGGCGCATGGAGACTCATTTCTTCAACATGGGGGAAATGGGGAAACAGTGGGTGCGGCGGGTCCCAGACCCATTCCAATCGATTCAGGATCCAAAATTTAGTGGAAAATGATACCCCACACGCCCAGGTACCGGAAATCTCGAAAACGCATAATCAATATGGGTAATAGATACCCAATTTGACCCATAAGTTCTTCTAGTGAGTGCCAATCGTTCTGAGACCACTTTCATTGGATTCAACGTCCAAAATTTAGTAGAAAATGATACCCCACTCACCTAGATCGCCCAAAATCTCAAAATTAATTTTTCAAAAAACACATTTTGACCCCTACCCCGCCCAAATTTGGTCCGATCGAGCTGAAAAGCTTGGAGGACCGTCCTAGGCCGGGAACAGACCCCTGACCCAAATTTCAGATTTTTAGAAAATTTTCTACTACCAAAAACGGCGTGGACGGCGGACGGCGTACGGCGGACGGACATTGACATTTTCTGATCTAGACACTATGAAACGTCCAGAAAAAATTCTGAGCCGAATCGGAGAGATTGACCATTTGCATGAAAACATAGGTTGATTATTCAAGGAATAACCAACCAAAAGGTCAATGTCCGTCCGCCGTCCATTGTCCGCGCCGTTTTCGGTAGTAGAAAATTTTCTAAAAATCTGAAATTTGGGTCAGGGGTCTGTTCCCGGCCTAGAATGGTCCTCAAAACTTTTCAGCCCGATCGGACCCAATTTGGGCGGGGTAGGGGTCAAAATGTGTTTTTTGAAAAATTAATTTTGAGATTTTGGGCGATCTAGGCGAGTGGGGTATCATTTTCCACTAAATATTGGACGCTGAATCCAATTAAATTGGTCCCAGAACGATTGGAACCCACTGGAAGAAGTTTTTGGTCAATTTATCGTTCAATTTATGGGTCAAAAAAACTAAATCAGAAAACAAAAAAATTCGAAACTACCTTTCGATTTACTGCCGAACGCGCCAGCCATTTGCGCCACGGTTTGATCTAGGCACCATGAATTTTATAATTTGATATGCATCTAATAAATGGCGTGTGGGGTATCATTTTCCACTAAATTTTGGACCCTGAATCGATTGGAATGGGTCCGGGACTCACCACACCCACTGTTTCCCCCATTCGAGGAATAACCAACCCGTGTGTAATAATTTGCAGGGTTTTTTAATGTTTGTAATTTTTTCCAATGTCCGGTTTCAATGTTAACCCCGTTCTCTAAACACTGACCGGCAAGCTCGTGGGTCAATTTACAGTGGATCAATAAATGCAACCCCCGCCTAAGCCCAGGTGAACCCTTACTATATCACTCCAGAGAGGTTTTTTATATCGTCGGCCTGAATTTGGATCATTTTATAGCAATTTTCAGTGAATCTGTGGAAATCGGCAGATTGTTGTGTTGTGCGGGAAAGCTCCAAATTTGCGTCAAAGGGCTAGGGATGCGTACCGATACACGATATATCGGAAGTATCGATATGAGTTTGTAAATACATCGATATTTTATATGTCACCACAATAGTGCTTTTTTTTTATTAAAACGTTTTTCTTAACCCGCTTTCTTGTTTGTTTGTCTGTTTGTCCGCGAAATCTTTCAACTCAAATTTCGACCATTTATCGGCAATCTATAGTTCTGAAACTTTACATATAGATCAGAACCAGATGACAATGGAATATTATAATACTTTGATGATGATTTAAAGAGCTTCTTGAGTAATTTCAATAAAATAAAATTATAAAATTATATATCACTAAGTTGGGACCCGTCAACAATGACAGGAGAAAAAATGTAACGTTAGCAACTTGTAAAAACATTAAAAGAACGTTATTGACATCGAGTTTCATTAGATAATGAGTACACTTTGATTTGTCTTTAAATCTCGAACGCAAAATTTTAAGAATATCTGCATTGTTCATCGAGGTTCTTCAATAAAATTTTACGATTACAAATTTCTAACGAACAAAACTAAAAAGTAGAAAATAATAGTACATGAATAAAAAAACTTTTATAAAAACAACGTTTTTCATATGCACTAAAAAGTAGAAAATAATTTTCCTATGAGCCTGGCAGAATTTCTGAATAAATTGGTCACATTATGGTAACAGACTTTATAACAATTTCTAATTCTTATAAAACGAAAAACGTTGGGCGCATTTTGTATTATTCCGTGAAACTGTATTAACTGAATATTATGTCAACTGAATTAATATAAAGAAATTTCATTTTATAGAAATGTGAGCGTATTAGAAAGATCTTGATGTCTGAGTACATGCGCCCAACGTTTTTCGTTTTATAAGAATTAGAAATTGTTATAAAGTCTGTTACCATAATGTGACCAATTTATTCAGAAATTCTGCCAGGCTCATAGGAAAATTATTTTCTACTTTTTAGTGCATATGAAAAACGTTGTTTTTATAAAAGTTTTTTTATTCATGTACTATTTTTTTACTTCTAAAGATTAAAACAATAACTCGGAATAATGATAAAATCAAAATCACCCGGCTCAAAGAGTGTTTTGTGGGCGCATTTTTCGATAAGTGGCGACGGGAAGACAGCAACATGTAGGCATTGCCTTAAAACAGTGAAAACCTCAGGGAACACATCAAATCTAAGAGTGCATTTGACGAGACACCACCCAAAAATGTTATCATTGTTGATCATTGTTCAATTATAAACTGTTTTTATTCAATTATAAACCTTTCCAAACTTTGTAGTTTTTCTAGCAGAAAAAAAAAAAAAATTAATCGGTAATATCGATAATATTTTTTCAATATAATATCTAAATATCGATATTTTTCTTTCGCGATATTTTAGTATCGATATCATTGGAGTGGTATCGTATCGAAACCAAATATCGATACATAATTCAACTTAATTTGTCCCCAACTGATGAGAGTGTTTGCTAGGTGATGGATGGAAATGATTAGGCGAATTGCTTTTCTCCAGCTAATAAACGAATTCGATTCGATTTCGGAGGTGAATTAGAGAAGACAAGAAGGAAGAAAGAGAAAGAGCAGAAGAGAAGCGTGCCACACTTACTAATCAACTTCTCACCTGCCCCCATCGTCTGGGCTCCTTCTTCCGTCGGCGTTGTTGGAAGGCTGTCAACGTGACCTTCGCTATCGGCGCCCCCCGTGTCGCTGGAACACAACAAAATTGAACAAACGACTTTGAATGAAGATAATGTGACCAAGGGACGTCATGTCGACAACTTCGCTGGCAGAACGACGCCAAAGTCGCCGGCCAGATAAGCTACAGTTCACCCTACAACACCCTCACATTCTACCAGCTTACACAAACACTATTCGTGCTGAAATGATATTGTTAACCATAAATAACCAAATATTTCCAGCAGACATTGCTTTTCGCATAACATTGTGAGGACAATTTTTTTTAACAAAACACAGGGGTTGGTCATTCCTCGGACCAGGCGCATGGAGACACATTTCAATCGTTGGATGTACGTCTCCTCACTTGTTCCCGTACAATCTAAAAGGGCAGGGAATCACCAGAGTAGACTCTATCAGAATCTTAGGTCAACTTTGGATTCACTAATGCACTGGTCATTTCAAGGCAATGGTCCACTCATTCCTGGAGTATAGTTCGATCGTTTGGCCACCATTCTACGCTAATGCTTCTGATTACTTGGGGCAGGTGTATGCCACGTTTCGCTGCTTACAGGCAGGGTGTGTGCTGGTCTAATTCTGATCTGGCACCTTTGCTCTTTGTGGCCACGTTCCTGTCATCCAACGTCGGTGCATAAAATGATTGCTTGTTTGACATCAAAATATTGAAATCCTTGTTTGCCTTGCTTTTTGCAAACAATCAACATTCACGCACCTGAGTACCAGTCGTTCCACCAACTTGTTTCATGCCCCACGTTTTAGGCATAAAGAGTTCTCAAGTAGGAATGTAGAGGGTTGTAAACTAGCAATAGGTGGTTTCAAAGTGGACACCAACCTGGAAGCATCGTCATCCTTTTCTGTCGGCGATCCTTTGGTCGATCCAGCCGTGGGCGAGCTGGCGTCAGCAGGCGCGTCGCCTTCACTCGGTTCGGCCTTCTTCAGCCCAGGAATGCCACCACCGAGCCAGCCGCCAAGCTGCGACTTGACCGAGCCACCAAGGCCTCCGAGGTTCCCCAGCATGTCCAACTTGCTTCCTCCTTTTGTTGGGCTGCGAACAGAAATCAAACAAACGCGTGAAAACTCACCAAATTCGTTCACAGGGGTTGGTTATTCCTTGAACTAAGCGCATGGAGACGCGTCCATAACCTCCTCCGTTGGGCGCCAATCGTTCAAGGACCTGACTCATTGGATTCAGCGCCCCAAATTTAATGGAAAATGATACCCCACACGCCTAGGTACCAGAAATCTCGAAAACACATTCGAAATGGGTGAATGGATACCCATTTTGACCCATAACCTCTTCCGGTGGATGCCATTCGTTCCGGCACCCGTTTAATTGGATTCAGCGTCCAAAATGCTGTCAAAAACAGACACGCCAAAAATCTCGAAAATTCATTTTTCAAACAACACATTTTGACCCCTTTCAGGGACACAAAATACCCGCATTCAAAATGGGTAGATATATACCCATTCTGACCCCTACTACACCCAAATTTTTTGAGATTTTCGGCGGTCAAGGCGTATGGAGTAACATTTTCCACTAAATTTTGGACGCTGAATCTAATGAAATGGGTCCTAAAACGATTTGCACCCACCGGAAGAGGTTATGGGTCAAAATGGGTACCAATCTGCCCATTTCGAATATGGGTTTTCGAGATTTCTGGTACCTAGGCGTGTGGGGTATCATTTTCGATTAAAATCTGCACGCTGAATCCAATGAAACTGGTCCCAGAACGATTGACACCCACCGGAAGAGGTTATGAACGCTGTATCGATTTAAACTAGTCTCCATGAGCCTGGTCCAAGAAATATTTAGGATACCCTCCTGAATAGTACATAGGCTTGTAAAATTTTATAGTTGATTTACCCACCTGCAATTTTTAATACTAATGGACCTCAAATTTCATGAGACTGCCAAGTTTTGCGTTGCTGAAGTTCAGCAATAATATTACCTCCAAATTGTATAGTTTTATAGATCTTATTTGGTTATATATTGCATTATAACATCATCATTCATTCTACTGGCGTGACATGATTTCATGGTTATATTATTCTGTAGTAGCTTTCGGTTGATTATTCCAGGAATATGTATTTCATGCAAGTCAACCTCTCCGATTGGTCCTAAAATTTGACCGAATGCGTTTCATGATGTCCGCAGTCCACGCTGTTTTTGATACGTAGTAGGAGAATTTCTAAAAATCTTAAATTTTGGTCAGGGACTGTTGGTTTTCAAAACATTTCAGGCCGAATGGCTCAAATTGATGTATGATTTTAACTGTCCTCAATGACTAAACAAGCAAACAATTTCAAAAAAATAAAATAAATAAAAAAATAAAAAACTTTAAGTTTGATATTTTATCATTTTTCGCTCCGATTTACTCACGAAAACCTTTCATTCTGTCATTGTCTATGTTAATAAATCATGGCCTAACGTAGTCTACCCCTACCACAAACAAGATTCTGGAGACGAATATGCAGCCTATTTTCCAAGTTTTTCTAAAAACCCCTCGATTTGTATTTAATAATGTGGTTGTTGTCTCAAGACTACTACGATAAAGTAGATGTAACCACACCTGTGACTGGTGTCAGAAGATGGGGAGACATGGTTCAACTAACTACAATATAACATACTTTGCACATTTCAGCGAGCTTTCGCGTAATTTATTCGCTTCATCAGGGTCTATCACAGATCAAAAACCGTAAGCATAGTAACCAAAAGAAAATATAGACTGTTCCCCCTCTCCATTCAACAAGTGCAATTTGCTCAGAGTAAATTGAGATTTCAATTAGATTAAAATCACTGAAACTTGAAAATCACATGCTCATCCGTTTCTATAAGCCGAGGCAGAGAAAATAACGCAATCCCTTTTGAGTGATCAATTGTAAAAAAAATATTTATATCATTTTCTCCTCCGATAGTCGTTCTGTTAATCAACAAATGGCAAAGGTTTGCAGACGTCCATGAGTAGAAATAAATAGATAAGTGATTCCATTAAAATAAGAATATTGCGAGAAAATTGATGAGATATGAAAACATGCAAGGAATTATGCTCGAGGTGAGGAACTTCTGAGCTTAGAAGCTCTAAAAAAAACTCTAAAGTTATTTTATCGTGCAATCAACGATGATCTACGTCTGCAGGGTGGATACGGCGGTTTCCACTTCAACGAAGTATTTCGAACTTATACGAGTATAATAAAAGTTCTCTTCGGTGAGAAAATCTACCACTCTACGTCAGCTATTCTCAAAGATATTGGCAAAATGAAAATGGCAGACGTTTGCACTAAAATTTCCCTGGACAGAAAGGAATATAATACAGCAAACTACTGCAATGGCGAGACGAGGGCGGCCCAAGAACTCGAGAAGTATCTATTCCCCACGACGAAATCACAGGGGTTGGTTATTCTTCGGATCAAGAGCATGGAGACTCATTCGAATCGATTCAGCGTCCACCATTTACTAGAAAATGATACCCATTTTGGCGAAAACGAGATAGATGCCCATTTTGACCCATAACCTCTTCCGGTGGGCGCTGATCGTTCCGGGACCCCTCTTATTGGATTCAGCGTCCAAAATTTAGTCGAAAATGATACCCCACACGCCTAGGTACCAAAAATTTCGAAAATGCACATTCGAAATGGGTAGATGGATAGGTACTTATTTTGACCCATAACCTCATAACTTTTCATCACAAGGCGGTGGAATGGCGGAGAAGAGGTGATGGGGAAGCGGAGAAAAGGTGGAGACATGTAGGAGGCGAGGGGGAGACAAGACGGAGGCGAAGCGGGGACGAGGTGGAGACAAGACGGAGACGAGAAGGTGGCATGGGGCAATAGCGGTTAAAACTAGACCAGCAGCATGGAGACTCATTCGAATTGATTCAGCATAGGTACCAGAAATCTCAAAAAACCCCATACAAAGTAGATAGGTAGATAATCATTTTGAACGATAACCTCTTACGGTGGACGTCAATCGTCCAAATACCCAATCTCACTGCATTTCAAGTATGTTTTGAATAAAGCGACGCTTTCGCGATGATGAGTTGCACTGTGACCCATGAGTGAGAACACGAACATAAGATCAAAAAATGAAAGCTATGTTCAGAAATGGCCCTCCTCGGACAAATTTGATGCATTAGCTACTAATAAGATGTTTTTCATCAGAAGGTGGAGAAGAGGTGGAGGGGAGGCGGAGACAAAACGGTGGCGAAGCGGGGGACGGGGTGGGTACGGTGGCGAGGCGCAATAATGGGTTAAACTGAGTTAAGAAATGGCCATACTTGAAAAAATATGAAGCTTTAACTACTAATAAGTTGTTTTTCATCACAAGGCGGAGGCGAGGCGGAGACCAGGCGTAGTTAAGGCGGAGGCGTAGCGGAGACGAGAAGGTGGCAAGGGACAAACAGGGGTTGAAACTAGACCAGCAACATGGAGACTCATTCGAATCGATTCAGCGTCCAAAATTTAGTGGAAAATGATACCCCACACGCCTAGGTACCAAAAAATGTCGAAAAATTTCGAATTAGGTAGATACGTATTTTGACCATAACCACCTTCAGTGGACACCCATCTCAATGGATTCAGCGACCATTCAGCCTAGTTCCCAAAAAGTCCCGAAAATATAGTTTCAAAAAATTCATTTTTATCGATAAGAGCCAGGTCAGGAGTTAACCCAAGGTTCAGCTGAACCGTCGATAACCCGTGTTCTAGTTACTCGCCCTAAGCCGGAAAGAGGTCCTTAATCACCTGATTTCAGATTTACTATTACTAAAAACGGAGAGTAGTCATTTGGGTATTCTGATCTAGACATCATGAAACGTAAACTGTCAGATTTTGAGGCCAATTGGAAATTATCAGTTCATATCAACTTGTCACGTGTACTTTGAAGTTACTGCTTCCCAGTCCACCCGAGCTAAACTCCCACTCTGAATTATTTGAGGGAGCTACGTGCAGAAACAAGTCTACCACCTGTTGGTGGTTTGTTCAACATTATCGAGATCAAATTAAAACGTCGTTCAAGTAGAGTTAATTTGGTGGCTTGTTGGAGTGAAGAAGCAACACCGAATCAGAATAGTCAAACTCATAAAACAGCTAAAAATGCTGCAGATTATTTCACAGGGGTTGGTTATTTTTCGGACCAGGCGCATGTAGACTCATTTTAATCGATTCAACATCCAAATTTAGTGGAAAATGATACCCCACACGCCTAGGTTCCAGAAATCTCAAAAACACATATTCAAAATGGGTAATATGTACCCAATTTGACCCATAACTTCTTCCAGTGGTTGTCGATCGTTCTGGGACCTATTTCATTGGATTCAGCGTCCAAAATTTAGTGGAAAATGATACCCCACTCGCCTAGATCGCCCGAAATCTCAAAAATTCATTTAAAAAAAAAAAACACATTTTGACCCCTACCCCGCCCAAATTTGGTCCGATCGGGCTGAAAAGTTTGGAGGACCGTCCTAGGCCGGGAACAGACCCCTGACCCAAATTTCAGATTTTTAGAAAATTTTCTACTACCAAAAACAGCGTGGACGCTTTTTGATCTAGACACCATGAAAGTCCAGAATCAAATTTTGAGCCAAATCGGAGAGGTTGACCGTTTGCATGAAAACATAGGTTGATTATTCAAGGAATAACCAACCAAAACATCACTTGGCCACATTACGTGGGACCAGTGCAACAAATCATAGTTGATTCTAACCTATAACAACCTATAACTTGTAGAGCCTTAATCTGACAGGACTAAGAACAGTCAGATATTATAATAATACTCCTATCAATCAAATAGCGGTACAAAGATGACTCGTTATTGCTCGCTAATATTTCAATTTTAAGTTTCAATTGAAGAACTTGAGCAACTTGAATCTCCAACCCAAACCTGTCGTTGGATCATGTGTTTTTTTTTTTTTTTTTTTTTTTTTTTTTATCTGACTTGATGAACTTGGCATTATGCACCACGTTGAATCACCACTAAGCCACTGTTGTGGGACAGGCGGTAATCCAATTGGTCTTAAAATGAGGGCACGCCAATTCTGAGGAATCAAGTCAGGTCTTCTGTAGAGTGAAATACAGTTGTAGACGTGCCAAATAGGGTGCTCGAATGAGGGTGATTCACGTCCTTTGTATGCGAGGTACTTCAGGTTTTCAGGTTTGTAGGGATGACAGATATTAGGTACAAGCTCACCTTTCTTTTTTGACAGGTTCGCCAGCTTCTGGATTCGACGCCACGGGTTGAGATTCTTCTGCAGCTCCTTCGACAGTTTCCCCTTCCTCTTCACCCTTTTTACCCATCCAACCGGAAACTTGACTCGAAAAACTCGAAAACATTTTGACGTTTAGTGTCTTTGGAGGTTGCGCACAGTCGTGAAGCCAACTACGTCGTACGATTTTCGACTCAAAACCCTTCCAGTTCGTCACTTTCGTAACATCACCTCCGCAAGTGATAATATCACTCACCTATTTTTCCGCATTACCGGTAACCGATATCACGGTCGATGATGAACAAAACGACTTCGAAAAGGGATCTTCCCCAACAGAAACCTCGCAGCCCACACTTGACACGACCAATCGACAACTACGTGCTCTTCTACGGATGCATTTGCACTGGGCTCATGGTTGCCAACCTTTCAGAGCCTTTTGCCCGTAGACAGGCTCAAAAGGCCGTGTGGACATCAAGTGGGTTCTTCTATGAAATCATCGAAATTGTCTAATAATCACTTACAAAACCTGAAATAACGTACTATTTAGAAGGGAAATCCAACATTCACCATTAAGGCGACAATTTATCGTGAAAAAAGTCCAATAACGTTGCTGAAGAATAATTCATAGTAAACAAGTAGACATAGAAAGAATTCCTCCCTCGAAAAAACGCTGCAAATTTTTACACAGGGGTTGGTTATTCCTTGGATCAGGAGCATAGAGACACATTCCAATCGATTCAGCGTCCAAAATTTAGTGGAAAATGATACCCCACACGCCTAGGTACCAGAAATTTTGAAAACACATATTCGAAATGGGTAGATGGATACTTATTTTGAACCATAACCTCAACATCATTTTTCATCACAAGGTGGTGACATGGCGGAGAAGAGGTGATGGGGAAGCGGAGAAAAGGTAGTGGCAAGACGGAGGCGAAGCGGTGACGAGGTGGAGACAAGACGGAGGCGAAGCGGGGACGAGGTGGAGACAAGACGGAGACGAGAAGGTTGCATGGAGCAATAGCGGTTAAAACTAGATCAGCAGCACGTGGGTATCTACCTACCCATTTTGACCCATTAACTTCTTCCGGTGGGTGACAATCTTTCTGGGATTCATTTTATTGGATTCAGGAATAATTCCAAACGCCTGGATCGCCAATAACTCTCACAGGAACGCAGGAATATAACTCTTACAATCGTGAAAACCCATTTTTCAAAAAACACATTTTGACCCCTACCCCGCCCGAATTTGGTCCGATCGGGCTGAAATGTTTTGATGACCAACTAGAGCCGGGAACGGACCCCTGACCCAAATTTCAGATTTTTAGAAAAAATTTTACTACCAAAGTCGGCGTGGACGGCGGACGGACATATGAGCCGGCACACCTATGGATTCCTCCCAGACGTAAGAGACCGCTTGGCCATGAAGTACCTTGAGCCTGGTTATGAGGTTTACCCAGCTGCTGACAGGCCATGGCAACTTGGCTCAATTATTTCCGAAGAAGAGACAGTCCATCCTGCCCATGTGGTGCTCTACAAGTGACTGCAGAGTACATCATCAGGAACTACCCCATGCACAGTGTAGCCAGAGCCAACCTCCAGAGCTGGGTTGACACACAGGGTGAACTCGCTGGCATGGTTGACTCCCACCAGAAATTCAGGGCATTCAAAAAGTTCGCGTTGGCCCCAGTTCCCCAGTGTGCAAGTGTAAATTTATTTGGAAGTGTGTAATATGTGTGGATGAATGCTTAGAGGTAGGAAATGTGATCATAGGACTAGTCTATGTATGTGTCGCTGGTTGGGGGACTCTGCCAGTCTTCGGGGAGGCAGCAGACTGTTAGGTTTTTATTCATATTCTTGCTTTTAATTTTGTGTCTCTAGCACATGGGTTTTAATTGATTTTTAAATTTATTTCCAGAGCTGTCGGCTGTCTGCCTCCACACTGAATCGATTGGAATGAGTCCTCCACACGCCACACTGTTTTCCCTGTAACCTTGCTCGAAAGAATAATCGATCATTGTAGATGAATTTGCCGCGTTATGATCTCAATTTCCCTCTGTTCACGCAAGCCATAGGTACATCCACGTCAAAAAGTGTCATTTGTTTTCAAACAACAGGGTTTGACATTTTTTTCCTAATGCAAATGGCGTACAGTAAAAAAATTATCTCCATAATCCCGATTTTTCAGGGGAGCCAAAAAGCTAACCATTGTTTAATTTTTGCTATGAAAATTTGGTGATGCCAACTGCATTTTAGTTGCGACTATACCATAATATTGTCATTACGAGAGCTAAAATGGATAGCTTCGTTAGATCGTTAGTCGTCATAACCCATAGCCATAAAAATAGGAGATATGAGGTTTCCTGTCTTCTTTTTGTGCTTCTCCGTTATCCGTAGTTTGAATAAGGCCTTCAATGCTCGAAATGTAAAATTCTGAACTTTTTCTACATTATGAGAACCTAGTTATCTTCAAATTTATATCTGTTAGTGTTGGAAAGTTGAATTCCCGCTCCACCATAGTATTAAGTATGTGCACTAGATAGCGCTGATATCGACCCCTTTTGGGGCGAACTGCGCAGTTGACGAGTCTTTGTTCTGGTACTAGGTTATGAAGTGAATAATTTAAAAAGTTAAAGAGCTCCGACGATTATTAAGAAGTGAAGAATTATAATTTATTACAAATTGAAGGATCGACTCATTCAACAACCCTCAATGAGAAGGTAAGGATCGGTATAAATGCTATATGTAATTTCTCTAGAAGAGAAAACCAATGATGCTGTCCGTCTGTAGACAAAGGGAAACTAATGGGGGCTTGATTGAGATGAATCGCACAATACGAAGATCATTTTAGTCAACTAGAAGTACTGAAAATTCCGACATTTAGATGTTATGTTGTACAGCCTGTGTATGATGACGTCACTCAGACTCCTTGCGCCCACGACTTGCTGCTATACGGCCTGTTTTCAGGCTTTGTCTAAATTCTCTTTTCTTTAACAGTTAAATCCTAATAAAGTTCATATTGCGATGAGTTAGATTCTTCGCCTTTGTTATAAGTGGATGTTCAACTGACTACGGTATCATTTTCGTCGTAAATACTCAGTATAATGCTGATATCTAAAAGATTGAGCTCCTACACTGCTCACTTGAGAAATGCGTTTATGATTGAAAACCCTGTGTTTCCAAAAATATTCCAAAACGGAAAAAAGTACAATTTAATTTTAATCAAATTTATTCGTCCTGCCTATATCCTGCTGATCTACATTAGCCTAAAAGTTGAATAGTGTCCGCCATAGTATCCACTTGGCCTTTTCATAGTGAAAAAGAAGAATACCTACCTGATGGAACGTTGAATGCGAATGATGAAGACGAAGTCGGCGTCCGTCGGCCATTTGTAAATTTCCTTGAAACCCGAATTATTTGGAGGTGTACGGTTGTGGTTGCGGGTGATAGTTTTTCCGAAATCATCCAAGTAATTACGACAAAATGGTACAAAAGAAGGTAAGATATTGAATTGTGGTCGTATTTTAGTTTGTAGAAAGAAATCCGCGTTTCTCTCCTATGTAAAATGCCCCGACTGCGTCTTATTGACGTTTGGCAGTGGAACAGGTTATGATTTTGGCAACTGCGGCATGGCACATTTCACCTATTTTGATGATCGTTTTATTATTTATTTGAAAATCATCTCAAATTGGGTGTGCTGGGCTCCGATGGGTTTTGAAGATGTAAACGTTTATGTCGCATGAGTTACGTGGCGTTGGTTGATGATCCATACGACACAACCCTTCATCCAGTTCAATTCAAGAAATTGTGAATTTGAATTGCGTCGTTTGTAGGTTTGATCGGGTGTGTGTTAACCCTAGAATAGCACGGTAGTATTCTAACGCGTTCATGCTCAGTGGGGTGTTTAACACTACTCAAACTAGAAAACGTTGACTATAATGTGTATAACAAATTAATGAAAAAACATGGGACATAGCAGAGATATGAGGTTCATTGCAAAGTGGCTGGCAGCAGGTGTCGCAGACTGATTATTTGGTTTTGGAGTCTCGGCTACGATCGCAAAATCCACGTCTGGCTTACTTCTCAAGTTGTTCTGGAGGATTGTTCAATGGTTGTGGGTTGTTTTCGAACGATAATATATCCTTGATAATAGCTTTCAGACTCCTGGGGATACTTTTACTTCATTATGAGGTGCGGGGATCGTCGAAGAGGATATTCCATGCGTCAACAACGTTGTGAATTTTGGCCCTCGCTTCCGCTGAAGGCGCTGGACGTCCTGAGACAATATTCCTCAATTTCTTACGTCCTCGATTAGAAGGAAGGTCCTTTTTCCAACAGTACCCACTTTTGCCAGAAATCATTCTCAAATTTCTTACATTTTCCTGTGGTTCATTTGTGTCTCTTAAGCGGAGGCCGCAGTGCAGGATGGTTGGTAGGATGGTGGATGGTAGATACCTGCCTGGCGACCATCCAGCTATTTATAACGTAAGTAACGGTACGATGGTAGCCGCAGTGGCCTCCCACTACCATCCAACCTCTTGAAACCATCCTAGCTACCCGCCTAGCGTCTATCCACCCATATCAGTCGTGTTTGTTATTCCATCCAGGCTGCATAGAAAAAAATGGGTAATATATACCCAATTGATTCCAGTGGGTGCCAATCGTTCTGGGACCCATTTAATTGGATTCAGCGTCCAAAATTTAGTGGAAAATGATACCCCACACGCCTAGGTAGCAGAACTCCCGAAAACACATATTCAAAATGGGTAATAATTACCCAATTTGACCCATAACTCTTTGCAGTTTGCATTCAGTCAATTTCAGAAGTAAGTCAAACGCCTCAACTGACATCCTTAAATACGAATAGAATTTGTCCGGGTGTTGTCTTAATTTTTTGTACACTCTCACGAATTCCCCGTCCTGTTGCCGCCTCAAATTGTAAGCATGCACCCACGGTTTTTTTTTATCACAGTAGTTGCCCCAATATTTCCCAAAGTTGATCTCAGCAAAATTCCCGAAGATGAACTTAGCAACATTTTTTTCCCAACTTTTGAGAGAGACATGACTTCTACACGGCAGTCAGTTGGATACTGGCTTCATTTTACTGCGTCCAAGATGCATCTACCCTCCACCATCCACCATCCACCATCCAACCTCCTTGCGACCATCTACCATCCTGCAGTGCGGCCTCAGCCTTACTGGTGATTGAGAAGGAACTGCACGGCTCACTCCTCCATCGTCGATGACTTGTTCAGGTTGAGAAGAATCCTCCTCCGCTTCGAAATGTTCCTCCACCAAAACGCGAGCCTCCTCTTCATCAGACGAAGCATCTCCTCCCATGTTGCCACCTTCTTCTAATTGATGCAGAAGGGCAGCAATAGCTGCATCCGACAGAAATTCCTTTCTACAGCTCATAATTGCACGTAAAAGACAAGAAACTCGATGTTGACCAGACCCACATGCACAGTGGGGTGTCGGACACCCCAAGCTCAGTTTGGACGCGCACCACGCGGCTACCTGTCATGAAACATGAACTGAACGTTTTGGTTTCTCAGAAGCCAACAATTTTCGTTGAAACTTTGGGGTGTCAGACACCCCACTGTGTCGTTCTAGGGTTAAAACCCAATTGGGTCTGAGCTTTTTTGCCTCGTCTTACCGATTCATGACTGCCACTTTGCCTTTGTTGTCGCGGTACGTTCCTTGTTTTACGATTTGTTGCCCAACTCTTTTCACTAACATTTCAAAACTCAGTTTAACGAGCTTTTGAACGGCCATTTTCAGCCAATTATATGGGCTCAGCTCGGATCTAGCCGTTAGTTGTTGAAATTTCTACGTTTTCCGTTGAGCGTCATATCCGTACATTGAAGTAGATCAGAGCATAGATCAGCTTACGACCAAATGGAAATTCTACGAGCTTACGCCAAAAACCTCAATACAAATCATGAGTGTAGTTCGTAATCCGCCCCCATTTTGTTCTCTCATTTGCAAGCACATCCGACCACCTTTTTCAATTTTTGAGGAGTGCTTTGCTAGTGCCTCAAGACTTCCAGGAATTCAACAAATTCTGGGTTTTGGGCTCATTTGTCGGGGTGGATGGATTTTCTTCAATTCCCAGTCCCAAAGTTCCTCTGATTTCTGTTGGAAGAATCCTAGGCAATCTTGACTGTTAAGGAGCCCCTACACCATCAAGCCGCTTGATCAAATGCTTGACCAAATTGATTGTATCAAGCGTGATTGATAGTTTAGAAGCCTGTTTGACGCTCGAACCAAGCGTTGACGGTGATTGATAGAAATTCTGAATGACTCAAGCTGTTGATGAAGCGGCTTGATAGTCTAGGGCAATTTCTGTCAAGCATTGCGAGCATTTCCATTCTAAATCCATGCCAGACAACAGGTACCTCAATGTGATAGACCATCTCTGACTTGCACGAATCGCTTCACGCATTTTTGTATCTTTCTTCTCAATGTCAGGGCAAAGTAAATCCAGTAGAAGATCAAAACTTTCTTGGTCCATTCTCAAAAAGTTCCTGTAGTCCTCTGGTTCTAAATCACACAGGAAGTTTAGGAGATGTTCATGAGTGAAGCGGTTTCTCATTTCGTACCACTCCTTGGACCACCGTCGTTTTTTATTTTCCTTCTTTTTCTGCTTCACGGCAACCAATGTTGCGATTAATAAGCCCAAATGTGCATTCAACACCATTTTAATCGAAAAAGCAATAGCACGATCTCATCAAATTCCGTTCTACTTCCACTTCTCGGCTTCGACTGACGAGAGAGTTTTGATCAAAAAGATTGAAGGTTGATTGAAGCATGCTTGAAGCTCCCATCAATCAGAGGGTTAAGCATTTGATCAAGCGGCTTGATAGTGTAGGGGCTCCTTTAGAGTCGCACATGGTTGCTGTTCTGCGAGGGAATAAGCAAATTCCTTCAAGAAATCACTTTGCGCGCATTTATGTCCATTCAGCCTGCTACAGATGTGATTCAAGTGGAGAAATAATGCACTAAAACTGTGATAGCACAAACAGTACCATGAGGTGAAATATCACCCCATCATCGTTTTCGCCAATCTCATCTAAATAAAGAGGGTTCACATACCTCAGGCACAGGTCTGACGCCAGGTAGTCAGCTGGACAGGAGGCTACTGAGGGCTACAGCGCTGTCAGGAGTCAATTACATTAACTTTAACAAAGAAAACTGACGATGGGGTGAGCGAACACCCCACGGTACCGATAGAGGGTTAAGTCGACGTTGGCTCCTTACTTTGTTGGTCACGAATTTATTTATTTATTTATAATAATAAAATTGGGATAAACCCAATTACAAATGAGAAAATATCAGGCAGACAATCAGGAGTCACAGAAGTACGAAACAAAGAGTAGCTAAACAGGGTCGTGTAGGGGTTCAGAGCAGAGATGCTTAATGAGAGCAGTCTTAATGGATGAGAGAGGTGAGGAAATAATATCAATGAAGGGAGGAGAGGCGGAGAGGAGATTGACTTGGCGAGGAATGTGACTCATTGGACGATAGAGGAGGTAGTTCGAAGGGGAAAAGGGACAGAAAATGGTGTGGTAGATCTTGAAGTGTGGCGAGGAACATGGAAGCCGACGCGAGCCTGGAGATCGGGTGCATCAATACGCCCCGAGAGCAAGCCATGGAGGAACGACATCAGCGCACATGCGACGATCACGGTGAGACAGCAGGTTGAAGCGGCGAGCGAGCTCAAAGTAATCCAGGTCCTCGCGGGGAATAAACAGTTTGTAGGCGAGGAACCGGAGGAATGCCCTGAAGACACGCTCGATCTGCAAGGTGTGGCAATCATAGTACGGGCTCCAGATCACCGACGCGTACTCCAGTATGGGTTGCACGAGAGCCTTATAAAGAGAAACCAGGGCTGATGCTTGGGAGAACCCTCTGGTGTTCCTCTTAAGAAAGCCCAGCACACGCATGCCACGGGAGCAATGTGGTATGAAAAGGATAGCTGGGAGTCCAGATAAACACCGAGGTCCACAATGCCGTCCTTACGTGGCAGGAGAACTCCGTTGATTGAGTAGGGGTGGGTGACAGGAGAGTGCAAGCGGTGGAATGAGGTAACGGCACATTTAGAGGGGTTCAATGCCAGACCGCTCTGATCGCACCATAGAGAAAGAGCGTCGAGGTTCTTCTGGAGGAGAAGGCAGTCCGAGGGGCCATCAATGGTTGTGAAGAGTTTGATGTCATCAGCATAAATCAGGAACTCAGTGGCATGAAGAGAGGAGACGACTCCGTTAATCACCAGGTTGAAGAGGAGGGGGCCAAGGTGAGAGCCTTGAGGGACTCTAGAAGTGGCGATGAATGAGCGGGAGACGACACCATCCACACGCACAGAGAGCTGTCTGGCCGTGAGGTAGCTGGAAACCCACGAGTGAAATGGCCCAAAGCCATAAGCGATGACAACACATCAAGGATTGTGCGATGAGGAAGCCTATCAAACGCCTTTGAAAAATCCGTCGTCACGAGGTCAACCTGGTGACCCTCCCCGATGGCGCAATGTGTGAAGTCCTGGAAGGATGCCAGATAGGATTTACCATAACAAGCCGATTCTTTGTGACTTAAAACAACTTTGCTCCATTTGATGACAAAATTTCTTCTTTTCACAGCTTAAGAAGAAGCCAACTGGCAAGAAAGTTGCTGCGGCTCCTCTCGCCGTCAAGAAACAAGAAGTGAAGAAAGTGGTAAACCCTCTTTTCGAGAAGAGACCGAGGAATTTTGGCATTGGTGCGATATCATTACTCATTTCAGATAAATTTACTCACCTACAACAATGTGACGTTATGATAAGAGAAAAACATGTTTGAATTGGTTCTGATTGCGTGCCTATTACAGGTCAGGATATCCAACCTAAGAGGGACCTCAGCAGGTTCGTCAGGTGGCCCAAGTATATTCGCATCCAACGTCAACAGGCTGTTTTGCAAAAGAGATTGAAAGTCCCTCCATCCATCAATCAGTTCTCTCAGTCTTTGGACAAACAGACGCGTAAGTTGTCCAATTACTTCATCTGTCAACCGTTGTGTTCTAATGCAATCTTCCTTCATCCTGCAATGAATTCACATGACTTTTTAGAATCTCAACTCTTCCGAGTTCTGGAAAAGTACAAGCCTGAGTCCCCCGAAGCGAAGAAACAGCGACTGAAGGCCCGTGCTGAAGGCAAGGCAGCCAAGAAAGAAGACGCTCCTACTAAGAAGCCAAATGTCCTCAGGCAAGGTCTGTCCTGTGCGATTTACTTTCTTGAAAATATTTTCATTTTGATTTCACACGGTAACTATACGTTGATGACCGCAGGTGTCAACACTGTCGTTCGCCTTGTTGAGCAGAAAAAAGCCCAGATCGTTGTGATTGCTCACGACGTCGACCCCATTGAGGTGAGTAATGCTTACAATATTGTCTGAATTTGTTATACGCTGGCGTTACAGGGAGTTTCTCTTTTTTTGTAATAAATCCCAAACTCCTCTCAGCAGTTGGTTGCGACATTTAGTGTTGTAGTCATCCTGATTTCAGCATGTAAAAAGTTTTGAGGGAGCTGTAGGCTTGTGTGTGGTTGGGGGTGAGTTCGATTTATCCAACAAAAACTGGTTAAAACTCCACAGAGTCTACTGTCGTGGCTTCTTGAAGTTCAATCCCAAGTGGTCAACTTGAACGCCGATCTTGATAAAGGTCGATCCACATATCCGTGACGAAACGGCACCGAGGCTCTCCGTGTTTCGTAGCGTCTGGTGACATCCGTGATAAATTTTTCCTTGTGATTCACCTAGTACCGTGCCGTACCATAATGAGGTAAAACAGAAAATATTTACAAGTGAAACTCTTTTTTCACTGAAGGTAACGGAACGGTACGTCACGTCACGGCTTGGATATGTGTGGATTGACCTTGAACCTGACTAGTCAGGACCCCTCCTCCTCCAAAGAGGTAGGAAACTACGGTCCAAAATACTGCAGGACTGTTCTCGGGGTCGTGGTTGCAGCCGCACCCTGGCCAGAAGGCTTTACAGTGTGATGGTGCCACTGAAGGGGTGGCCTGTGCTGCGTACATCTGTGTAAATAGCACCAATATAGTCAGGCTCAGGGAAGTGAAGTGGAATACTCGGGCACCACTCTGCTTTGAGTGGTAGTGCGGGCTGGAATGCACGAGCATTGCAGGTAGCAATGTATCTACTCCCTCTCCATGCCCTCCTGAATGAAGACAAGATTCCTGCCTTTCTGGCTGTCCCCTGCTGTTGGGGGGGGGGGGGGGCAGGAAGGAATCATCTTCATTCAGGAGGGCATGGAGAGTAGTGCTGTAGTCTTAACCAACATGCTCTTGCGCCACATGATGTTGCACCAGAGCCAAATGACCACCACAGCAGAAGAGGGCAGCTGACCACACTTAGATTAGATTAATTACACAGGGGTAAAGGGGGCGTCCATCGCAGTGCCCGCCCCCCGCACTTAGACCTAGTGGCCCATTGTGCTAACCCCTGGAGCTCGTCTTGGCCAAAGCTCCGTGTTCCCGACAAGGTCCAGCAGAGCTCCGACCAGGTTCTCCTGGTTGAGGAAGTCTCCTCGGTCCAAAGTCCCGAAGGTTCTGAAACGCCTGTGTTCCAGGGCAGGACAGTTGAAGACGATGTGAGACGCTGTCTCCTCGTCTTCGCCACAGTATCTGCAGTCAGGGGTACCATTGCGCACCCCAATCCTGCAGAGATGCCTCCTGAAGTCCCCGTGTCCTGTAAATAAGCCAACGGTGTCTCAGGGAAGCTCTGTTAATGTTAAGGCATCTCGTGGCCCTACCTTTGTTAGGACGAGTCATCATGATGTGACCGTATTCTTGCCACGGCGTCCGCTCCCAGCGCCTCTGGTGCTGGGAGAAAGACAACACTTTTCGGCATTGAAGAGTCCCGAGCGGAAATGTACCTATCGCCGCAGTTAATGTTGCTTCAGGTGGTGGTGGTCTTAGTTGGGAAACGCAACCCCCACCAGCCACTCCCCGACACCCACGAATAAACTTTTTTTCAATATCCCCCAAAATGGTCAGTTAACTACGAATAACATATATTGACTGGATTACAGCAAAGTCCTATCAGGTGAGGCTTTCTGGGGCCACCACCATGGGTTTATGAGGGTTCAAGGACAACCTCACCCTCACATTTTTCACAAGGAAGCGATCATGATAGTTTACTTGTGGGCTGCAAAACTGGTAAAACCCAAGGTGGCTTGATTCACTCGATGATTTGACGCATCTGACCTGGTTATTCCCCTGTTCTGGTTAACTCTTGAATCCAGCACCCTTCAAAACACGGGAATCCATCGTATCCATCATATTCGACCAAAAATCAAGCTACCTCGAGCTTTCCTCTCTTCCATTCACCACACTTGGTCCATACTGTTCGGATTGTAGTTGCATGAGCACATTCAGTCTTATTCGTATTGTTACTAACTACTAATCTCCAATGTTACCTTTCGTTTGTATCTAGTTGGTGCTCTTCTTACCCGCTCTCTGCCGTAAAATGGGTGTTCCTTACTGTATCACCAAGAGCAAAGCCAGGATTGGGCGACTCGTCAGAAGGAAGACCTGCACTTGCGTCGCTCTCACCCAGGTAAGCTACGAGAATTTTCCTCCACAAAAATAACACGATTAGGTAATAGCAAAGCAACTTGATGTGCGATCCCGTTATTTTTGACGATAACATGGAATGGAAAACCCAAATTGTGACTGTCTGCAGGAGGCTAAGGACACTAACGTATATTTTTTCATACTTGAGGGCGGTACTGAATCCCAAACGTATAAAAATGATGTATTATTCTATGGGCCAGGCTCTTCTCCTGTATGGGCAACCTATTTTTCTACACTAAAGCCCGTTTTCTTGTGCCAAAAAGCGCTTGTACGAGTGATGACCTAGAGTGCTTTTCTGGCACACACAGACCCGTTTGGGAGGCTCGGTATTCCCAAATTACGACAATTAGTTGAGATGGGTAGCCTGAAGCAGGATGCTCAGATAGGAACATTTTATTTGTTCGGCCCAAGAAGTCAAAACCATCCCAGAACGTGGGATGTCCATGGTTTGTACCTCTGCATCGCTGCGTACCTATATGAACACGGGTAGCATTGTGTACAATCAATTGCCAACGGATGTAAAAACGCTGCAAATTCTTTCTCAGGGGTTGGGTATTCCTCGGACCAGGCGCATGGTCCAATCGCTTCAGGGTACCCAACAAGCCTAGGTAGCAGAAATCTGAGAAAACTTACATTCGATACAGGTAGATGGATACCCATATCCTCTTCTGGAGGGCTCCAATCGTTCTGGGACCCGTCCAAAGCGCCCAAAATTTATTGGATGATACCCCAAAAATCTCGAAAATCCATTTTTCGAAATACATAGTTTGACCCCTACCCCCCCTAAATTTGGTCCGATTGGGCTGAAAAGTTTTGAGGACCAATCAGGCCCGCAAGCGGGTATCTGACCAAAATTTCAGATTTGTAGAAAATTGTCTACTACCATTCGGCCCAAATATTTTTTTCTGGGCGTTTCAAAGTGTTTGGATCAAAAAGTCAATGTCCGTCCACCGTCCACGCCGACTTCAGTTGTAGAAACATTTCTAAAAATCTGAATTTTGGTCAGGGGTCCGTTTCCGGCTCTAGCTGGTCTTCAAAACTTACAAAAAATGAATTTTTGAGATTTTTGGTGATCTAGGCGTCGCTAAATCGTTTGTAACTACCTGAATTTCTATGATAATCTCAAATTTAAATGCACCGTTGAAAAGAGCGTCAAATTTCCCTTCTGATAAACTCCTAAATTTCTCCAATAATTGATTGCTGGTATTCAGTAATTCAGTCTTAAGTTAGAATGAAACCTAGTCAACATACGCCCTTGTAAAAGAAACATTTTCCCCTTAAGTGTTTCTCGAAAAATGAATTTTCAAGATTTTCGGAAATCCCGGAACAATTGGCGCCCTCTGGATGAGGTTATGGGTCAAAATGGGTACCTATTTACCCATTTTGTATGTGTTTTCGAGATTTTTGGTACCTAGGCTTGTGGGGTATCGTTTTCCACTAAATTTTGGACGCTGAATCCAATGAAATGGGTCCCGGGACGATTGGCACCCTCTGGGTGAGATTATGGGTCAAAATGGGTGCCTATCTACCTTTTTCGAATGTGTATTATCCGAATTTCAGGTACCTAGGCGTGTGGGGTATCAATTTCCACTAAATTTCCCCTAACCATCCCCCCATTTTCCCCATGTTGAAGAAATGAGTCTCTATGCGCCTGCTCCTAGGAATAACCAACCCATGTGAATGAATTTACACATGTTCTTCTATAAGCCTCAACTCGTTCTCCCCAGCGCGGGCTCTGCCCATCAGGAGAACACAATTGCATATTGCATTTTGTTAACCTTACATTGTTAATTTGAATAAATGAAATGAATATCAATCAATCTTTACTGTTCAGGTCGACAGCAACGACCGCGCTGCTCTCACGAAGGTCATCGAGGCCGTCAAGACAAACTACAACGAGCGGTACGAAGAAATCAAGAGGCACTGGGGAGGCGGTCTCCTAGGTGCCAAGTCCGCCGCGAGGATCGCTAAGATCGAGAAGGCCAAGGCTCGTGAGTTGGCTCAGAAACAAGGATAATTCAATTGTTCTGTGGTATTTTTAAAATCAATTACATCTTGGTTTTTATTCAAGTTCAATTTCCTCTCCCTTTTCTTGATCATTTTGTAAGTTGTGATTTGAGCTATCGACGTTAAATTGACAAACATTGGGCCAAGGTAGATACCGTTGAAAACAATATTTTCTTGATGCTTTCTGCGAATAATGCCCAAAGCAGGATTTTTTCTATATTGGAAGCAGTCACAGGCGTATAAACATTCAGGGATAACAAACATGTATACATTTTTACTGAAATTATGGTTTTTTGGTGAAAGTACCGAATGAGACGGTTCCCGGGACGATTGGTGCCTACTGGAAGAGGTTATGGGTCAAAATGGGTTTTCTGAGCGTTTCATGGTGTCTATATCAAAAGTAGCAAATGTCCGTCCGTGGCGATTTTCGTAGTAGAAAATTTTTTAAAAATCTGAAATCTTGGTCAAATAATTGTTTCCGGCTCTAGTTAGTCGTCAGAACTTTTCAGCCCGATCGGACCCAATTTGGGCGGGGTAGGGGTCAAAATGTGTAATTCGAGAAGTGGATTTCCGATTATTCTGGTACCTAGCCATGTGGGGTACCATTTTCCACTAAATTTTGGACGCTGAATCGATTGGAAAGAGTCACCACGCGCCTAATCCGAAGAATAACCAACTCCTTAAATGAATTTGCAGCATTTTACCACGGATTTCCTTCGGACTTTACTTTGGACCTCTTTTACACGTTGTAGTTTCTGTAGTTGAATGAATGAATGAAAACATGCTTTATTCTTACTAATGACAGTTGTATCTTATACTATAGCATACATGTAATAATCATGGTCTCAAGAGACCGTCTGATGAGTTCACCGTCTGCAACATTTAGAAAATAAGGAAAAAAGTAAATTAATAAATAAATAAACGCCTCAACAACAAAACAACTGAGTGGTAGGCAAACATGATATAAAATTTAACAGTCGCAAACAGATGAGTGGTGTATAACATGATGTAAAAACTATATCAGTCTCAAACAAGGGAGAAACTTTTTATAAACCAAGATTCAATATATAACGATAACAGTGATAAATTACTCTTCATATACATAACAAATTTATTAAATAATCAAATAACCAAGTCAATAATAATAATCTAATCATTAAAGCCATATTCACTCATGAATTTACTCCTCAAGTCCCATGCAACTGCACAATACTGAACCAGACCGCTGCTCACCCCCCTAATCAGACTCAGATAATCCTCCCAACCGAAAACGGACCTACCCAAATACTTCCTCCTTACTTTACAAAGTGCACTACACTTTCCCACAAAATGAAACGCATTTTCTACCTCCCCACTACTACATAGATCACACCTTTGGTTACCAGTGTCGTATGGTCGAAATTTTAAGGCCAAAAGGTCACACCTCACCTTGAACAACCATCTACGAGATCGGAAATTACCCGCCTGCTCCAAGGGTATCATACCACCTTCAGATCTCAGGGCAACATATTGAGGGTAGTTCTGGGAACCAAGGGCTTTTTGTAAAAACTCATCTTTCATAACTGCCGAGATTTTTTCAATACCAACATCAATTAATCGCTTCCACTCTCTCAGCTCCTCGTCCTTCCCCAATGAGATTGCGTACTTTCTGCTCAGGATGTCCCATTCTTTGGCCCAATATACATTCAATTCTATACATTTTTTGGCTAGAAAATTGGGCAAGCGCTCTGACGGTAGCTTCATAACCTTGTGGATATAATTAAAATGCACGCGCAGAGTGTGCAAAAATAGCGGCTTCATCTGTGTCTCCAAAAACAGCATGTAGTTGGGAGCACATTTCGGGAGGGAAAAAACCAACTTGATAAAAAACCGCACCACCGACTCTACCGAGTCATTGTTCAAATAGCCCCAAATCTGTGCGGCATAACACAGAATTGAGCGACCGACTGCATTGAAAACCTTCATCTTTTCCTCGAATGAGATGTTTTGATGCGACATGAACTGCTTCCACATGGTTGCAATCGCCAGCTTAGCCACTGAACTCTTATCTTGAAGGTGGGGGCTGAACGAGAGTGTAGGAGTCAATAACACCCCTAAATACCTAAATTTGTTTACCACGTCGATGCTTTTCCCTCCGTAATGCCACTTTTCTTTAGCGCTAGGTTTGCCACCATTCCTGAACACCATTATCTTTGACTTTGCTAGATTAAGTTCCAAACCCCACGTTGTACAGTAGTCCTCAAGTCTGTTCACCATCTTCTGCAACCCTATCACGCTTGACGCCAGTAAGATCACGTCATCAGCGTACGCCAATAGACGAACCTCACGACCCTGTACCCACACTCCCTCTCCCAAAAATTCATTCAGGTCATTTGTGAATAGAGCGAACAAACTCGGCGACAACAGGCACCCCTGCTTCACTCCAGCACAAGTTTGGAAATAGCCAGTAGTTGACGTTCCAACAAGTTTTACCGCTGATTCTGTGTGAGCATATAAATTACTTAATGCGCCAATAAATTTTGTAGAGACACCTTCCTTAGATAGCTTGTACCACAAGTACTCTCTGTTCACACGGTCAAAGACGGACGCAAAATCTATGAAGAAAGCGTACACTTTAGCGCGCTTTATCCGCAACTTAAGATGCACAAGGCTTGTCAGGTTGAATACGTTATCCACAGTTGAGTAATTTTTTCTAAAACCCGCTTGAAATTCGCTCAAAATATTCTCCTCCTCCATCCAAATTGTGTGCCTTTCCAACAGCAACCCTGCATACAATTTAGCTATCGCATTCATAAATGAAATTCCCCGGTAGTTGTTTACCTCGTTCCGCCTGCCCTTTTTGTACAGTGGGAAAATTATAGATCGCCCAAAACTTGAGGGCGCCGCGCTCGAATCAAAGACATTGTTAAAAAACTTCAATATCATTTGTAAGCAGTCTTCCTCCATTCCTTTGAAAAATTCATATGGTATTTGGTCTGGTCCTGGTGCCTTCTTTTCCTTGGCCTTGTTCAGAACTCTTTTCAACTCCTCCATTTCAAATGATTAAATCATTTGATAAATTAAATCATTAAACCATTAAATCATTGGATAAATTTTATCCAATTGATCAATATGAATCAAGGGTCGAGCATATGCCACTGTACCAATCTCTCTGCTGGGATTTAATAATGAACTAAAATGGTCAAACCACGCTGAACCGTCGATGAGCGGGTCTACAACCATGTTTTTAGTTTTAAACGAAGATACTATTGCCCAATACTCTTTAGAATTCGTCACAGACTCTAAGCGCTTCCCGATGCCAGCATAATAATCCTTCTCCTTTCTATCACACATGTAGTTGAATGAGTCCAGCAAATTAGTAATGTACGTCAGTCACTTCCTTCAATATAGAGGTATTTATTGAGTTAATTCACAGTCGACCCGTGGTATGAGCCGGAAGGAATACATATAAAATCAAGAGAAATGAATCGTTGAGGGAAGTTGGAAGAACCGTACACACACATTTTGACGATTATTATAGTACAGAATTTTATTAAATATGTTATATTTACACTATGAACGCTGTAGCATCTGTTCTTATGACTATGGTGTTGGTAAATTCATTTGGTTGCTCCTTAGAGCAACATCTGCTCTGAGATCTTGACATTTGGAAATTATTGAAGGGATAATCTCTTCACACAACAGTCAACTAGTTGCCATTCTATTAGTGCCTCTGAGATACCTTTGGAAATACCTTTCCTTTTTTGACATTTTCATGTCTTGACCCTGGCACATAAACTCGAAAAGCGTTACTTTTTTAGCGTTACGAAATCACATCACGAAATTGTAGACAATCGAAATAGATGAATGTCGATACAATGCAACCCTCTGTTTGGGGAAATCCTAATAGTGTGTACCGATAACAATAGTGTGTACCGATAACAATGTGAATACATAAGACTATACGTATGTATTGGACAGACAAACAATTATCGCATCGAGATCGGGATATTCGTCGCGCAGTTTACTCAATTCACGGTTCAGGTCGCTGAAACCTCGATTCGTTTTATTGACATATTCGACAACGTATGAGGCGCAGGAGTACTCTTCGAGGATGAATTGTATGTCCATGTTCGAGCGTAACGTACTTAGCGCAGCTATCGGTATTCGGTTTTTTTTACGAACTACATTCGATCCGACGCCGACATTTCCATGTCGACTGAATGCAAGATACGGGACGCGAGCAACGAGCGAAGCGAGTTGCGAGTTTGTTTAAAACATGAAAATGTCCTACTGAGTTGCGGACTTGTACGCAAGCTGATTTTTATTCTTGTTAATGTTACCTGCACCAAACTTAGTGTTTCAAGGTATTAATGGTGGTCCAATCTGCTACTCTGCCATACACGGGCACATGATTTTCTTTTTTAGAAAAAATAAATAAATCTTATAGAATTCCCCCATTTGCTTGGTAATACACCCCACATTCTTAGAAGTAATGAATAGAATAATAGATTTTATTAGTGAGCTATGGCTTTGAACAATGGTTTTTCAGTTGAAGTTCACGCACGAGGGCTGAAAGGATCAAAGTCTGCAGGAAACTTCACGTATTGCAAACTTTTCTCCCACAATTCTCGAGCTGCTGATTCGTCTTTAGCGTACCTCGTCGTCGACGCCACTTTACAATCGCTTGAAACAATTTAAACAAAATTATTATTTGAATTATAACGAAGAATCGCTCAATGGCTTCGTAAGTTGACATCGGTCGTTCTTACTCATAATAGAGTCCTGTTTCCTCTCCAGCTTTCTCGTCCAATGCGCAGTGAAGAGTCGTCTGGGCTCCTTGTTCAGGAGTTTTTTGAAACCAATTGCACAAATTTTCGTACGCCCATCTAACGCCAGGAAGAAAAGCGGTGTCCAGGTGACGTGTTAGCTCCGTACGGACGACTCCCGGATGGAGGCTGTAGGTTGTTACTCCAGTACCTGTTGGATTCAAAAGTTCTTCGTCCTTATCACACATTTCTTTTTTAATTAGGAGTGAAATGAATTTTGTGTACATTTGAAACATAAAAGTAAAAGAAAAAAACTGCAATTCTTTCGCAGGGGTTTGTTATTCCTCGGACCAGGCGCATGGAGACTCATTTCTTCAATATGGAGAAAACAGTGGGTGTGGCGGGTCCCGGACCCAATCCAATCGATTCAGACCAACTTCTCAAACCCCACCCATACAGCAGCCTGACGGTAATTGGGCAAAGAACAATCAGAGTAAGGCAGACACTTTTGCAAACCATCTTGAAATCCTTTTCACATCTAATCCAGGAACCCCAGGTGAGCCACCTCTCGAGGAGCCCCTACCCCTTGAAACCGAGATAATAATCCCTCCAGTCACAATCAATGAAGTTCAGAAGACGATTCAGGCTGAGATCAATCCCAAGAAAGCACCAGGATACGACCTCATCACAGGCCAAGTTCTGAAGAATCTGCCGAGGAAGGTCATTGCCAGGCTTACAAAAATTATAAATGCATCCATCAGGCTCTCTTATGTGCTACAACTGTGGAAAATAGCAGAGGTAATTATGATTTCTAAACCAGGGAAGCCTCAGGAAGAACCTGCGTCATACAGGCCCATCTCCCTCTTGCCTGTGTTATCAAAATTATTCGAAAAGCTCCTTTATAAGAGATTGATTCAGGTTGTCTCCGAACGGAACCTGATACCGAAACACCAATTCGGCTTCAGAAGCAAACATTCGACCATAGATCAAGTTCACCGAATAACCTCTATCATTGAAAAAGTTCTTGAAGAGCAGAAAGTATGCTCTGCCATCTTCCTCGACGTTAGGCAAGCGTTTGACAAAGTTTGGCACGAAGGGCTCAATCATAAACTTCAAAAGATGCTACCGCAAAAATATGCACAGCTTTTAAGATCTTATTTATCATATCGATATTTCCGCGTAAAACACGAAGATGCCTATTCGGAACCCAAAATGATCAATGCTGGAGTGCCACTGGGGAGTGTACTTGGCCCACTCTTGTATCTCCTCTACACCAGTGATCTACCTGAAAATGAAGAAAACACAACAGCGACCTTCGCCGATGACACGGCAATTTTGGCTGTGGGAAACAACAATGAAGAGTCAATGACAAAACTTAACCTCTCAATCTCCCAAATTGAAGAATGGACAGCAAGGTGGAGAATTAAAATAAATGAGGCCAAGTCGGTGCACGTAGACTTTACTAACAAAAAGGTTAGCCACATTCCAACTCATCTCAACAACAAAGTGGTTCCATACGCCAATGAAGCTAAGTACCTCGGTATGACGCTCGACGCGAGGCTCAGATGGAGAGCCCACGTGAAAAAGAAAAAGGATGAACTGACGATCAAATTCAGAAAAATGTACTGGATAATGGGGCGACAATCAAATTTGTCCGTCCACAACAAGATGATCCTTTACAAGCAAGTCCTAAAGCCAGTCTGGACTTATGGAGCGCTGTTGTGGGGCTGCACCGCTCAAACCAATCGAGACATGATACAGAGATTCCAAAATACGGTACTTAGGTGCATCACGAACGCTCCGTGGTACTTCAGAAACGACCGGTTACACCATGACCTACAAGTCGAGACTCCCCATCTCCAAAGGCAGACCAGGCTGTTCGACTTCTTGACGTCAATGATCTCGTCAGAAGGCTTAAACGCACGAAACCACATGAACTAGTTCGCTAATGCAATGACAATAAAATCAGTTGTTAGAATAATTAAAAGCTAAGCAATGTACCTTGGCTGAAGATGTAACCTAGTTAACTTAAGTCACAAAAATATTGCTAATAAGTTTATAACTTGGTGCAATTCTAATAAACAGAGGAAAAAAAAAAAAAATCGATTCAGGGTCCAAAATTTAGTGGTAAATGACACCACACATGCCTAGGTACCAGAAATCTTGAAAACACATTCTAAATGGGTAGATAGGTACCCATTGTGACCCATAACCTCATCCAGAGGGCGCCAATAGTTCCGAGACCCATTTTATTGGATTCAGCGTCCCAAATTTAGTGGAAAATTATACCCCACACGCCTAGGTACCAAAAATCTCGAAGACGCATATTCAAACTGAGTAGATAGATACCCATTTTGACCCATAAACTCGTTCTGTGGGCGACAATCGTTCCAGGACCCATTTCATTGGATTCAGTGTCAAATATTTACCGAAAATAATACCCCACACGCCTAGATTGCCAAATAAGCAACCAAAAATGCTGCAAATTGTTATAAATGGTTAACCATTCCTTGACACAAGAGTAACGAAACTGTTTTCCCCATAATCTTGCTCCAAGGAATAATGTTAAATAACAAGAACTGTTGTGGAATAATTTGCAGCTTTTGAATGTGTAAATAGAATACATAGATAGGATGTTCCTAGATTACATAAATAGGGTATTCCTAGATTACATAAATAGGATATGCCTAGATTACATAGATAGGGTATTCCTAGATTACATATATAGGATATGCCTAGATTACACAGATAGGATATTCCTAGATTACATAGATAGGGTATTCCTAGATTACATAGATAGGATGTTCCTAGATTACATAAATAGGGTATTCCTAGATTACATAAATAGGATATGCCTAGATTACACAGATAGGATATTCCTAGGTTACATAGATATGATATTCCTAAATTACATAGATAGGATATTCCTAGATTACATAGATAGGATTTTCCTAGATTACGTAGATAGCATATCCCTAGATTACATAGATAGGATATTCCTTGATTACATAGATAGGATATTCCTAGATTACATAGATAGGATATTCCTAGATTACATAGATAGGATATTCCTATATTACATAGATAGGATTTTCCTAGATTACATAGATAGGATATTCCTAGATTACATAGATAGCATATTCCTAGATTACGTAGATAGCATATCCCTAGATTACATAGATAGGATATTCCTAGATTACATAGATAGGATTTTCCTAGATTACACAGATAGGATATACATATTCCTTATTGTGAGCACCATAGTTACCTTTCAGCCTTCTAGCAAGTTCACTTGAAAAAAGAACATTTGCCAGCTTGCTCCTTCCATAGGCAGACACTGATGAGTAGCCCTTTTCTAAATTGATGTCGTCATAAGTCATTGAATTTGCTGGAACAAAAGATAAGTGGAAAAATCATATTATTTTGTGAAAAGAACGCACAAAGGCTGCTGTTGTTTGGTTGTTTCATTTACTTAGCGGCGATGTTGTTTGAATATTAGATTATCAGTAATGTTATCATTATTTCGCAGACAAATTTCCATTTTCAGAGGTACAGGCGGGCAACCAGTGTTGCTTTGACGATCCTAATCGTCCGATCGATTTTAGTGGGGTGTCATTTTCCACTAAATTTTGGATGCTGAATCAGCCAGCAACTAAGGTTGAGAGACAGTGCTGCCAGTACAGCTGTGCAGAACCTATCCACAGCCTTCTATATGCAACTGTAGTGATGTGATATTTTATGTTATTTTTGATATCCCAGAGCATTTTGAAAAATTCAGACGATGGATACAAAAGGAGACATTTGGGTAAAGTATAACTTCAGGCAGGAATTGAATACAGCAAGAAGAGAGTGATCAAAGCCGTTTTGAGGAAATCCACCCAGTCCAAACAATGTCATTTGAACATTGATTCTTGTATTTAATATTTTGACACTTCCTATTTTCTCTTTCAATTTTGACAAGCGGTCTGAAACAAGTACTGAATAGGTATCAACTGAAAAGTTTGGACTAGGGATTGCCAGATTCCTTGTGGCCCAATGTCCACACACTGGGCCACAGTTTGTTTTGCCGCTCTGTTCAGATTTTGGCTCATTCGAAAATCCAACCAGGCCTCCCAAGCTTCGTGCCAATTGGATTTCCCCATATGGGCGAGAATGTATCAGTGCAGAGCCATTTGGCCTGGTTGACCTAACAACATATGCATCAGTGCTGCCTCTATGAGCGGTTTCCCAAACTATCTCTAAGGCAACATAACCCTCACTCGTTCACATTATTTCTTCACTGACTAGGGTAGAGATCTGATACTTTTACTGGGTGATGTTCCCGTGCGTTAGTCATCAGATACTCACCTAGTACATGAGCCAACGAAGAAACCGTAACTATCCTGGCTGGAGCCGAAGAAAGAATGGTCGGTAGGAGTAAGAGAGTGAAGAGGAAATGACCAAGATGATTGGTTGCAAAATGCATTTCAAAACCGTCCTCCGTCAATTGCCAAGGGCACATCATCACTCCTGCAACCAGAACAGTTCAAATCATACTGATTCTCTCTTATTCACATATGAGGATCTTATTTTACTGATATTTAAAATAATTTATTTATTCATTTAAAAACATTTAGGCTATGGACTACTGGTCATCTGCCTGTGAGCTTATCTTAATCAACACAGCAATACTTGATAACAACTTGCACAATCATCTCCTCTCAGAATCAATATTCCTACCCGACATTAGACCTGTATTACTTATCGAATATTAGAATAATTAAATATTGATATTCAGACATATAAACGAACATAATTTGGCGGTATTTTAGATTGTTCAGGCTAAATACGAGATGGGCTTGATTATGAAGGTTGACCTGCGTTGTTGATGAGTAGATGAATTCGATTTTCATTTTTCTCAATTTCTGCTGCGCACCGTCTCACCGAGTTTAACGAAGATAAATCCAACTTAACGATCACCAATTCTCCACATTTGTCGGCTCCTTTGATCGATTCTCGTATTTCCTCAGCGGCTTTGTGGGCTTTTTCCATATCTCGACAAGCCATAATTACTTTTGCCCCTGGAAAACGTACACGACGCAATAATATAATATTGAAAATAAGTAAAATGTGAAATTTTGTTAACGTTTTGGAAAAAGCAGGTGAGTAGTGGCCTCCAATGGGATCAAAGTGTTTCTAATACAATCGTGTAAAATTACCCAATAACCGAAAAATTCCCAATGAGGTAGGTGCTTGAGTTATTGATAATTACACATTAAATGAGTTCCTCCACCAAATCGAACCTCTCTTGACGAGATCGAGAGCTGTCACTTGCCCAATGCCGGTATTGCTTCCAGTGATGATCGCTACTTTTCCATCAAGTCTGGCATTACTTTTGCACCGTCCGTTGAAGAAGAGTCCCATTTCTTCGTACTTGCTGCACACTTGACCCTGCAACGCGAATTTTCACGGTTTTCAGGAAGTGAGGAGACATATAATGGCGGATATTAGGTGGCAAATGAAATGAAAAGTAGAAGAAGAGGGAGAAAACGTGGCTAATTCCTTCACGATGGTTGAATATGTCTTAGCTGTGGAGGCCATTTCATGGTCAAACATGTATTTTCAACCCCAATTTCAACCCATTTCGGCGCCAACCGGTCCAGTACCCATCTCCATGGATTCAGTGTCCACAACCTAGTGGGAAATGATCCAAACATTTGTCCCAAAAAGCCGAGTTTTAAATAAAAAATACATATTTTCAGGAGGTGATGAGAGATATAATAGACGCCCCATTTTATATTCTGTGGTTCCAAGAGCAGAATAGTTTGACTGCCTCCATTTTGGCGGATATTAGATAGCAAGCGAAATGAAAAGAAGTAGAAGAGGAAGAAGAAGACGCTGTAAATCCCTTTACAATGGTTGATTATATCATAGCTGTGGGGGCCATCTCATGGTCAAACATGTATACATGTTATACACGGGGCGCTCGGTAGTGTAGTGGAATAGACGAAGGATTGGTGTGGTACAACTCCGAGCGGCCAGGGTTCGAATCCTGGCTAGAGCAACTTGTTTGTCTTGACCCTCATATTCGTCCTCTTCACTTAAGGGGGTGAGGCAATAAGTAGCCACGAGCGAAATCGTCAGATCAATTTACGATCCTCTTTAGAGGACGGCTGACGACGTCCGCGACACCTGACCAAGGTAGTCGGACGAAAATCCAAGGTGAAAGTCCTTGTTTACTTTTTTTTTTTTTTTTTTTACATGTTATACATGTATACATGGGCCAGATACATCTGGCCCTAATTTCACCCATTTTTGCGCCAATTGGTCCAGGACCTATCTCTATGGATTCAGTTTCCAAAATTTAGTGGGAAACGATCTGAAAATTTGTTCCAAAGAGCCCAAAAAACCGAGTTTTAAATTAAAAAAAAAAAAAAAAAAAAACATATTTTCAGGAGGCGATGAGACTTATAATAGACTCCCCATTCTATGTTTTTGGGTTCCATGAGCAGAATAGTTTGACTACTTCCATTTTGGTGGGTATTAGGTGGCAAGGAAAATGAAAAAAAGTAGAAGAAGAAGAAGAAGAAAACGCAGCGAATTCCTCCATAATGGTTGATTATAACTTAGCTGTAGGGGCCATCTCATGGTCAAACTTGTATTTTCAACCCCTATTTCACCTATTTCGGTGCCAATTGGTCTGGGATCTATCTCTAAGGATTCAGTGTCTACAATTTAGTGGGAAATAATCCAAAAATTTGTCCCGAAAGGACAGAAAACCGAGTTTTAAATAAAAAACGCATACTTTCAGGAAGTGATGAGAAGTATTATGGACGTGGCGTATTGGGGCATTTTATATTCTCAGGTTCCAAGAGCAGAATAATTTGACTGCCTCCATTTTGGCGGGTATTAGGTGGGATGTGAAATGAAAAGAAGTAGAAGAGGAAGAAGAAGACGCAGTAAATTCCTTCACAATGGTTGATTATATCTTAGCTGTGGGGGGCATCTCATGGTCAAACTTGTATCTGGTCCCAATTTCACCCATTATGGCACCAATCGGTCAGGGACCCATCTCAATGGAATTAATATCCACAACCTAGTTAAAAATTATCTGAAAATTTGTCCCAAAAAGCCCGGAAAAACTGAGATTTAAATAAATAAATACATATTTAATGAATCAACCTAAAAACGTTGTTGACAAACCAGATGAAGGTTAGCCCCTGGACCCTATTTATACTGAAGAAGGGGAGGTACAAGTTTGACCTAGTTGCCTGGAGATGGTCTCTACAGCTCAGATTTGAATGAATACTTAGGTCCAAAAATCGATAAACCTTGAGCTGATAGTTCATCGTCAATCCATCATCAAGAATGACGAATCATTTTCAACCACTAGGAGAAAGCCGTTGTCCCCCAAGATCGCCTTCATTAGAGATTTTCAACAATGTAGAGTCAACTTGCCGACCTTGATGTTGAATAATCACATTCATACATTTCTAACGACTTCAGATGATGACTCCGGTCTGAACTATTACCAACGAGGGGAGGCAAATGGATTGTGTTAATCAAGTTACAACTAATTAGCTTTAAATGAGAAAGCCGCTTCATGAATTATTTGATCAGCCATCGGCTTCACCCACTTTCTCCAACAAAACTCGGTCGTGTTATCCAAGTAATATCAACAAAATAAAAAAAAAAATACAATAGATTACGCAGAGGATGTGACTTCTCTCCGATTGTCGATTGGGGAAATCGACTGTTTGAATCGATTGTTATTCCCAACAAAAATGCAATGAATTAGAGATGGGCAAAGTAGTTCATTGAACTGAACTATCTCTTCTTAGTTCGTTCACCAAAGTGAACTAGTTCAATTGAACTATCTAGTTCACATTTTTAAATTAATAATTGACTACATTTAGCAGTTTAGCTTCATTGCACTGCATTGTTGCACCTCTAGACCAGATCAAGTGAACAAGTCGAAATAGCTTCCAGTTATTACTCCAACTAAAGATATGTTTATGATGAAACTTGTTAACAAGTCAAAACAGCTATAATAAGTTTATAAGAAACAAACAGGTCATCGAAACTGGGACTGTTTGATAGGAATTGAGAGAATAACAATCATGATTCCTCACTAACAAAAAATTATTCAATGTTAAATTAATTATTTATACTTTCACAAAAACCAGCAATATAAGCAAACAAAATATCAAACAAACACAATATTAATTTTTACATACAATACAATACTAGCATTGAAATCTGAACTATAGCATTGAACTATAAGGAAGGTGAACTAGACAAGCCGAACTGAACTATAGTTCGCCTGAACGACCGACTGATGTGAATAGGTCGCACTCTGGAGCAGTTCATTTGAACTAGTTCGTTCGCGAACTACACATCTCTACTATGAATCAGTACAAATACTGTCTGGGCAGCAGTGTGCTACGTCATCAGTGATTTCGAGACTGCAAGAGAAGCTGATTAACATCAGCAAGCAGCCACTATGGACACCCTCATTTGTGTGAGACAATTCCTTTACCCCCACTCCTGTTCAGTCACTTGCGGTTCTTCCCTCTCCAAGTTGAAAATCACACTAACCATAGAAAATTCCCTGAATTTTGGTTGGTTATTCCTTGAATAATCTCTCCGAATCGGCAAAAAATAGTTTTCTGGGCGTTTCAAGGTGTTTAGATCAAAATAAGAAAATGTCCGTCCGCCGTCGACGCCAATTTTGGTAGTAGAAAATTTTCTAAAAATCTGAAATTTGGGTCAGGGTTCCGATCCCGGCTTTAGTTGGTCCTCAAAACTTTTCAGCCCGATCGGACCGAAATGGGGGGGGGGGGGGAGGGGGTTGAGGTCAAAATGTGTTTTCAAAAATGGATTTTCGGGATTTTTGGCGATATACTCGTGTGGGGTATTATTTTCGACTAAATTTTGGACGCTGAATCCAATGAGACGGGTCCCGGGACGATTGGTGCCCACCGGAAAAGGTTATGGGTCAAAATGGGTACCTATCTACCCATTTTGAATATGTTTTTTCGAGATTTCTGGTACCATGGCGTGTGAGGTATCATTTTCCACTTATTTTAGAAGTATTTTTAGGAGTTTCAGTCATGTTTTTAGTTCTATGTTGACCTACCCTCAAAAATATTCTTTAAAATACAATAATTTTGTAAAAACGCCTCTTTTTCAATCAGGGGAATGAGCTGGCCAACTTCATAAGATGAAGTATTTTCACAACTTTTATTTAAAAAAAAAAAAATTATTTTTTAGAGTAGGGTAACAAAGAATGAGGGAGGGATGATGGTGGGGGGATATTACTTTTCACTAAATTTTGGACGCTAAATGGGTCCATGGGTCTCGAACAAATTGTCGATTTTCCCCATAATCTTGCTTCATCCAAACCATCGTGGAAGAATATCCAGCGTTTTGTGATCAGTACCGCTCTTCTAATATGCGACCCCATCAACTGACGTCACAGAAGACGATTGTCATGTCAATCCCTGCCTATGATGCACGGACTCAAGTTTATGGGTTAAGTTCATTTTTCTATCGTGCCGGCTAACTTTACTGAAGAATCACTCTTTAGCTATTTCAATATTTTAACTGACCTTCAATTTTGTTCTGGAAGTGATGGAAATGACCGTAAAGTCAGATGAAACTTACAGTTCCACAGTCGCGTTCGACAAGGTATAAACTGACACTGACACTGAATAACTGCGTGGAGTTCGGGGTAAGTGCCTATCTACCTATGAGGAAGCTGGGTTGGACTGGGTGGGGGCGATAGCGAGCCGCGAGGAGGTCATCCACTCCGATTCCCCACTCTGGGATCAAACTCATCTTGAATCTGTAAACAGTTGAAAAGAGAACTCGACATTTTTCGGAATTCGTCGCCATTTGGTAGCTCAAGACGTTCCAAGCGTTCTGTTGGATTTGTCGGTTTGAAGCATTCCAGCTCTTCAGCCTTGTTTAGTGAACAGCTTACCTAAAAAAGCTCGAACAAATACAAACGAGCAAGAATACCAGCAGAAGGTTTCACAAGGTTCAGGAGCTGGATTCAGGGGAAAATCCAGCCTGGCCCCACCATGAAAGCCATCCTGGGAGAGCGTCCCCACTCAGGCTTATTACGCCTCCCTGAAGACCTAGGGTCCCAAATTGTCTTGTTAACACCATCTACTCGCATTTCAACCACTCAAAATGTAGTACAAGCGAACAAGAATGCCAGCAGAAGGTTCCAAAAGGTACGGCATTCAGGGGAAAATCCAGCCTGGCCCCACCATGAAAGCAATCCTGGGAGAGCGTCCCCACTCAGGCTTATTACGCCTCCCTGAAGACCTAGAATGTCTGTAGACTCCCGAATTGTCTTGTAAACACACATGTACTCGCATTTAAACCATTAAAAATACAAGAATCCCAGCAGAAGGTTCCAAACGGTACGGCATTCGGGGGAAAATTCAGCCTGGCCCCACCATGAAAGCCATCCTGGGAGAGCGTCCCCACTTAGGCCTATAATGCCTCCCTGAAGACCTAGAATGTCTGTAGAGTCCCGAATTGTCTTGTAAACACACATCTACTCGCATTTAAACCACTAAAAATACAAGAATCCCAGCAGAAGGTTCCAAACGGTACGGCATTCAGGGGAAAATCCAGCCTGGCCCCACCATGAAAGCCATCCTGTGAGAGCGTCTCCACTTAGGCCTATAACGCCTCCCTGAAGACCTAGAATGTCTGTACAGTCCCGAATTGTCGTGTAAACACACATTTACTCGCATTTCAACCACTCAAAATGTAGTACAAACGATCAAGAATGCCAGCAGAAGGTTCCATAAGGTACAACATTCAGGGGAAAATCCAGCCTGACCCCACTATGAAAGCAATCCTGGGAGAGCGTCCCCATTGTCACGACTGCAAGCCGATGAAGAGTGGGGGAAGACGCGAGACGCCCCGGCCGAGCGACGTCTCATAACTTGTGACTTGTTGACAGAGAAAACGACCCCCGATTCCTCCGTCTTCCCCGACTCGATCGAATCCCCAGTGAGTTTTCTAAAATTATTTAATAAACTCCTCCTTAAATCCGGCCCTAAATCTGTTTTGTTATTCCTCCTTCTTCCTCAACCGAGTGACATATCGTTACATGGTAGCAGAACGTCCAGGTTACGTCCAAAAAAAATCCTCCCATTTTCCCCGCTAACTGGTGTTTAATTTATTCATCCCGTTGGCGTATCGTCACATTTCCGGAAAGATCCGCCCATTTCCCCTATAAAAACGATTCCCTATCACCACATTTCTATCCACCATAACACTTCCACTGCCCCACGTGCTTTCTCTGTTGCTAACTCTTATCCTGCTTCCCGCCCCCCTCATTTAACGGACTGCGGTGGCGCAGCGGTTACGCGCCTGACTTCCACGCAGGAGTTGTCCGTTCGAATCCCCTACGGGCCTGTATTTTTTTTTGCCACTTTTACATCACCTTCCTCAACGGAGATTACTTACTGACTTGCGCCAGTGACCCCACCGTCCCACAACACTTCCCTTCACCTTCACCCCCCCCGCTGTTTACCAAATCAAACCCTCCACACCCACCCACTTGCCTCCATACCCACCTCAATTACTGTACATAGTACCCTCTCCCAATAAATTTCCTTTCCCTTTATCTGCTTCTTAACCAAG
Organism: Cyrtorhinus lividipennis; assembly: GCA_019603395.1. Taxonomy (NCBI): domain Eukaryota; kingdom Metazoa; phylum Arthropoda; class Insecta; order Hemiptera; family Miridae; genus Cyrtorhinus; species Cyrtorhinus lividipennis. The sequence goes on from CM034005.1 coordinate 1,088,665, forward strand.
GTTTTTCTACCCCCCTTCAAATAATAATGCCCCAAACACAGCTTCCCTGCTCCATCTGCATTACCCCCATTGACGATCAATTAGAGGCAGAAGACCCCGTCCACTGCTCCCTGTGCAAAGGTTTTTTCCATGCAAATTGTGTCAATATCCAGTATGCCTCCACTTGGAAGAAAATGGGATCCCGCCAGGCTACCTGGACATGCCCCAAATGCCGCCAAACCCCACCACCGCTTCCGCAGAACCCCACCCCCCCTTCCACTGCTGACCTCATGCAACTCATCACACTCCTGACCCAAAATGTCATGCAGCTGACGGCAGCCAATGAGCGGGCCAATGTATCCCGTCCTCCCCCTTCCAACCCCCTAGCCCTCTTTTCCCTACCCGATGCCATCTTGACCCAAGTCAACGCCCTCCCGGTATTTTATTATGACAACCCTGAGTCCGCATTTAGGTTTATGGTAGCCCTCCACAAGCTAAACGCCTTAGCCCCTACATTATTCCCACACGTCCTTCAAAATTTGGCCGTTAACCCCCGTTTCCCATACATTGCCCAATTTCTCACCTCTACCACCGCACCTTCATACGAGAGCCTCTCCACCCAGATCCAAACCACTTTCTTCAACGATTCCGCCATGCCTGCCCTTCAGCAACAGCACCTCCACAGGTTTCAAGGTCCGAACGAATCATTCCGAGGATACGTGGAATCCATCAAAGTAGCTAACGCTGTCCTTGGAAAATATGACGACCAACAACTGATTGCCTGTATTCTAGCAAGGGTTAATGACGTCACACACCGAGATTTCCTCTTTGCCCAGAAGCCCAACTCCCTCACAGAACTGGATGCCCTTGTGCAACAAACAGACGAACGCGCCCAAATACGTCGACTGAACAACCCACCAACACCCTCCCAACCCCGTCACCAGACTGCCCACACAGACCCACGTTCACCCGTCCGCCGGCAGCCCAACCGACAGCAGCAAATAAAACCCCTCATGTCCCTTAACGTATCACCCCCATCCCAGTCAGACCCGCCAAAAAAACACCGACCACTGCTGACTGCCGAGGAGCCCAGCAGTGAACCCTCCCCCACAATCCTCGCTTCTCTCTTCACTCATACAGCCATAGTCCCCCCCCCCTTCTCCCCATCACCCTTGCCACAACCAGCACCTGCATGCTTCTTGATTCCGGGGCCTCCATATCCGCCATCAACTATTCCTACTTCAACAACACCATCAGAACAACCACCCATCAACAACAGCAATGCCCCCCTCTCTCCCTAACTATTGGCAATGGAGAACTAGTCACCACTAGGTTCACAGTCACCCTACCCATCACTATTGGTACCCATCGGTGGAATCACACCTTCTACCTCCTCCAACAACTCCCACACAACGTCATAGGGGGCCTCGACTTTTTCCAAAAAACTGCCCTCATCTACAATGCTTCCTCCAACTTTGTATCCTTCCCTCCCAACCACGAACCATTCCCTCTCACCACCAATGACTCACCCCCCGAACCCCACTCGCCGCAGCGCCTCCACGTGATAGGCCCCCCAGATCATTCGTTAGCCCAACAACTACAAAGCGAATTTCCTGATGTCCTCACAGAACGCCTTGGATGCACCCATCTCATCCAACATACCATCCGCCTCCAACCTGATGCCCCTCCACCCAAGCCCTGCCCAACATACCATGTCCCACCCCCCTTACAAAAGATTATGCGCCAGGAAATCAACAACCTCCTTGACCTAGGGGTCATCAAACCGTCCCTCAGCCCCAGTGTTTCACCATGCTTCCTCGTCCCCAAGAAGCGTCCCAACCCTTCTGATCCACAATCATACCGCCTCGTGGTAGACATGCGTGAGCTGAACAGCCGCATTGATGCCATTGATTACCCCATCCCCACCATTCAAAACCTCCTTATGCACCTCAACGGAGCAAAAATTTTTTCCCTGATTGATTTCAACTGGTCATACCATCAAATCCCCGTAACACCAGAAACCCAACACCTCCTAACCTTCAAATGCCCCTTTGGCACCTACTCCTACACCCGAATCCCGTTTGGACTCAAAGTAGGCAGCCAACTCCTCAGTTCACTCATGGAGCGCATCTTCGGAGACCTCCATGGAACCTTCCTCATTTGGTACCTGGACGACCTCCTGATCTATAGCGATTCAACCCATCAACACCACCACCATGTTCGTGAGGTACTCACCCGCATCCAGTCTGCAGGCCTCACCATTAACCCCAAAAAATGTAAATTTAGCACAACACATCTCGAGTTCCTCGGCCACACTATTCAGGATGGCCACGTCACCATCAGCGATGCCCGAGTTAAAGCCTTGTGCGACATTCCCCCTCCCCAAAACCTCAAACAACTCAATGAGTTCCTAGGAGGTATCTCCTATTTCTCTGCCTTCATCCCAGACTTTGCCGACATAGCCGTCCCCCTCCATTCCCTCCGCAAAAAGAACACCCCCTTTGTTTGGACCTCACAATGCTCCCGTGCATTCGACACCCTGCTCAAACGTCTCCAGACTCCCCCAGTTCTCCGCCTCCCAAACTGTTCCGAGCCCTTCCACATATTCACCGATGCCAGTCAGTTTGCCTTGGGCAGTGTACTTGCTCAACACGACGGCACTGCCTTCCATGCTGTTGCCTACGCTGGGCGGAAACTACTTGACCGGGAACAGCGATACTCCACGTACGAACTGGAATTTGCAGCAGTCCTTTTTGCACTCCACAAATTTCAATCCTACCTAGGACACTCCCACTTCCACCTGTACACGGACGCTAAGGCCATTGCAACACTCACCTCCATGCGGAATGTCTCCCACCGTGTTGCACGTTGGGTTGCCGAACTCCTCCAATTTAATTACTCCCTTCACCACCTCCCTGGCAAAGAAAACAGCATTGCGGACTACCTCTCCCGTAATTGCACCCTGCCACCCAGCACGCCCCTTGATGAACACCGAGACCATCCCCTAGACCAGACCCAACTCACCTCCCCCCCATCTCTCAATATCCTCCAGAACTACCCAGCTGTCTTTACGGACCTGCCTACCCATCAATATAATGACCCAGAACTCCGACCTATCATTGACTCCCTCCGTGCTGGCAACGCAGTCCCCGGCCATCACCTTCGACAGGACACTCTTTACTTCCAGCCAGCCTCTGGTGAGGCCAAACCCCTACTCCCAGCAGCCCTAGTCGACCTTGCCTTCCACTTCTGTCACAACTCAGCCTTAGGCGCCCATGCTGGCACTGCTCGCACCCTCGATCGCCTCAAGTCTTACTTCCATCACCCCCAACTCTCCTCCAAAGTCAATGACAGGGTTTCACGATGCTTAACCTGCTCTCGTTCCAAGCATTCCCAATTCACCTATGGCTCCCAAAGTTCCACTGATGCAACCCAGCCCATGCAACTACTATATCTAGATGTTGCGGGACCTCTACCCCGCACCCGCCAACAACATACCCACATTCTTGTGGCGGTTGATGGCTTTTCCCGCTTCACGTACCTTCTCCCCTTAAAGAAACACACCACGGATGCTATACTCCACGCTCTCCAATCTCACATATTCTCCACAGTAGGATACTGCCAGACACTCTGCACCGACAACGCCTCAGTCTTCAGGTCTCGCACATTCGATGAATTCCTCCTCACACATGGTATCCATGCACACCACACACCCCCCTATTACCCCAATCCCAACATGGCCGAACGCCAAATCCGCACCCTCAAAACCATACTAACAGCATTCCACGCTGAGGACCAGTCACAATGGGATACACACCTTCCCTTCACACAGCAGAGCCTTAACTCAGTCAGGCACTCGAGCACCCGGTACACACCAGCACGCCTCTTCCTTGGCCACGAACTGGCCACCCCCTTACACCTAGTATGGGATATACCCCTCACCCCAGCAACCGATCCCAAATTGGCAAACAGCACTCCACCACATACAAGCTGCCCGCCTCACCCAGAAACAGTATTACGACCGACGCCACACTCCTCAGACGTTTCAACTGGGCAACATTGTCCTCATCCGACAGTATAACATCAGCTCCCGCCTTAATCACACCACCTCCAAACTTGCTTACAAATATTCCACCCCCTTCCGTGTAACCGCTATCCTCTCCCCGGTTTCCTACCAACTCACAGATATTAGCGATCCGGCCAATATTAAAACGCAGCATGTCAGTCAGTTAAAAAAATATCAATTACTAACCCCTACCCAAGCGCCACCGACAGTAAATCTACTCACCCCACCTCGGCACTTTTCTGTTTCAGACATGGCATCCCCAGCAAATACCCCCATGGAGCAAGACCCGCATCCGATAGAAGAGGATCTCCTCCTTGCGTCGCCTCAGCCCAGCCCTCAGCACGACATTTCAACCCAACTCCAGCAGTGCTCCATCCTACCTCCCCAACCCCCATCACCCCCTACTCCACCAGCAACCTCCCCTGCCACCAACTACCAACGCAACCTATACAACCGCCGCCCGCCACTCCCTTCAATCCAGACCACAACACCCTCTCCACCATCCCTCATGTCCCTCAACATTCCCCCCCCATCCCATGCAACCCGACGGGTTGCATCCCACCGACTATACCGCCGACAGCACCCAATACCCAATCCTCCGCGCCGCCGCCAACCACAACCCACACCACCCCCGCCAACCCAGCCACGAACCTCCACCCCACGCAACCCCCAAACCCTCACGGTAACCTTTGGTGACCTCACCTTCACCATTACCAAATAACTAACCCCCCCCCCCCCCCCCACCCACCAGCAGCATACCATAACTTATAACCACGTGAAGCAACTTGTTTATTTTATTATTTTTTTTTTATATATAAGTTTCACCATACTTATGTACTTCTGTGCTACCCCTGTACTCCTCCGCTATCCGTGCCACCCACCCCGGCATTTCATCCCCAACTCCCCGATTCACTAACACCGAGGCCAAAAGTCACACCTTACTGTTTCAACAGGGTTTTCACCCACTTCGACCGCTGCCCCCCCCCCCCTTTTTTTAACCACCTTCTTGGTTCATTCTTATCGCAGGTCATACGGATACCCAACCCAGCGGTCGGGGACGGTTTTCCCCTGTCATGCCTCCTTGCTGCCCCCAAACGCTCACCCCAAACTTTTGCCGCCGGGGGGGGGAGTGTCACGACTGCAAGCCGATGAAGAGTGGGGGAAGACGCGAGACGCCCCAGCCGAGCGACAGCTCATAACTTGTGACTTGTTGACAGAGATAACGACCCTCGATTGCTCCGTCTTCCCCGACTCGATCGAATCCCCGGTGAGTTTTCTAAAAGTATTTAATAAACTCCTCCTTAATTCCGGCCCTGAATCTGTTTTGTTATTCCTCCTTCTTCCTCAACCGAGTGACGTATCGTTACAGATTGCAGTCAGAGTAGTTCATATTACCCGCCATAATGGTCTGGTAAACAAGGGGGGGACGTTTATTGGGCTGATTACAAACCTGACTCAGATTTTTATTATCACTCTATGAAGACAACAGGTTCTCATGAGGGGGATAAAAACGATTAGGTTGCAGTCAGAGTAGTTCATATTACCCGCCATAATGGTCAGGTAAACAAGGGGGGGACGTTTATTGGGCTAATTACAAACCTGACTCAGATTTTTATTATCACTCTATGAAGACAACAGGTTCTCATGAGGGGGATAAAAACGATTAGGTTGCAGTCAGAGTAGTTCATATTACCCGCCATAATGGTCAGGTAAACAAGGGGGGGACGTTTATTGGGCTGAATGGAAACCTGACTCAGATTTTTATTATCACTCTATAAAGACAACAGGTTCTCATGTGGGGGATAAAAACAATTAGATTGCAGTCAGAGTAGTTCATATTACCCGCCATAATGGTCTGGTAAACAAGGGGGGGTACGTTTATTGGGCTGAATGGAAACCTGACGCAGATTTTTATTATCACTCTATGAAGACAACAGGTTCTCATGAGGGGGATAAAAACAATTAGATTGCAGTCAGAGTAGTTCATATTACCCGCCATAATGGTCAGGTAAACAAGGGGGGGACGTTTATTGGGCTAATTACAAACCTGACTCAGATTTTTATTATCACTCTATAAAGACAACAGGTTCTCATGAGGGGGATAAAAACAATTAGGTTGCAGTCAGAGTAGTTCATATTACCTGCCATAATGATCTGGTAAACAAGGGGGGGTACGTTTATTGGGCTGAATGGAAACCTGACGCAGATTTTTATTATCACTCTATGAAGACAACAGGTTCTCATGAGGGGGATAAAAACGATTAGGTTGCAGTCAGAGTAGTTCATATTACCCGCCATAATGGTCTGGTAAACAAGGGGGGGTACGTTTATTGGGCTGAATGGAAACCTGACGCAGATTTTGGTTGGTTATTCCTTGAATAATCAACCTATGTTTTCATGCAAATGGTCAACCTCTCCGATTCGGCTCAAAATTTTTTTCTGGACGTTTCATGATGTCCTGATCAAAAAAGGACAATGTCCGTCCGCCGTACGCCGTACGCCGTCCGCCGTCCACGCCGTTTTTGGTAGTAGAAAATTTTCTAAAAATCTGAAATTTGGGTCAGGGGTCTGTTCCCGGCCTAGGACGGTCCTCCAAGCTTTTCAGCCCGATCGGACCAAATTTGGGCGGGGGAGGGGTCAAAATGTGTTTTTTGAAAAATGGATTTTCGAGATTTTGGGCGATTTAGGCGAGTGGGGTATCATTTTCCACTAAATTTTGGACGCTGAATCCAATGAAATGGGTCCCAAAACGATCGGCACCCTCTGGAAGAAGTTATGGGTCAAATTGGGTATATATTACCCATTTTGAATATGCGTTTTCGAGATTTCCGGTACCTGGGCGTGTGGGGTATCATTTTCTACTAAATTCTGGATCCTGAATCGATTGGAATAGGTCTGGGACCCGCCGCACCCACTGTTTCCCCATTTCCCCCATGTTGAAGAAATGAGTCTCCATGCGCCTGGTCCGAGGAATAACCAACCCCTGTGTAAGAATTTGCAGCGTTTTGATCTAGACACCATGAAACGTCCAGAAAAAAAATTTGAGCCGAATCGGAGAGGTTGACCATTTGCATGAAAACATAGGTTGATTATTCAAGGAATAACCAACCAAAACGACTACATCCGGGATGCGTTTATTGCTGGCCTACTGTCGACTGACATCCGTCAGCGACTTCTAGAGAATAAAGCTCTTACCCTAGACGATGCTGTAGAAAAGTCCCGCTGCATTGAGATAGCTATCAAAAATTCGGAAACGTACAATATGTCTCAACTTAATCCTCATGATTACGCGGCTAACACGGCAAACAGTCAATGCAATGCTGCCTCATTGGACTCAAGAAAATGTTTCTTTTGTGGGGGTTCTCTGCACTCTTGCAAGAATTGTCCTGCTCGAGACTCGGTGTGTTCCAATTGCAACAAAATTGGTCATTACAGCAAGGTTTGCCGATCAAAGAAACCGACCAAACCTGTCAAAACGACGGCTGCCCTTCCGACCTTAGATCCCTCCGACGCTTCCGGTGACAGCCCTTTCCTGGCTAGCATAATAGGAGCTAGCATTTCTCCTTCTCTCTCCAAAGCTATCGTTCCAGGAGTGATTGATGGGATAAGTGCGCAATGTCTCATTGACACAGGTAGCTCTGGAAGCTACATCAGCGAGGAGTTTATAAAAATTCACAAACTCCCGATCTTTCCTGATAGTGGAATAGTATCCATGGCTTCCACATCCCTTTCCTCCTCCTCCTTGAAAGGCTGTGTCAGACCCCGCCTCCAGCTTCTAGAACACTTGTACGATGATATCAAACTATCAGTGTTACCGAATCTGTGTGCAGACATCGTAATAGGTCATGACATCTTGAAATCACATTCGCGTCTCGATTTCACTTTTGGGGGTTCTAACCCACCCCTTTTGGTGTCCAGTAGCACTGTATTTTCTAGTGCTAACATAGAACCAATTAAGATCTTCTCAAATCTCTTGCCGAACGTCAAACCCATTGCGACAAAGTCACGGCGCCATTCCATTGAGGACGCTAAATTTATCAATGACGAGATATCTAAACTTCTTAAAGCCGGTATCATCGAGGAAAGCTCATCTCCTTGGAGGGCCCAAGTCCTGGTAACACGGAATACCACCCACAAAAGGCGAATGGTGATTGACTACTCAAACACCATTAATAAATTCACAGAGCTAGATGCCTATCCCATCCCGAATGTTGAGGAGGTGGTTTCAGAGATGGCACAATATAGCCATTTCAGCACAATCGACCTGGAATCTGCATATCACCAGGTACCGATTTGTTTAGAGGACCGTCCTTATACAGCTTTCGAGGCTAGCAGAAGGCTGTATCAATTTACCAGACTCCCGTTTGGGGTAACCAATGGGGTGCCCGCCTTCCAAAAATTCCTAGACCAAATCATTGACAAAGAGAAACTGCAAGGTGTTCGCTGCTACATAGACGACATAACAATTGGTGGTCGCTCGCAGGCTGAACACGATTCTAATCTGAATCGATTTCTAGAGGTAGCAAAAAAGTATAACCTCAAACTCAACAAAAATAAATGTCAATTTTCTTCGCCGTCCATAAAACTGCTTGGACATCTTATAAGTCAAGGTTCCATTAAACCGGACCCCGAGCGTCTGAGACCTATGTTGGAACTTCCACCCCCTGGTGACAAGGGAGCATTGCAGAGAGTAATCGGGCTATTTGCGTACTACTCAAAGTGGATCCCCAGATTCTCAGAGAAAATCCGGCCCCTGATTGATAGCTCGACATTTCCATTAGCAGATAGAGCTATTCGAGCATTCAAAAGTATAAAAGATGATATCTCCAGCTCACTCCTTACTTGTGTCGACCCGAATTCTCCGCTTGTGGTTGAGACTGACGCATCGGATATTGCAATTTCTGCAACACTAACTCAGAATGGGCGTCCGGTAGCATTCTTTTCGAGGACTCTAAGTGACAGTGAGAAAAGATATCCAGCAATAGAAAAGGAAGCCACTGCAATAATCGAAAGCCTAAAAAAATGGAGACACTATCTAAGCAATCGTCACTTCAAACTTGTCACTGACCAAGAGGCCCTTTCTTTCGTGTTCAATCTAAAGCACTCAAGCAAAATAAAAAATGACAAGATACAACGCTGGAGGCTTGAGATGTCATGTTTCAGCTTCGATATCATGTACCGGCCAGGATCTCTCAACAAAGCAGCTGATGCACTATCCAGGGTCTGTGGAGCCACGCAAAATGATGTTTTATACAATTATCACAAATCCTTGTGCCATCCTGGGGTAACCAGAATGCTACATTGGATCCGATCCAAGAACCTACCCTTCTCGGTTGATGATGTCAAGCGTGTCACTTCCGCTTGCACCATTTGTGCGGAATTGAAACCTAGGTTCCACAAACCTCATGAAAATCGTCTAATAAAAGCCACGAGACCTTTCGAAAGGCTAAACATTGATTTCAAGGGGCCAGTCCCTTCAAACTCGGGTAATCAGTATATTTTAACAATTGTTGACGAATACTCTCGTTTCCCGTTTGCATATCCATGTCGGAATATGACATCCACTACAGTCAAGCACAAATTGTACAACTTATTTTCCATTTTTGGCACCCCGGCATACATCCATACGGACCGTGGGACTTCATTTCTTTCAAAGGAACTGACAGACTACCTGCACGAACAAGGAATCGCCACCAGCTCATCGACCCCGTACAACCCCGAAGGAAACGGTCTTGTCGAACGTTATAATGGTATACTATGGAAAACCATTTCAATGGCACTGAAGAATAAGGGCTTGGATACGTCTAGATGGGAAGAGGTCCTACCAGAGTCTCTCCACGCCATCCGCTCCCTCCTGTGCACATCGATAAATTGTACTCCCCATGAAAGAATGTTTTCCCATGCACGACGGTCGACGAATGGTTTAGCTATACCGTCATGGCTTGCCAATCCAGGGAAGGTATGGATGAAAAGCCATGTACGTTCAACGAAATACAGTCCACTGGTAGAAGAAGTGGACTTGATACAAGCAAATCCAGACTATGCTTTGATCCGTAGAGGAGACGGGAGACAGAGCACGGTCTCTCTGAAACACTTGGCGCCAAGAGGGGACAACTCTATCTTCGGACATCAAGAAGTGGAAACAAGCAGTAATACTACAAATCCACGAGTTCAAGAACAAGACCCCTCATCCAGAATTGACCATTTAGAGTCTACTGAATCCCTGAGGCCTCCTACCACTCAGAATTCCCAAAGCCCAACTCTCTCGCAAGAGGACATTGCTGTAGACGAACCAAGAAGATCCCTAAGGACGAGGAATCCACCAGCGTATCTTAAGGACTATATAACAAATTAACAGGGGGAGAATGTCATATTATTATTACAACTCCGTCGCTGATGTTATTTGTCATCACATGTTTATTGTCTACTCACTCTCAAATTCTCCACTCATAATTGTGCATTCCGTTCATAACTATGTAACAGTTTTATTTGATTAAAGCCTATTAATTACGAAAGGTTTGATTATAACACTCAGAAATCAACTAATGATTGTTGAATGAATAGAATAGGTCAATATGGAGAAAATGAATGTTTAATTTAGCTTTCAGTAATTAATCGTGTAATTCAATTACTTTGTTTACCCACCCTTTTCTCATCGATTGTATCATTTTTCTCAAATCACTGTTACAACGGTGATCTGATTTTATTTATTTATTTCCAAAAAACACACAGTAGTAAGCACATTTAATCAATTTTTGCACTAGGAAGGAATGCTGGATGTAATAAAAACATTAAAAGCGTGGTAACATGCACATTCATATATTTATATAATATTTTGAGATTAGGAGATCCTGTATGTGATAGCAGTGATCATAGTATTATTACCTAAATATATTTTCATAATTGCGACAAGATGTTTGCAAAAATTCAACAAGGAATGATTACATTCATACTTTTCAGGAATATTTTGAAATTATATATATAATAATTTATATTATATTGGTTCTGCTGGATTGGTTACAAGAAGAATGTATAGTAAAGGGCAAGGAACATTATTGACAGAAACGAAGGTTGGGATGACCTTCCGGACACACTGATATAATAATACATTCAGATTCAGAACTACTCTACAACGACAACTAAATTTTATAGACAGAACTAAAAACGCTGCGAATTCTTACACACGGGTTGGTTATTCCTCGGACCAGGCGTATGGAGACTCATTTCTTCAACATGGGGAAAATGGGGGAAACAGTGGGTGTGGCGGGTTCCCGGACCCATTCCAATCGATTCAGGGTCCAAAATTTAGAGGAAATGATACCCCACACGCCAAGGTACCAGAAATCTTGAGGGGGCATTTGGGAGCATTGTGTGGTCGTTATGTGCACGTTATTGCCGCCGCTACTACTGCCGCTACTTTATTAACTTGAGATGATTATTGAGACCTGACGGCGTCGTAAAACAATGGAGGATGCCCCCGCGGGGCCATTAGCTTTGGGTCCTTGTGCCGGCGTCTGATATTAAAAGAATGGGGAATGTCACCCGGCGGAGGCGCATTAGCTGAATCGGAAGCACTCGTTGTGGTAATGGTACACCTTATCGCCGCCGCTGCTTCATTAATCTTGATAGATCAGTGCCTGTCGGAGAACACTATCAAAAGCTTTCTTGAAATCGATGAAGAAACAGTAGGTTTTCATTGCATGCATGAACCGCAACTGCACAATGTTGGTGAGTGTGAACTAGTTGTCAAAGGTGGAGTAGCCCCGTCGGAACCCTGCTTGCCCCTCATACAGTATACCTCTCGTTTCAACCCAATCAGTCAATCTTGTGGCCAGCATTCTCGAATACAACTTGAAGTCGGTATCCAAGCATGAGATTCCTCTATAATTGGATGGATCTGATCTTTCTCCTTTTTTATGGATGGGAAACACGAGGGCTCCTCCAAAGTTCTCCGGAAGATCGCCACCTCTGTACATGATATTGAAATGCTTCACAACTGGTTCCAAGATGCCGTCCGGGGCGTTGACATAGAACTCGAATGGAATTCTA
>CM034005.1:1100858-1199948 GCA_019603395.1 Cyrtorhinus lividipennis
TGCGACAAAACTTCTCAAAATGATATGGTGAGAAACATGCGGTCAACATGATCAATATTTTTTAAATCTTTTTAAATGAATCTCAGTTGACAGTGACGTTAATCTAATCTTCGTGAAGCGAATCATAATTTAATCCCATCACCCACTCAATTGTGAATGTCTCTCACCCTCCGATGTTTTTAGGCATTAGGAATTCATTCTCTCACCCCTAGATGGCAGGTGTGAGGGGGAATCCGCGCCGGGGGAGAGCCATTGAGGGGATATTATGATTAATGAGAGAATTTGGAAATTATTGTATTTATTGGTAGTTGGAAATGTTGTATTTTTCGAAATGAATCAGCGTTGTCGTTGTTCGACTGCCATGTATTGTGTGTATATTAATCCTGTTCTTTATCAGAGAGAACACTGAGAAGAGATTAGTGAAACCACACAGTTCATCGGGAAGACATTGGATGCAAACAAGGTTCATGGCTTCTCCGCCATTTCCTGCCCCTGCCAATGTCTCAATACTGGCCCAAACTGCGTATATTAATTAATTAAAATGTGAAAGAGAACGTTCTCGTTGGATCGAGGAGGGTTAAGGGGAAAGTACATCATAATCTGTAATTATATTGGAATATAATCAAGTAAAGGGCGACTTCGTGTACGTTGCTGAGTCACTATGCGGAATGGAACCAGCAACTGGCCGTATCTATCTTTACTGAGCAAATATATATAGCATTTTCACGTCAAATTGAAGGTTTTATACATCAATTTGGAGGATGACAGAAATACATTACTTAATTGTAAAAAGGAATAACAAATTAGTGAGGAAATCGTAATTATCAAGCGAGAATGAGCAAATTTTCCAGTAAATAGAAGTAAGTCTCTCCATGCAGCAGCGGCTTCAAAAGAATTACCATAAGGAAGGGACGGATGGAATGTCTTCTTCATGTATTGCACGGGGTAGGTATTTTCAGAATCTACCCGGGCTAGCGGCGTTTAAAACTTAAGTGAAACGAACTATTTCCGTATATCTACCTCAATTTAAAATGGAAATTTTCAAGTTTAATGTGTAAAACCTCAAAATGTATGTGCAAACCTCCATGACGTGAAAAAGCTACGTAAACGAGAGTGCACCGTTGCTTACTTGTGATTGCAGTCTTTGACTCTTAGATGCAAAAGCACACCTGTTGTTAATTAATATAATATTACAAATTACTCCTTATCATCATTACCCACATGTTTCTCATTTCAGGCGACACTGCTTTTCATTATACAAATTTTATCTTGTACATCCATACTGGTTCAAATGTCCTTACTCTACTCACGTTGGCTAACCTGACCCCTGCTACAGTAAATAAACTGAAAATGTAGGCGGCGAGGCTACATGGTGCTTTCTACTGTTTCTACGTAGACTTTTGGTTGAAATGAAGTCAGTACACCAGAGTAAATCAGGGGAAATTAAATTAAAACTCAAAATATATCTTTGAGCAGTACAAAATTTAACTAGTACATGAAAAGTTGCTTCTGTATGTCCCTTTTTAATTCATGTAAAATTAAGGTAGACCTACATGAGACGAGAAATACGTCTAATAATGACGATCGTACTAAATTTGGGCGGGGTAGGGGTCAAAATGTGTATTTCAAAAAATGGATCTTCGAGATTTTTGGCGATCTAGGCGTGTGGGGTATTATTTCCCACTAAATTTTGGATGTTGAATCCAATAAAATGGGTCCCAGAACGATTGGCGCCGTCTAGACGAGGTTATAGGTCAAAATGGGTATCTATCTACCCCTTTTGAACATGTGCTTTCGAGATTTCTGGTACCTAGGCGTGTGGGGTATCATTTCCCACTAAATTTTGGATGTTGAATCCAATAAAATGGGTCCCAGAACGATTGGCGCCCTCTAGACGAGGTTATAGGTCAAAATGGGCTTCTTTCTACCCATTTTGAATATGTGCTTTCGAGATTTCTGGTACCTAGGCGTGTGGGGTATCATTTTTCACTAAATTTTGGACCCTGAAATAAATAGGTGGCGTTGATCGGTTAGATTGTAATGATGATTCCACATCAGTCAAGAGTACCGGCATGAGTAATTTTTGGGTGATTCTGCGTACAAAACATGTTAAAATTTGGTATTTGAAAGTAGTAGGTACATCCTGGAGTTGATGTAGTGCCTATAAATCATGTAATCCACTTGTGGGGACACCCCTATAAAATTTCACTAAATTGCAACATTTTCAAGATGACCGTATGTTTAGGTTATTTTGGCCTCAACTTTGGACAGGAGTTACCCGGTCTGAACAATCCTGTGCCAACTACTAACTTTCTGTGATATTTTATAATTTCGACTTTATCAACCTGACTCTTACTCCTCTTACTATACTTTGGTTTGCTCAGGTGCTGAACGCCAGGTGGCTCTCAATCTTGAGTTGCATGACTGTCGTCGCCGTGCTGAGTCATCACATAAGAGATGCAACGCGACGAGGACTGTGGTTGTGGCCGTTGGGATCAACTCAGCCAATACCTTACTACGGTTACATTTTTCTTCTTGCCATCCTACCTGTGATAACTGGACACGCCATACGTTATTTGGACTCAACTCCTTACCATTACATCATGAACGTTTGACCGCCGATTCACTTGATAAATGGACTATTTCAAATTATTGTGATAATTCAGATTAATTTTCATTGAAAGAAAAATATAAACGAACCAAACTTGCTATTGGCAATTGTACACGTACCTTGAATGTGCCAACACCGTTAAGGGTGGCACTCAAAAAGATACTCACTCCGTTATTTAGGGAGAGGGAAGGTTTGACACCCTAAACCTTTGGTCAAAACTCAAACTGCTCAGATTACGCTCACATTGGTTTGAACTTGATGCTAACACTCAGTGCCTACCTACTGAACATTCAGGGTGTTTATTTCTGGACGTTTCCAAGTGTCTAGATCAAAATTCGAATGTCCACTCCGACTTTGGTAGTTGAACATTTTCTAAAAACCTGGAATTTGGGTCAAAGGTCCGCTTCCGGCTCTAGTTGGTCCTCGAAACTTTTCAGCCCGATCGGACCAAATTTGAGCAAGGATAATGCGTTTGGGTAAAATCAGAAGGGAAAGGTTCCCTGCGCAGCAATGTGTTTCGGTACAACGTCCATGAGGACAGAAACTGAGCTGTCTGTTGTTTTTGAAAGGTAATCGCGTTTTGCGATAACTTCACGATTAGATTAGTGCCAGTTGAGATCGAAACGCTGCAATGGACTTGCCCATCAAAACGAAATTCATGAGCCGCCTCGGAAATGTTGTTATTGTGGTGAATGACTAAATTTTCACAATTTCACAGGAATATATTAGACGCCTCAGTGACATTCCGGTGTTGTAACAGGAAGTGTAAAGCCTTGGTGTTCACTAAACCCAACGTGTCGCGTATGTTGTCCGTAGGGAAACATGAACATTCGCATCAGCTTGAGCCAGAAGACAACATAGAACGTGAACAGGTGAGAAGTGAGGTGAAAAGGAAAGCGGAAGAAGAACTGTTCAGTAAGCCTAATAAGCTGGTTCGAAAAGAGCTGCAGTCCAGCAGTACGTTCTCATTGGAACATACGGATTTTAAAAAACTCAGAGAATGTGTATACGGACGGAGTGAGGAGGAAGTTGTTACCTACCCTCCCTAATAGTTACGAAGAAAGCCTCTAACAATTAAGAAACCTGACGATATGGGTTAACAATGAGAAATTTTGTTATATGACTCCGGACGATATACCCATATTTACGAATTAATCAAATCCCACACAAGCAGTATACCATCGATAACGATATTTTGGCTTATTTGGAGGCAGTGAGTAATCGCTACTTGAGATGTTCTCTACTCTCTACTGAATTATCCCTCCGCTTCGTAATAAATAAAAAATAACCTGAAAATAGTCTGACTTATTTTACCCAATCGCATTACAACTTGCCAGAGGTCTGTACCCAAACGCATTGCGGTTTTCATCACTATTACCCAAACGCAGATCCTCCATTTGAGCGGGGTAGGGGTCAAAATGGATTTTTGGCAATCTAGGCGTGTGAGGAATCATTTTCCACCAAATCCTCTAATTCCAGCTCCTTTTTCCTCTAATTTGAGCTTTCACGCTAAGCTGAACAGCATTTTCTACAAGTCGCAACCTCACATTTTCATATTTATTGAGGCACTGAAGTAGCTGCAACAAGATACTTATATCCTTATGCGGTCGCAAATGCAGCAAAAGGTTGATAAGGAAGAAAATGGCACCTTTGACTACTGGCGGTTTCGCTGAAATGGTTGCCACTTGTATAATACACTATGTATTTGACAATTTGACATTTGATGACGAGCGCAATTTTTGGGGCGTGAAACAGTTCGCCTCCTCGCGGTGCGCCCTGGTTAACGCTAAACGATCGATACCGGGGGAGGATTGATATAAGTACTAGTACCGGTATCAGAAAAATGGTATCGATCAAGCAAGTATCGGAATCAAATCAAAACACGGCGCTTTGCGTCTCGCCAGGGGGCTTGCCCCCGGTTACCACTATTTACATACTTCAGACGAAATTATTGAAACACAGAATGTGTTCTACTGACGCTTTTCACGCAATTTCGCTACTTTCCTCCCACTAAATCAGAACCTTATAATATACGGTTCTGAGGTGATTATATTATAATCACCGCGTCATCTCAAAGGTTTCACGATCCTCAGTTTCCGTTATGAAATTTCGTTAGCTTTTTTGGCTACTTCATCTTGTTCACAAGACAACCCCTAGCCAAAGCAGGGAAGAGGGATCTCTCTCCGAAGCTTCTGGCACTTCGAGTATATACCTTAGACTGTGGTATGTATCCAAATTATATATACGCTGGCCGAAACAAGTGTAGCAACCTTTTTGGAGAGGGCCTTCTTGATTCTTAATTGGTAATTTTTAACAAAAATTTGAGGTACTGTTCTTGTTCGATACCTTTTTCGATTCCGATTATTTTTACCGATACCAGTATCGGTATCAAAATCAGAGTATAGATAGCTAAATGATCGGTATCGGAAGAGAAGTATCGATATCACCTAGATATCGATCAGTATCGTTCATCCCTAGTTACAATATAACCGGTCGCTAATGGTAGCGCGACGGAAAAAGAACGGGTCTTAGATGGTTGTCGGGCAAAACTTTGGTGGGTCGCAGTTGGTATAAACGGGTCGCAGTTGGTCATCTTCGTCAGAATCACAAGGCTGATTACAATTATTTATAGATATTACCAATAAAATCAACTGTATTTAAATAGAGCTGGTCTCCAGTTTTGGGATGACTGTTATCAAAAGGGACGATCTGCTCCTCGGCGGAACTTATATAAATTTGAAATAGAAAATGTTCGGCAACTTTCCGCTGGAAATGTCTCGCTCGCCTTGAGCCATAATAAATTGGTCTCTCAAATGCTCAATAGATTGTAGATTGTCGTAGAAGGGAAGAGAATTGCATGGGAAACCGAACTGGTGGTTTCCATCCATTATGACTCTGACAGTGGCCTCAATGGAAAAATGAGTCAAGTTCTTCCATGGGAAGTTCATCAGGGCGGCAATGATGCATCTCCAAGGTTCGCAGTGCTCAGTGCAACAGATGCAACAGAGCCAAGGTACGCTTCAAGGGCATGTCAATCAGTGGCAGGGACGACAAGCTCTTCCAGGTTGTGTGTGGCAGACGGAGACGTCGTTTCGACGTAGACGTCGCCAAGCTCGCCGGGGGCGAAAGTGACGACGGAGCAGTAGCCGTCGGTGGACGACGCGATCAGTATCGTGGCGTCGGACGACCTGGAACAAAGGATTTCGTGGTCCTGACCAAATTGGGAAATACTAATAGGATTTCGTTTGAACATTTTGAACATTTCATAGCTTGAAATATTTGAAACCACCCCCATTAGCAGTTAGCATTTAGCACGGCAATTTTCAAACAGTCAACGCTTTGTGTTTCCAGGTACAGGCACAGGGGCTGGTTATTCCTCGGACCAGGAGCATGGTGACTCATTTCTTCAACATGGGGAAATGGGGGAAACAGTGGGTGCGGCGAGTCCCGGACCCATTCTAATCGATTCAGGGTCCATAACCTCTTCTGGAGGGTGCCAATCGAACCAGGACCCATTCCATTGGATTCAGCGTCCTAAATTTAGTGGAAAATGATACCCCACACGCCTAGGTACCAGAAATCTCGAAAAAACATTCAAAATGGGACCCATTTTGACCCATACCCTCATCCAGAGGGCGCCAAACGTTCCGGGACCCGTCTCAGATCGCCAAAAATCCATAATTCAAAATACACGCCAAAAACGACGGCGTGGACAGCGGACGGATATTTTACCTATTAGTTAGTTATTCCTTGAATAATCAACCTTTTCTGGACGTTTCAAGGCGTCTAGATCAAAATTAGCAAATGTCCGTCCGCCGTCCACGCCGACTTTGGCAGTAGAAATTTTTCTAAAAATCTGAAATTTTGGTCAGGGACCCGTTTCTGGCGTTAGTTGGTCGTCGAAACTTTTCAGCCCGATCGGGCCAAATTTGGGCGAGCTAGGGGTCAAAATGTGTAATTTGAAAATGGATTTTTAAGATTGTTGGCAATCTAGGCGTGTGGGGAACCATTTTCCACTAAATTTTGAACGCTGAATCCGATGAAATGGGTCCCAGAACGATTGGCACCCAACAGAAGAGGTTATGGACCCTGAATCGATTGGAGTGAGTCACCATGCTCCTGGTCCGAGGAATAACCAACCCCCATTAAAGAATTTGCAGCGTTTTTAAATCGATTTCACGGAGAAATGCAAGTTAGAATGCGTGAGAGTCTTGAATTTTCTTGGATTTCCAACAGAAAACATTTTTGAGAACCCTACAACGCACTTACCAAGTCAAATCGGTGAGCTTGGTATAATGTATGTTGGAGACGAGACCAATCGGGACAGCGTACTGCGTGTCGTACAGGATGATGAAGGACTTGGTGGCGATGGCCAGTACCATTTTGTAAGGAAGATCGACCACGGGCTTAGCTTCGGATCTGAGTTGAAATCTGACGGGGCACCACCGAGTCACCATCGACGGCTCCCTTCCATGAGGGTAGTGTAGGATGCAGCTAAAATTGAAAGATTGACACTGATCAGTGATTCATACTTACTCCTACGTTTATTCATACGTGTTCTATGCATTTTCTCTCAGATACATCATCCTGTTTTGCCAGGGTTTTCCCTAAAAATCATGCCATTTAAACTTAAACCATTCTGAAATTCACATATTTCTCTCAATTTACCTGGAGTTGACATATTTTTATAATTTTGTTATAGTTTTCTTATTCAAACGTATGAACAAGAACACGCCAAACTCAAGGAAACTGGATCTCTCTTCCGAAAGACAAGGCCAACCTATTTGCTGACATGCTGGAAAACAGGTTTAAACCGTTCGAATCAAACCTCTCACCACCCGAGTCTTTTTTCCCATCGACAGCTGTCTTCTTCTCTCCTAAGGAAGTGCAGCAGATGGATCTGATTGTTCAACCACTCCTGCAGCAAGCTTGTCAGGCGCAGGTCAGATGGACCTCTCCACATTTGACGTGGCAGTTTGTGAACTGCGGCCCCAGTCCAGCAGGTTCCTCAAACGTAGCCCGCACTATAATGCCCTTCACCAGTTCTGCTTGCACATCAGTTAGCCTTTCCATGGGGTGGTTGCCGTGTACTATGGCCATCCTAGTGGTGGAGAGCGCGCCACTAAAGCTACCAGCAGTCCTCCCTGTTGGGTGGTCTGTAGGTAGTACAGTGGCTGCTCCTCGCTGCTTCTTTGGTGCTGGTTTTGAAGAGGGGGAGGGGTGGTTAGGGAGGTTCGGTGTCTCCCCCTTAGCCCCCTTCCCCTCAACAGCCATTGGTGGCCGGAACAGGGGTGTTGAGGTGCTTTCAGCCCCAAAGGGTTTTCTAGCCCCCTGGGTAGCTTCAGCCCTCTCCTCTGTACCACCCTCCTTAGCCTTTTTCCTTTTTGGTCTTCTTTTGCGGGGTATGATTGTCTGCCCCTGCTCTAAAGCTTTCAATCTGGCAGCTTTCCTTGCCTGAGCACCAGAGTCGCTTGCCAGATCGATGGGTGCTGGTGGTTGGCTCCATGGAGCTGCCACCTGAAGTTTCACAATCCATGAGCAGCAGGGTTTGATTGGCCACGGTGTCCGAGATTGCAATGGTGGCCAGCGAGGCAGTGAGCTTGTTATGGCACTTATCCTCACTAGCCGAAGATTTTGTTTTTATTTTTATTTCTTGCCACCTGATGACCCCGAGTCTTTTTTCCCATTGACAGCTATCCTCTTCTCTCGTAAGGAAGTGCAGCAGATCATATCACGAAAAATAAACTAAAACTCGCAAGGCACCTGGCCCCGATCTAATTGTTCAACCACTCCTGCAGCATGCTCCTCGAAAGGTTATAGCTCGCCTGACTCACATATACAACGCTGCTATAAGGATTTCCTACGTCCTTGATCAATAGAAACATATGAGTATTATTATGGTCCTCAAACCCGGCAAACCAGGGACTGATACTGACTCATATCTCCCTATCAGCCTACTCTCACTGCCTGGCAAGATTTTTGAAAAACTGCTCCTACGCCAACTTCTTCGGTACACAAACTAGCTAAATCCAGAACAGCAATTTGGCTTCCGGGATTCTCTGTCGTGTCCACTGCTGCTACAACGCTTTACAAACTTCATCAAGGTGACAGAATTACTTGACATTTTACCGCTTTGCTCACTCAACTGCTTGCTATTCATCGTGCGACGCACACCTCTGCTGCTCTACCCTGCGCTGCACTGTGCCACTTAGCTGACTGCGCTCTAGTTAGTGACCTTCCAAAGATACAGGTGAGACGCAAAGAAAACCCACAAAGACACAATAAAACCAAGCACGTACTCACCGATTGAGTTGATTTCTAGCGAACAACCACGTGACGTTTTGTCGTGGGGCGCCGTTGTCTTCGGCAGGCTCGAGAAGGCCGGCAGGAACGGTAAGGAGCAACCCATCAGGACTGAATTCCAATCGGCGGAAGAACGTCCTAAGAGTGTCGTCGTGGAAGAGTTTCACAGCCCGGTCGTCGGTGTTCGACCCAGGCAACCGACAACGTCCAGTGCTGTACGTCAACTTGAGAGTTTTACTGTCGTAAATCCTAAATTTCCTGCAATTTGAATAATTTACATGAGAATATGTCAGTCTCTTACATAATAGACGAGCCAATAATTGAAATCCCAGCACAGAAATGGGTTTTCCTATTTGTCTGAAAGAGCCAAAGTGGCGTATTGGCTACACCACAACAACCTAATCTAACAAGTTATTTCGTTCCAGACAATCAAAATGCCGCAGCCGTAACCTGGATGAAGGGTAGTTGGAGGAAATGAGGTTAGAAACTAAAAAGACGCCTCCAGATGGTCCCTCAAGACACAATGCTCTCCTGCCGAACCCAGCAAGAGTCTTGAGGGCGCCTCAAAAAAAGGAAGGCCGTGCGCGGTTTGGACTTTACCCAGGCTTGATCTTGCTGAGAATCACTGAATAACCAGGAAGAACATGGTCTTTTGTACTTCATCCTGGTTATTTAGTAATTCTCTGCAAGATTGAGCTAGGGCGATGGGTCCAAATCCAAGTCCTTCCTTTTGGGCCATGTTTTCATGCAAAAAGTCAATCTCGATTTGGACCAAAACTTGTTTCTGGGCGTTTCTGGATCAAAATTCACAAATGTCCGTCCGCCTACGCCGTCCTGGTATACCTGCGCTAGACTGTTCCTGAGGCCATGTGGCCCATTACAGTCAATCCTCGTCTTGTTATCGCGCTAGATCATCTGAGGTCCCTGCTCTATGGCTTCCCCGTACATCAGGCACCACACCCTCTTCCGACGTTCACCTGCCTGTGGCAGCCCAGGATGGACCTCGTGGAGGTGCCGGGTTTTGCAAGGGGTCATTGTTTGGGGTCGCAAATCTGGTCTGCTAGGCCCCCATACTAACTTCCAACATTGGCAACTTATGAGCTCTAGGGTGGGGGTGGCTGTGGAGCTGTTGGGACTTAGTGCTTAGTGTGGTGGTGGCGGCACTTACTCGCCATTTTACTGGGCATCACCGAACGTACAGGCATTTTGTAGGTGTTGGTAAACACCCCACCTGTGTCCTCCACTCCAGCTAATTCTTCACCTATTTTCTTCATGCTTCACAGTCCTGCGAAGGAGTCTTTCGCTAAAACGCTGTAGGTAGGGTGTGTGTCATTAAGGGATTTTCACCTTTGATTTTTGTCCGACTACCTGAGTCAGGTGTCGCGGACGTCGCCAGCCGTCCTCCAAAGAGGATCGGAAATTGATCTGGCGATTTTGCTCATGGCTATTCATTGCCTCACCCCATAAAGTGAAGAGGACGAATATGGGGGTCAAAACAAACAACTAAATTGCTCTATCCAGGATTCGAACACTGGTCATTCGGATTACCAAACCAATCCTCGTCTAAGC
This sequence comes from Cyrtorhinus lividipennis, assembly GCA_019603395.1. Classification (NCBI taxonomy): domain Eukaryota; kingdom Metazoa; phylum Arthropoda; class Insecta; order Hemiptera; family Miridae; genus Cyrtorhinus; species Cyrtorhinus lividipennis. The sequence goes on from CM034005.1 coordinate 1,111,342, forward strand.
CACTGGACTACCGAGCGCCCTTAATGTATTATTAAGGGCAAATACTGAGCGCCTATAAGACAGTATCAGAACCAGCGCTCCTCCTGGCAGGAGTGATTCCAATACATCTGCTTGCAAGGGAGAGGAAAAGGACGTACAAGCGACGAGAAGAGGAGCCATGGCCTCAATTAGCCAAACAAGAGCGGGAACAAACACTCGACTCCTGGCAGGAAATCTGGGAGACAGAAACAAGAGGAAGATGGACCGCTCGACAGGTGCCCAATATATGTGCCTGGCTAGAGAGGAAACACGGTGAAGTTAACTATCATATGACGCAGTTCCTCTCGGGTCACGGGATGCTCTATCAGTATCTCCATAGGATGCTTATCGTGGAATCTCCAGGATGCCTACATTGCACCAACGAAGAGGACAGCGCTCAACACACATTCTTCGAATGCGAGAGCGATGGCAGTTTGCAAGGGAGCTAGAAATGACCAGCCCTCCCACCCCCGAGGATATGATGACCAGGAAGCTCGAGAGCAAGTCAATGTAGAACGCCGTGGCAGGGTATCCAAAACATCCTGGAAGGCAAGCTCGTCGAGGAAAGGGCCCGGCAACGGGAACTTCAGGCAAACGGGACCAGCTAGGCAGAAATCGGAACCCAGCCTGAAGCAATGTGTCAAAAAGGGCAAATACGAGTATGTGACCTGGGTATTTCTATACTCACGCGTCACTGCTGGCAGAGGCAATAAATTTGTTGTCTGGATCCCAACTGACGCCTTGAACGAAATTCTTAGCATCACCCAAGATGCTCAGCCTTTTTCCTATAATTAAAAAAATATATGTTAATATATTTCCTAAAATTAACCGATTAGTACTGCCAGTAGGTGACTCCCACCAGGTGGTGTCCTCACCTTTCGCAACGTCCCAAACGATACAAGTGTTGTCTACCGAGCCGGATATAAGCTGGTTTGAATCAGGGGACCAACTAAGATCGTAGACGTCGTTTAGATGGCCTCGTAAAACTTTCAACTGAATCCAATTTTCAGTATTTTCTAAGACAGGGTTCTCCTCTGGGTCCAACTCCGGTGCGTCGGCTTCCTCGCGACGTTTCCAAACGATGACGTAACTTTCTGGAATAGTGAATGTGATTATAAAGCGGGTGAGATCGTTTAAGAGTCAATAAAACATTAGTACTGACTATGTAAAATGATAAGCGAACGAATAATAGAGCCTGAAGCCTAGAGAACTGAACTAGAGGTTAGAATTCCACAAATTTCAGTTCCATAACTGACGAATTTACTTTCAAAAAGGCATACATCCACTTTTGGGAAATTTCGTTTTTGGTTGGTGATTCTTTGAATAACCGGACCCATTCAACCCGTTTGAGGATCAAAAATTTAGTGGAAAATGATACCCCACACGCCTAGGCACCAGAAATTTAGAAAACAATACATTCGAAATGGGTGGACAGATACCCTCATCCAGAGGGGGCTAATCGTTCGGGGACCCATTTCATTGGATTCAGCGTCCAAAATTTAGTGGAAAATGATACCCCACACGCCTAGATCGACCAACTAGAGCCAGAAACGGACCCCTGACCCAAATTTCTGATTTTTAGAAAATGTTCTACTATCAAAATCGGCATGGACGGACGGACGGCCATTTGACTTTTTTGATCCAGACACTTTGAAACGTCAAGAAAAAACATTTTTTAGCCGAATTGGAGAGATTGAGTTCTTGCATGAAAACATAGGTTGATTATTCAAGGAATAACTAACCAATATGGCGATGTATTCCTGAGAAATTATATTAAAACACCAAACTTCAGGCAATTCCTACTTGCTCCAAGACGAATATAATGCTTGAAAAAATCAACATTTCATATCAACTGCGTGAAACGTTTTTTCCAATTGCCTTATGCATTTTTGAAAGTAAACTCCTCAACTATCGTTGAATGTCCCGTTTGAAGTGTATTACCATCGTCAGCCGACGCTAAAAATGTTCCATTTGGTGAAAACTTGACAGCGTTCACAGCTTTTTGGTGACGCGTAAGGTCACAAACGCAGTCGAGTTGAAGTGAACCGTCGGTCTTCTTTATAACGTGCCATATCTAAAATAAAAAAAATTAATTAATAATAATAAAAAAACCTCTAGGTCTCCAGACCACCTAAGCTCAACCAGGAGAAGCCATCAGCCCTGATAATCACATGTAAGAGGCCGAAATTCCACTTGAAGGATGAGTTTTGCTCAGCAATGGACTACCTTTTACATTTTGCCAGTAACTTTGACCTACCTGCATGTTTCTTGAACATCAATTTGTGTATTGAATTCTTCACGACTCTCAAGTTTTTGGGCGTGATGCCAAACCGACAGGCTGAGATGCCAGACTAGCCCATTGCACAGCTGAGGACTGCCATAATCGCCTCTCACTTGTACTACCCTCAAACTGTGCTTCTCCAGACCACCTAAGCTCAACACGGATAAGCCATTGGCCCTGATAATCACTTGTCAGAAGCCAAAATTCCCCTTGAAAGATGAGTTTTGCTGAGCAATGGGCTACCACTTACATTTTGTCAGTAAACCGACAGGCCTATGGCCATGGAGGACTCCATTGCACAGCTGAGGACTGCCATAATCGTAGAGCCGCCTGTGTACGGATATTTGGTCAAAAGGAATGGAACATGTAGAACCAGTGACTCATGGAGAACAATGTAGGCTTGCCTTTCCTGGTACTTTCTAAATTCAACAAGTAATATGTTCGTTTCAAGTCAATTTCCTTGGCCTCTCACTTTTGCTACCCTCAAACTGTGAAAGAGCATCTTTCCTACAGCTTCTTCAGACCACCTAAGCGCAACCAGGAGAAGCCATTGGCCCTGATAATCACTTGTAAGAGGCCAAAATTCCTCTTGAAGGATGAATTTTGCTGAGCAATGGGCTACCACTTACATTTTGTCAGTAAATGGACAGGCCTACAGCCATGGATTACTCCATTGCACAGTTGAGGACTGCCATAATCGTAGAACCGCCTGTGTACGGATGTACGGCAGAAAGGAACCGAACATGTAGAACCAGTGACTCATGGAGGACAATGTAGGCTTGCCTTTTCCAGGTACTTTCTAAATTTATGAAGTAATATGTTCGTTTCAAGTCAATTTCGTCTTCCTTGGTTTCTCACTTTTACTACCCTCAAACTGTGAAAGAGCAGCCTTCCTACAGCTTCTCCAGACCACCTAAGCTCAACCAGGAGAAGCCATCAGCTCTGATAATCACTTGTAAGAGGCCAAAATTCCTCATGAAGGATGAATTTTGCTCAGCAATAGGCTACCTTTTACATTTTGTCAGTAACTATGACCTACCTGCATGTTTCTTGAACATCAATTTGGGTATTGAATTCTTCACGACTCTCTAGTTTTTGGGCGTGATGCCAAACCGACAGGCTGAGATGCCAGACTAGTCCATTGCACAGCTGAGGACTGCCATAATCGCCTCTCACTTGTACTACCCTCAAACTGTGCTTCTCCAGACCACCTCAGCTCAACATGGAAAAGCCGAAATTCCTCTTGATTGATGAGTTTTGCTGATCAATTGGCTACCACTTACATTTTGTCAGTAACTTTGACCAACAGCGAGTTTCTTACAGATGAGTACAACCTCTTGAGACTTACCAAAACATGAGAATCCGTGCCGCCTGACGCCAACCGGTAAAAACTTTCTTCGGGGTTTTTGGGTTGAAGGTGAACACTCAACACGGGATCTCGATTGTGCCACGAAATTTCTGGAATGATGCATTTCATGTTTCGCCGCCCAGGGAAAACCCCAACAACGCGAATCGAAGATGATCGGAAGGACACGCTTTCACAATCCCATTTTGTTCGCACGAATAAATAATCTTGTACTGTCCATAATCGACTTGAATCCTTCACGTAGAACCTAATTACCGAATGATTTAAACTTCTAACAAATTTCTGATAACAACGCCGGTTCAAGCAGTTTCATATAAAAATAACGCCACTCAACAAAGCCCTTTCTTCATAGCCGCAATCATATCTTTTCCCTGAACTCCCCCGAACTTCAATTTCAATGGAAACATCGATATTTCAACCTCTTCCTTTCGGACAAAATGATCGATGTGTATCCTGTCTAACCTTCAATAATGGCAAGACAACACGTAATAATTCAATTTTTTACCCTGTTCAATCAAATTAATGAAGTGCCCATAATAACATGTTTACAATAACATCGATATTTCAAATCATTAATATTTTTAATTAAATTATTTAGACATTTACATCAGAAACTTTGATGTTCTGCAGTATCGATTTGCATTAATCGATGTCGAGATTTAAAGACCAGTTGAACGCGGGTGAAGGGAAAAAACCCTGTTGAGCGGGAAGCTTGATAACCTCCTGATAGACCATAGAGAAGAGTTAGAGGTAAAATTGAATATTAAAGGATCAAACGTACAGCTTTTGTTATTTTCACGTAAATTCTTCATTTGAAATTTATGATGTACTAACTGACTCGGCGAACTTCGTATTGCCTAAAAGGTTACAAAAATGTAGCGATAGCTTTAAATGTATTGTTTTAATTTAGGTAATACACAATTACAATACTTATATGATGTTAATATTATTTTATTGAAGAACTTGCTATTAAACTTTAGCAATGTTGCATGTTAGTTGTTCAATAGTTTGAAGTTAACATGTTCAGTGCTAAGCCATGGGAAGGAGAGTACAGTAAGGAGCATGGAATAGGTAATACTTATTCCATGAGTAAGGAGAGCCTCACCGCAGCAGTAAATAAGGCACAACTAGCGCTTCCTCGTATCGCTACCATGAACTACCTGCGCGGCAATTTCAAACTGCCTCCCGCCACTAAAACCAGCGTTTCTAGTTCTCGAAAAGCGGTTGGTTAATTAAACAACGCTGCAGATAATTGGTTCATTATTTTTATTTTGATCCGCATTACGAGTATGTCGAAGATTGGGACCAAATCTCATAACCCCTTTTTACATTGACGTACATAGGACTAAAAATTATTACCTAATGGCCAAACCCCAACATGGCGGCCACAGGACGGGTTTGCGGCTACCGCCGCAAGTTGATAGAACTAATCACTAGTTGATAGAATGATATGGCAGTGCAGTGCTTTGTTCTGGCCTATGACTCAACGCGGCTGCCGCCGCATATAGTTCAAATTTATTCTTATCATAATAAAGTTCATTTTTCCATGTAAAGTTGTCTTATTAAATAAAAAATACTAATCATTCAAAAGAAAAAAAGGAATTAGAAAAAAAAGTTATTTTCCTTATTATTATTTTTTTAATTTGTTTTAATTTATTTTAATGAAATATCTTTTGATATGAATATATATGATTAAAATAAGTGGAGTATATGATTAAAATAAAATGAAGTGAATTGTATTCAAAACTTACCTTAAATTGGAGATAAAAGCACAAAATCGATGTAAAAATAACAATTTTTTGATGGCTCTGTCATGGCTTCTATTGAATATTTTGCCAGGCTTTTCGACCTGCAGTCGTAGAAAGGTTTCAACTAACTACACAGGTCAAAAATACCTCTCAACGGCTCAATCCCCATTTTCCAATGTAAAGTGAATTTAGAAGATGCGGCCGTAGCCGTGTGAGTCACTGGCAAGATCATTGTTTTTCGGATGTAGCAGCGTGAGCACTCAACGTGTTAACCCGAGAACACTAATGTGCGTCATCTTGACTCACAGAAAAATTGCAATTCACTATTTCTCTGCGAGAGTTCGCCTTGAAAGGCGTTCCACAGGTGCCAACTCTCTTTGGTCAGTTGCCAGGAAGACTCTTCGGAGAAAAGTTCCCCTGCTGATCATTAGGGGTTTAGTATTAGTAGAAGTTTATGTGTCACACATTAGAGTTCGTCATCCCTTATTTGACATTTTGGGAGTGGAGCGCAACTTTGCGTGCCTTAAAAAGAAAAAAATATTGGTTTAGGGATCAAATTTATATGAAATTTTAGGTAGAATCCGAATCAGCATTAAAAAATTAGGGTTCCCATTTTAAATAAGAAAGTTTGTGTAACTTGCGCATGGTGTGCAAATGTGATATTTGAGATTCAGATAAATAGGTAGAAAAGATAAAGGTTTATCGCTTCAGAAAAAAAATTAACTCGCTGAAATGGTTTTGTATTACAATTTTGTACGACGTAAATTAACAATAACAAGGGTATTCAAACTAAAAGATGGCAGTGCCTACTGTCAAGTCTCGAACGCTTTTTAAAAGATAACGACTTACGACTTACAAGGTATATTTTATTAAGGATACTTGGACAAATCGAGTGGACGTGAATCGCTAGGATCTTGTACACGATCCCAAATAAAATGTTTTAAAAATGCGAAATGCGTGAAATTTTAGAAATTTCCAGTTCAATTCTGATTGATGAAACAGCACACATGGAGTCAATGAAAGTGTGACAATTATGACGAGAGGGAGGGGGGGGGGGGTTAATTTTGGTCACTGAAATGTTACTTTTGGTTGGTTATTCCTTGAATATTTCTGGACGTTTCAAGGTGTCTAGATCAGAAAAAGTCAAATGTCCGTCCGTCGTACGCCGTTTTTGGTAGTAGAAAATTTTCTAAAAATCTGAAATTTGGGTCAGGGGTCTGTTCCTGGCTCTAGTTGGTCTTCAAAACGTTTCAGCCCGATCGGACCAAATTTGGGCGGAGTAGGGGTCAAAATGTGTTTTTTGAAAAAATGGATATTCGGGATTTTGGGCAAACTGGACGTGTGGGGTATCTTTTTCCACTAAATTTCGGACGCTGAATCGATTGGAATGGGTCCAAAACCCGCCACACTCACAGTTTCCCCATGTTGAAGACATGAGTCTCCATGCGCCTGGTCCGAGGAATAACCAACCCGTGTGAATAAATTTGCAGCGTTTTTACCTATTTATGAATTTCCAACGGCGCTTCTATTTGGGGAAGTCGTTGAAGTAAGAGAGGAATAAGGGGTTTGAATCCATCAGTAATGCGTAAAATGGAAAATTATAATAAAAACCTTCGTTTGAACAGGAACACGAAAAAATGAAAAAAAGGGGCTCGAGCAGTCGATTGAAGTGTCGTATCTTGGAATCAGGTTGGAAGAACGATTTGAATTTGCCGAGTAATTTCACAAAATAACAACCTTCGCTAATTTTCTTTTTCAACTTGGACTAATCTTGAGCCAATTCACAAGAACTAATATTTTCCGGGCTTCTGGGGCCCAGGATCAAGTGAATCACGAGATCATTAGGCGCGAGACAGAATTGCAACGTCCAATTCGCGTCTGGACAGCCAAACGAGGACGATTACTTTTAAAAATAATTCAACGGACACACAAGCACACTAGACACCCGATTTAGGCGGTAATTTTTGCTGAATGAGTCGACAGTCTCATTTTTTGTTCTTTTTCTTGGATTTGTTCTTCTTAGCGGCGCCAGAGAGCGTGCAGGGTTTGTTGGCGTTGTCGCTCAGGTTGCCGTTCACTTCGGCGGCGGAGACGTCGTCGGCTGAGGCGGGTCTGGCGTCGCGTCCGTCGACGGACGACGGGGGTTCGGCGGGCGGGGCGACGTCGGCGGCGTCGTGATGGGTCTCGCCGTTGGTCTTCTCCGCACTCTCCCTGGACAATTGGCGGGGGCAGGGTGAGGCGTCGCTGGTGGGCCCTTCGTCTGAAGCCGTTTCGGACAGTTCCTTTTCGACCTGATTCATCAGCTCTTCTTCCTGGTCAGTTCTTTCTGTCGTTCGTGGTAGTTCCCCACCTGCGCAGAGAGCAGAATTCCAATAAGAAAACAGCGCAAATTCATTCACTGGAGTTGGTTATTCCTTGGACCAGGCACATGGAAACTCATTTTTTTAAATTTATTTATTTATAGCAAGGTCCAATTAACAAGAATATAAATATAATTAAATGAAAATAAAGGTAAAATGGCTGGGTACAACACCTAACAGGATAGCAAACATAAAACCATTAACAATCACTTAGCAGAGAGGACTTTAACAGCTCGCGCCCTGTAAGCTTGCAGAGAGTCCGAGAAGAGATCGCAGGCAGCCTCTTGTAAAATCAAATTTGCCTGACGAGGAAGACGGAGAAGCGGACGGTCCCTAAGGTAATTTGTCTGTGCAAATTGAACGAAGAAAACATTGTGCGAACGAGAGAAAAATTGAGGGAGATCATTTGCAGAAGAGGAGGACAATCGATGACTCCATTCATCAACTTATGGAAGAAGCATTGATCGACCACAGCACGACGATTGACCAACGGGGTAAGACGGCAGACACGTAGGATTGAGCCATAGTCGAGATCATGCCACGGGATACCCATCTTGAAAGCAACGTATCGAAGGAAGATGTGCTGTACAGTCTCAATCTGGTGGGCGTAGGTGGCGTAGTATGGCGACCACACGACGGACGAATACTCCAGGAGAGGACGGACAAGCGAGCAATACAGCGTCGTAATGGCCTTGACATCACTGAATTCGCGGGTGATTACGCTTTATGAAACCCAGTACCCTCTGAGCACGGCCAGTAACTGCGTCAATGTGTTCGCCAAAATCTAACTGTTGATCCAACAAGACCCCCAGATCACGCGTAACTTGCAAGCGATGGAGAGAAGTGCCAAGAATGGAAAAGTTGAAAATGAAAGGGTCTTGCAGGCGAGAAAACGAACTGACCGAGCACTTTATTGGGTTAAGCTGCAGACAATGGACGCCACACCACTCCACGAAGTCATTGAGGGCGGACTGAAGGATCTCACAATCAGCAGCTGATGTTACACGGGTATAAATCTTAAGGTCGTCTGCAAACATCAGGAAGGAAACATCAGGGAAAATCCGGCAGAGCGAACCACAGAAAACTATGAACAGCAAGGGCCCAATATGTGACCCCTGAGGCACACCCGAAGAGGCAGGGAAAGGCTGAGAGGCGACGCCCCTTATCCTCACCAACATCGAGCGATCCACCAGATAATCCGCGACCCATTGGAGAAAAGAGCTCATTTCTTCAACATGGGGGAAATGGGGAAAACAGTGGGTGTGGCGGGTTCCAATTTTATTGGATTCAGCGCCCAAGATTTAGTGGAAAATGATACCCCACACGCCTAGGTGCCAGAAATCATATTCAAAATGGGTAGATAGATACCCATTTTAACAAGGGTTAGGGTTAAAAATTCCTCAGACTAGACTCATTCTATTGGATTCGGCGTCCAAAATTTAGTCGAAAATGATAATCCACACGCCGAAAATCTAGAAAATCCATGTTTTGAAATGACCCTCTCCCTCCCACATTTAAGATCGGGCTGAAAAGTTTTGAGGACCAAGTAAAGCCAAAAGCGGGTCCCTGACGCAATTTTCTTCATTATTTGTAAAAACATAATGTTACTAGTAACAAAAAAAGTCCTTATCACTAAATTACCAATCAAAAGATTTACGATTATTTTCCTCTTCCAATAAAATCCATCCGAAATAATAATTCAAGTATAAATTATCTCCTAGATGATATTTAGAGAGTCCACAGCTATTTGGCAAAGTCATTGGATACTCCACAAAAAATGGACGAATCTTCATTTGCCACCCATAGTATTGACTCTGCACACGAGTGTGAAGAGTTTCTTGGAACAAAACCCGAATAGAACACTGAAAACGCTGCCAAAAATGACTCTTCATTTCACTCTGCATCTTCATAATGTTCTTCATCTTCATAGTTTTCGTAGAGTGGGGAGTTTGCACATTCAGAGTGGAGAGTGACGAGTGAAGAGCTTCTAGGAATGATCCCTGCTCACCTTTAATTTCATTTCGAAGAGTGGTACATTGAGCTTGAAGACTCCTGCACAAACTTTGAAGAGCAGTAAGTTTACGGTTAGCTGCCGCTGCGTTATGATCCGACTTCAGTTTCTCTTCGGTCATTTGAAGTAACGTTCGATGAGCGCCCTCGTACCGGGATTTCCAACTGATAGTCTCTTTTTCCAATTTTCTAATTTGTTTCGACATCTGAAAAATCATCAACGGTAGCGTAAATTCTCACTTCCAAAAGAGTCGTAGTGTTCAAGTTTGTGTCACAAGCGTGTTCATACAGTTAAGTCACTAACCCGTTCCATTTCTTGCTTGAAACCACCAATGGCCTCGTTACTTTGAAGAAGAGCTTTGTGAAACTCGTCGTATTTGTCGTTGTAAAGTTGAATTTGAGTTCGTAACGCAGTTTCCGAAAGCCTCATTTCCTCCATTTGAGCTTGGGCTTGACTCAAATCCTATAATGAGAGCAAACGACATCCACAATATCAAAATTATACGTAAAACGCACCCTGGGAATGAGTTAGTTGAGTTCACAATCTGTAACATGTCGCACCCTCAGTGCAATACGGCCACAACTCAAAAATTCAAATTTTTCAGGACGCTTGGTTGAAAGTTCTGAACTCGTGTAGGAAATTCAAGCTAATGTTTCAGAACTTGAAAGTGCTATAAAGTCCTTTCTTTGCTCGTCTGAAAACGGGCATTGTCCAGGTTTTCTATGAGTTTAAGGTAGTTGATGCCCTGGTAGACTTACGGCCTTGTTGCATTGAAATAATTATCTCAAATGTTGGAAGTTATGGCTTCATCATCGTATCTATGTATATTAGTATAATAAATTATACTGTGGCCTCAACACCTCATTTCCTGCGGACTATCGATACTACAATAAGAACCACGTAACAATGTCGTTTTTAACGCAGTTTATGATTTTTATTAATAAAAGTAATTGTTAATGGAACTACCTCCGTAGATTGGTTACTGATACCTATTCATAGATTTTTTGACAAAAAATAATGGAACAATAAGATAAAATTGGTAAAAATGAAAATAAAACCAAATTAAACATTAATTCAAACTTTTGTAGAAGCTGTGGTGTACTTTGGGGATGATGTTGTTCTGGCACAAGTCCATCAAGTCCTTTGCTTTGGCCGCCGGGATCTTTGGTGGCTTCTTGTAGGCTGGACTCAATTTATTGGAAAGTGGACTGCTCGCCTCCGCTCAAAACGAATTTCTTTAATTTCTTCTGCCCTGTGGTCCGTCTTCTACTTCAGCTTAGACTCTCCCTTCACTATTCTAATTACCTTCATCTCAGTCCACAAAACCTTTTCCTTGTCAGTGTTAATTTTAAAATTGACTTGCATGTCAGCTTCCAATTGTTTCAAGTCCAATACCTCTTCTGTAGACACTTCATTCACGATGAAGGGCTTCCCCGTTTTTTTGGCGTTTCTTAAAACTGGCGTCCAGTGCTGGGGTACCGCGATCGGAATGTTCGTCGACTGTCCATCAGCTCCTTTGGCCATTCTAAGAACGCGCTTTTTTTCACGCTCAATGGTTGAATGCATCGCGTCACCTTCGTTCTGAGTGTGACCAACTATCAGAAATTTGTGGGTAATGGAGGGAATGTCCATGGTTGTCACTGCATGTATGTACATGCACGCCATAGCTTTATTTTTTTGTTGGCCTACACAATTATCTGAGTAGAAAACAACATCTTTTCCCATACAGAAATTCTCAAGAAAATGGAGTACGAAGCTTCCAATCTCATTGACTCCGCGATTAGCAATGGATTCATTCCAAAAATAACAATGGCCTTGAGCACAGCCAATGTCATAAAGAGTAAAATTGTAGCAGTTCAATTTCCTTTTGTAGTACAATGAATTTACATCACCACAAGGAGTTTGAAGAACGGCTTGGAGATCGTAGCACACTACTTTCAATGAAGTCTGGTATACTTTGGAAAGTTCTGCATCCCTCTTTTTCTCTTCCCGTATGGCTTCCTTGTTCAGTTGATGTTCTTGATACTGTTCTTCCATCTTCTGTTTCTCTTCTCCTCTCGAATTCGAGTACGATGTGCATAACGTACACTGGTCTTTTTTCGGGATAAAAAATCCCAAGTTGAATTCGGTATTAAAGATGTTTTCGTAGGCACACTTTTTGGCAAATGGCTGGTTGTTTTTTTTCATCGCTGCAACATACATACGATACATCTCCGCAATAGTGAGACTACCATCCAAGTATTCCCTTGATGATTGATTCCGCAGGTAATGCGAGTCAACCCTTGCGAATGAATTTATGTGATCCCTGATGGATGTTTTAATTTCAGCTGAGAGCCTATTTGGTCGGTTGGAATGCTTTCCCTTCAGTTCCTTTTCGACAATCCCGTTGCAATCGACTTTCTTCCAACAGTTTCGTACGAACTTGTCGCTAACGTTCAAAGTGACCATGAACATTTTTTTGCAGACACGAATTTTGTCACCATTCACTGTCAAGAAAAACTCAATGTTTTCTCCTCTCGGCTTACACCCAATTTTTGATGTCTTTTTAGAGGTTTTCTGTGAATGGGCTATAACAAAATTTCTTCTCAATTGTGAAGATCCCAGAGACTTCCAAAACTGTTCATTTATATTTTTTTGAATTTCTCTTGTGATTCTGGCTGTGCACTCAAGCCTACACTTGGGATTGTTGTTCGAACATGCACCTTTCACAGTCTTGGAAGGAACGACCTTTCCTGTTTTTGTTGTGTAGAATAGACCTGTGTTAACCCTGAGTTTCTTGATGTTCCTACTCCAGCTGGAGGGGTCTCTAGTCCGTTTCCGAGATTTTTCCTTTGGATCATTTTCCCTGCTCCCTTCTTCGGTAAAATTTTCTGAAAAGTTGTTGTTTTCTTCAGAGACGAGTACTGCTGCTTGAGAATCACAAGGCTCATCAAGCACTTTGTGAGACTTCTCGATATTATTATTATCACTGCTGTTTGGGGCGTACTGAATTTCTTCGCCAGGGGTAGAAGAAACAGACAAATCAATTAAGCTCGTAGTTCCGGGTTCCGAGAGTTGAAAATCCTGGGAAGTACTCGCGAGATAAATTGGAAGCGGTTGCTGCATGAAATTCTGGGAAGCTACCAAATAGTTCTTTGTGCTGTTTTTTTGTTGGGCAAAATCGTCATCTGAATCAGCAGTTTCGTACTCATCACCAGATGAAGATGATGCTGCCTGATAGGTACGATCCTGTTGACTATCCTCTACCTCATCTAGAAATTCGTCTCTGAATTCACTACTATCTGACAACAAAAAATCGTAAAGGCTGAGGGCTCCGTCTCGTTCCTGTGTGACTTGTGAAAAAACATTCTTAGACATGCCAAATGTGTCAGAAGCAAACATAGGACCTTCTGTAAGATGCACTTCCTTGTCCTCTTGGTGTCCAGGAGGGGCATTGACGGGAATCTTCATGGTCTTGTCTTGTTCAAAGCAAAGCTGAACCAGCATCTTCCCTCTTGATAAAATAGTGGGTTTTATTGGCGGCATCGTGGTTTTTCACTTCGCTCGGATCAAGGGAAATGTAAAAATACTATCGGTAAATAGGATAAGGCTTACCTAATACTCAGAAAACGTTGAGATAGCCTGTGGACTTCAATAAAAACTTATGCGTGAACCGTCAAAAATGCAAGGCACGAGAGGCGACGCTGTGAAATGAGCTGGCCAGCTGAGCAAACAAGAGGCTAGTCATGAGGCTTCTGTCTGTAATAGTTAGTGGAGGTGGCTCAGCCCAGGTCCAATTTCAATAGGCACAACAATAAAATACCACAGACACTGTTGACGGATTACGTTTTTGATACCTTTTGATAGGTTACCAAGTCAGTGCAACAGGGACGCATTTCGATTTATGGCCTAGCGAATGGAGAAAAAAAATTTTTTTTGTCAGGGCAATAAAGACCTATGCCGAGTTGTGGCTCTGTTCCATTCATAATTTGAGAAAAAACGACTATGCAACAAGGTCATTTCCATGGATGGAGGTGACTAGGGATTTTATTTTAATGAAAATGGTCGAGTGGGCTGATAGAGCTAACTGTGGTGAGTATTTGAGACCAAAAAACCGAAAATCACAAAATTTCGAGTTGTGGCCCTATTGCACTGAGGGTGCGATGTATGGAGAACACATTGATAACACAACCCCACAAAAGTCAAAGTCCATGATAGCGACCTGTGGGGTTTTATGTTTTTCGGGTTGCTGATTTCAAATCAATTGCCAGTTTTTTCAGATCAGATCGCTTTCAAGGTCATTTGAAGGTCAAATGTAGAAAATATCGCTTAAAAAATCTGAAAAAAATTCAGACATAGGTTTTTTAGAACGCTGAATCCAAATTCGGTGTCGGTTGACCTTCATGAGGTCAAGGTCAAGGTCATTTGAAGGTCAAATCAACAAAATAACCTTTAAAAAAAATTTGTAAAAATTCGACCTTCAAATGACCTTATGTGACCTTCAGATAACCAGACATGATTGAACCAACCCTGGATTCACATACATAATTTTTTTACATTTTTTTTTAGGTTATTTTGTTGGTTTGACCTTCAAATGACCTTGACCTTGACCTCATGAAGGTCAACTGACACCTGATTTGGAATCAGCATTCTAAAAAACTTTTGTCTAAATTTTTTCAATTTTTTTTTAAGCCTATTCTTAAAATTCGACCTTCAAATGACCTTCAGATAACCAGACATGATTGGACCAACCCTGGATTTGGATTCAGCACCCTCAAAACACATACATAAATTTTTACAATTTTTTTTGAGGTTATTTGTTTGGTTTGACCTTCAATTGACCTTGACCTCATGAAGGTCAACCGACACTGGATTCGGGTTCAGCGTTCCAAAAACCTGTCTGAATTTTTTCAGATTTTTTAAGCGATTTTTTTAAGCTATATTTTCTCCATTTGACCTTCAAATGACCTTGAAAGCGATCTGATCTGAAAAAACTGGCAACAGATTCAAAATCAGCGACCCAAAAAACATAAAACCCCACAGGTCGCTTTCATGGACTTTGACTTTTTTTTTTTTTGTAGGGTTGTGTAATCCAAGTTTGCATAAATTCAGAATGTTATCCCGACTTTTGGTAGTCGAAAAACATCAAAACTTTATCAGTTTTTTTGCCTAACACTCAAAAACCAAGCGTCGTTCAGTAAATTTTACTATTCAAAAATAAAAACTCTTTATATTCAGCTCCAATCGCACCCCTAAATGATGAAATTAATTTAATTTTTGAGTGATCCATATCAGTGATAATCCATTTTAGAATTAAAACATGATTGAAATACCAATAAAAACTAAGAGTTAATTTATGGGTATTGTTGATTCGTTTACAGTATAACTTATTTTCTCAAGAATCTCGCTTTCTCTGATCTATATTAGTACAACATAACTAAATTAATTGTTATAACACTTAGAATATAAATAAAATTGCATATAATATGGTATTTCTCTTAAAATATTCATCTTTTTCATAACCTTTTCTTCCAACTTTCAAATCGTTGACGTTCCATTTCTCATTTTTGGTTGGTTAGTCCTTTTCATGCAGAAAGTCAATCTCTCCGAGTCAGCCCAAAAGTTTTTCTGGGCGTTTCAAAAACGCCGCAAATTCTTTCACTCAGGATGGTCACTCCTCGGACCAGGCGCATGGAGACTCATTTCAATCGATTCAGCGTCCAAAAATTAGTGGAAAATGATACACCACACGCATAGGTACCAGAAATCTCGAAAATAAACATTCAAAATGGTACCCATTTTGACCCATAACCTCATCCAGAGGACGCCAATCGTTCTGGGACCCATTTCATTGGATTCAGCGTCCAAAATTTAGTGGAAAATGATACCCCACACGCCCAGATCGCCAAAAATATCGAAAATCCATTTTTCGACAAACACATTTTGATCCCTACCCTCCTCAAATTTGGGGTGATTGGGCTGAAAAGTTTTGGAGGACCAACTAGAGCACGAAACGGGTCCTTGACTCAAATTTCAGATTTTTAGAAAATTTTGTACAACCAAAATCGGCGCAGACGGCGTACGGCCATTTGACTTTTTTGATCAAGACACCTTGAAGCGCCCAGAAAACCATTTTTGGGCCGAATCGAAAAGATTGACATTTTGCATGAAAATACAAATTGATTTTTCAGTGAATAAGCAACCAAAAGTCTGAACATAATTAAATTTTTGGCCATCAAAAGTTGAGCTCACTTGCTGAGAGGGTATTTTACACACCTGGCCAAACCAATCAGCATATCTCTTGCATTTTAACGCTCAAATCAAAATTAAATTTCAAAATCCAACTGCTCACAACACCACTCACCAAAAGGAGCTGTTGTTTTTCCCTCAATTGAGTCTCCCTGTCCATGGCCCGCTCCATTTTCTCCTTGGCAAGTTTAGCGTCAGCCAACTGCATTTCAAGTTGCATCTGCTTCGCCAATTTTTCAACGTGCTGCAAAAAATCAATAAAAATCTCAAAAATGAATTTGAGCGCATTTCAACGCCGATGGGCAATCAAACAAGACCAAACCTGCTCTTTCTTTTCGTATTGTTCGCACACGCTTTTGAGTTTGGTGGTCATGTCGAGGTTGTCGTCTCTCAATTTGGCATTTTTGTCGTTGTTTTGAGCCAATAAATTCCCCAGTTCGGTCAAAGTGGATTGAAATTTGGTGGCCACATCTCGTTTCTTCTCTTCTTCTTCGCGAATTTTCAACATACACTCTTCCTAAAATGAGTTACAAACCCTTTTAATTTTCTCATTGGGGGAAATGAAATTTATGTCGTAGAAAAAAAATGAAATTTTATTACCTTCACCGCCTTGTTTTGTCTCTGCAGCTCGCGGCATAGATTTTCCAAACGACTTCTGGTGAGGATGGCTTTGCTATGATCCGCCTGTAACTGTTCTTTCTCTTTTTGAAGAATACTGTTCTTCTTCTCACACAATTTGGCAGCATTCTAGAACAATCATCACAACTTTAGTAATACATTTTGTAATTTTCAGATGCAACAAACAAAAGAAAAACGCTGTAAATTCATTCACAAAGGTTGGTTTTCTCGGACCAGGAGCATGGGGATTCACTTCAATTGATTCAGCGTGCAAAATTTATGGAAAAATGATGCCCCACACGCCTAGGTACCAAAAATCTCAAAACCACACATTCAAAATGGATAGATAGGCACATATTTTGACCCATAACCTCTTCTTATGGGCGCCAATCGCTCTGGGACCCATTTCATTGGACTTAGCGTCCAAAATTTAGTGGAAAATGATACCCCACACGCCCAGATCGCCAAAAATCTCGAAAATCCATATTCGAAATGGGTGGATAGATACCCATTTTGACCCATAAACTCATCCAGAGGGAGCTAATCGTTCCGAGATCCATTTCATTGGATTCAGCGTTTAAAATTTAGTGGAAAATGATACCCCACACGCCTAGGTACCAGAAATCTCAAAAATCCATTTTTCGAAGTACACATTTTGACCCCCATGGTTTTATGATTATTGGAAATTCCAGTAACTAATCTACTATAGTCCAGATATCAGGGCAGTGTCCAATGCATTTCTCAGCCAAATGCAAGGAAATGGGCCACAATTATAAGGAGAGCTCACCCCGCCATTTCAGGCTGGAAAGATTGTCCCTTCATTCAGCAGGGCCATAAGTACCAAATTGGGGTAACTCGTCCGTTCCAGCTCGCACTACCACTTAAGCAGAGTGGTTCCCGAGTATTGCATCTCAACTCACATAGCCAGTCTGTAATGGTACATCCTACACGGATGTGAACAGGACAGGCCTCCTCTTTATTGGCACCATCATAGGATGAAGCCCTTCGGCCAGGGTATGCCCCAACCACGACCCCTGCGAATGGTCCATTGTTTCGGACCGTTGTTTCCTACCTCAATTGGGAGGGCTGGCCTGTGATGCTTTGCCGGAGCATTGCTTCTGTGGCCAGGGGCCAAGTTTGGAAGGATACAGGATTGCCAGCATACTGATGTCCATGACTTCCTACAAGGGCTAACTGGCTAATAGCCCCGTGGCAGAGGCCTTGTCCCTGCCACTTCCGTTTTATAGAGTACCAGGGGCTCCCCCCAACACGGTACCAGTTCGGAAGGATACAGGATTGCCAGCATACTGACGTCCATGACTTCAACAGGCTAGTAGCCCACCCTACCATTTGATAGAGTACCAGGGGTTTCACCCTTCTCCTACAAGTGGTCCAGTCTCCTATCCCGCTCAGAGGGTAGTACTCTACAGGATGCGGTTCCTAAGATATCAGAGCGACGAGAGCTGCAGCGTCGACTTTATGATTCAACCCAAATTCAAGCTAGGACAGGAAAGAAAACTACTGTTAGGGGAGCAGACAGGACCGAGCGTGCCATAAGCCCTACCAAGGAAGAAGCCTACTAATCTTCGGATGGCAGTTGGACAGAGAGCGGCGTTGCAATAGCCACAGCACTCAAACTGCTTGAAGGTGTAATGATGGAGGGCTTCGGAGGGGTCACAGCAAGGATGGAGAAATTCGAAAAGAAAATGGCCAATGACTCAGTAAGTAGCCAGAGAGGATCATGGGAAAGAACGGCAGAATATAGTCAGTCCCTCTTCAGAAGAAAGAGCCTGGCAACAAGCCAAACGGGCAGACAACTGAGACTGGCCCCAAGTCACACCCGAAGACATGTGATAAATAGTAAAGTTACATTTGCGATTATTTGTACTGTAACATACCGCCAGTCGTTGGACACTGTACTGTACTGTAGAGATATCAAGCATTCTACGCTTATCACGAAATCAAATGTAATTTCACGGCAAAATACCTGTCAAAACCCCTCAGCTTGGCAAACATGTCTCTACAAACGTCAAAATTTCGGAAAATCGGGTATCTACCTACCCATTCTGAATGTTTTCGAGATTTCTGGCACCTAGGCGTGTTGGGTATCATTTTCCGCTAAATTTTGGACCCTGAATCCAATGAGACGGGTCCCAGAACGATTGGTGCCCTTTGGATGAGGATATGGGTCAAAATGGGTGCCTATCTACCCATTTCGAATGTGTGTTTTCGAGATTTCTGGCACCTAGGCGTGTGGGGTATCATTTTCAGCTAAATTTTGGACATTGAATCCAATGGAATGGGTCTCGCAACAATTCGCGTTCTCTGGATAAGGTTATGGGTTAAGATGGGTGCCTATCTACCCATTTCGAATGTGTGTTTTCGAGATTTCTGGCACATTTCTGGCGTGTGGGGTATCATTTTCCACTAAATTTTGGACCCTGAATCGATTGGAATGGGTCCAGGACACGCCACACCCACTGTTTCCCCCATGTTGAAGAAATGAGTCTCCATACGCCCAGTCCGAGGAATAACCAACCCTTGTAAAAGGATTTGCGGCGTTTTTTTCGTTTCCCAATCCTTACAATTCATCGATTTTCATAGTTAAAATTTCAGCAAAAATATCCACTTGAAAAAACCGCACTGAAAGGCATTTTGACCTACAAGTTGCTAAGCTACGGGCGAAAATGAACTCTCCTCACCTGTAACAATCTGTGTTCGTTGACTATTTCGGCGTATTTCTGACACATGGCGCCTAGTTTTTCTTCGGGGGTTTCTAAGCTGCTCAGTGCTTTGAGAACGTGTTCGACGCTTTTGTCGTCTTTCTTTCTAATCTTGTCGTCTCTGGTCCTCTTGTTCGTCTTGTCCGACGGTTTTCCCAACACACCCAGTGTCGGCGGTTGTTTGCCTGTGGGTATGGGTTTGGCCGACTGAGCGCAGGTTGGATGCGACGTGGACGGGGATTTTGACGGGTTTTGAGTAATAACTGACGCTGCTGGATTAACATGAGACGAGGCGGCAGTTTTTGAAAAAGGACCAGTCGGTGGTGACCCCGACCCAGCGACTTTGGTCAGAGACATTTTCGCCAGATCAGTTTCTAACGGTTCGCCAATTGTCGGGGATTTAGTTTTGTTTTTAGGATGTTTCCCCTGTTTTTCAGGTCCTTCCGGAGACGCCTTTGTAGGAGAGTTTTTCTTAATATCCGGCAACGTTCCATTGGGTTGTATTTCTGCAGACATTCCAGAAACTGTGGTTTCAACCTGAAACAGAAGCGAATCCCAGTCAAATACCAATGTAAAGTGGAGTGGAAATGAAACGTTTTTCAACACACTTGGGGCACATATCATAGCCCTCACTCAGGTCCAAGTGCACCCTCAAGTGGGACGATAATGTAAGGTTTCAGAATCGCAAAGATGAGTGCACTCTCAAAAGATTACTCCGCATACAATTCATTTATAAACAAACTTTGGTGTTGAGTCGAGTCCTGCCCTTCACTTGGAAGACCCTAATATCGAGTGACCCTGGAAGGCCCCTCACGACGTGTTCTCTTTCGCCATTAACTGTTAACTATTCTGTACCCCAATCAGTCCGACATTTAGTGGAAAAGTGGCAAGAACGATGGGACATCTCCTTCAAAGGATGACAAACGTATCTGGCCGAATGTTTGAGCACGCCTGATTCAGCGCCATGTTGGAGTACCACTACAACTCCCAGTTCGCAACTGGCCATGGTGACTTCAATGCCAAACTCCACACGATGAGACTGAAACCATCACCACGAGTGCGGCGAATTCGAGATGGTAGACCACATCTACCTCCAGTGCCCAAAATACGCAATGGCTCGAAGGACTGGACCAGCAGATTCAGCAGAAAACCCCTGGCAAGAGGCGTTTCAAACCAGAAGCGCGGCTGAAAGTAGCAAAATATTCGCCCATGTTATGGCAGAAAAAGAATGGCCCACACGCCAAGCAGCCCCTCCTGGTACCAACCACGCCACCTCCGCTAGGTCCATCCTGGGAACTGCTGATTAAAGCAGAGGCGAAACGCATGGCAGGAGCGTGAGCGCAACCGACAGGAGCATATAACACCTAATGAGCATAATCCATGGTAAAGCCGCAAGGCGTAGGTACAGGAGGACAAGGAAAAGACCTGACGGTAGGGTGGACTTGGCAGTCCAGGTCCTAGCGGGCTGTGAGCCACTGGACATGACCCTGGACGCACGAGTTGCAGTAGTTTCAGACAAGAGGCCAAGAGATGCTCTGCCCAAGTTCCTGAGTTCAGAGATGTCCTAGTCAGGCAGACAAGTATCGCTGCCAAGATGACTGCCATTGAGAACTAGGCCCACAACCAATGACAGCATCGTTGAAACAAACATATAGACTCTTCCCAAATGTCATGGACAGACTGACCATGGGGTATCTCGAACCAGGCTATGAGGTAACCCAGCTACTGACAGACCATGGCAACATCAGCGCAAAGCTCCACTTCTTCCAGAGGACAGATCACCCATCCTGCCCTTGTGGTGCCCTGGAAGAAACTGTTGAAGACGTCATCAGGTACTGCCCCCTCCACGATGCTGCAAGAATTGAAGGGTGGCAGTTAACCGACGGTAGCTAACGCCACGGTTGGTAGAGTTTGGTAGCCCTCCGTCTTTACCGGCGTCGACTTGTAGAGAGCGGGGCAATACGGAGCACCCATAATACGGAGCTTTTGCCGGCGCCATTGTTCACCAAAAATACTAACGCAGCGTCGCTATTTGGGTAACTATTCTCCATAAAAGGGAATTTGCGGGTCCTTACCGGCGCCATTGTCCACCAAAAATACTAACGCAGCGTCGCTATTTGGGTAACTATTTTCCATAAAAGGGAATTTGCGGGTCCTTACCGGCGTCGAACGGCGGAGAGTGGGGCAAATTCCCCATAATACGGAGCTTTTGCCGGCGCCATTGTCCACCAAAAATACTAACGCAGCGTCGCTATTTGGGTAACTATTCTCCATAAAAGGGAATTTGTGGGTCCTTACCGGCGTCGAACGGCGGAGAGTGGGGCAAATTCCCCATAATACGGAGCTTTTGCCGGCGCCATTGTCCACCAAAAATACTAACGCAGCGTCGCTATTTGGGTAACTGTTCTCCATAAAAGGGAATTTGCGGGTCCTTACCGGCGTCGGCCTGCGACAATCTGAGAAGAACCGCCATTCGCGTCCAAAATCCAAATTTCAAAATTCACCCTTATTTTCAAAAACACTCGATTTTCGTGACTTTTTAGAAACTAGACATGTGGGGTGTCATTTTCCACTAAAAGACGCCGAATTCATCGAGATAGGTCCTAACCGACTGGCGCCAACCGGAGGTGGGCATGGGTCAAAATGGGTACCCCTTAGTACGTGGGACACTCCACACTCACTGTTTACCCATACTCCTGCAATAACCAAGCTCCGTGGCAGAATTTCGGCTTATTATTCCCTGAATAATATGTAGACATCATGAAACGTATACTATCACGTTAAGGCGCCAATCGGAGATGTTGACCTCTTGAAACATTCCTTCTCCCAGATTTATTCATTTATTCATACAAAATGAAATCATTTTCCATCAAATTACGCACGTTAGCTCGACTGTGAGGGGTTCCAGACCGGTCGCCGCTAAAGGAAACAGGAATGAAATTATGTATTATTTTGTGACTATGATGTTACACCATTTTCTGATATGAGTCCCGAAACTATCACCATGAGTGGAGATAGGGTATGAGTTGACAAAGTTGAAAATAGGCACTTTTTAACTTAAAAAAAAACCTCATTCTCTGCGGTACTAATCTAAAGACGGATGAACTCAGCCATGAACCAGGAGACAAAACGTGCAAGGCTAAATGAAATATATTATTTTAGTTAGTGACTTAACTCACCAATGCATTTTCGGATTGCTCCAAGGCGCATGCTGTTTCGTTATTTATCATCATCGAGGTCGGGATGACGACCAAAATCAACGAGAAAAATGATCCAAAGCAGTTTACAAACTATATCCAGCGAGGAAAACGTGTTCGGAGAAGAAATTGGAATAGTATATAAATAACTCAAGTTTACCGACTCGGATGAACACACACCAACCACACCGGGTTGGTCGAATTGATCAAACTTTTCTCAAACCAGATTCAGGCTGGGTTAACGCTTAATCCCGCTCAATAGTAAAACTCGCGCTAAATTTTGAAAAAAAATTAATTTTGACACTTTTTTTTTTCGATGAACAATTTTTCGTATGTAACTCTTCGATCAATCGTACAAACCGCGCTAATCAGAGGGAGGTCTCTTCGCAGTCTTCACAGAAAAATGTTTTGAAGATAATCCAGTAGCGAAGAGCGAAGGCAACAACTTGCAACCTTTCCGAGCTTCTCTCGCACGATGCAAAACCCGCACAACAAACCAACGGTCTACACGTCTTCAGAGGAAGCTAACGATTCACTAATCACTCCAAGTTAACCCCAAAATTATATTTACAGTAAGCCCGGAAAGCAGACAGGTTTCATCTTCCCTTCATATGTCCTCAAAAAAAATAAATAAAATAAAATAAATAAATAAATAAAAATTCAAAAATATCTCGAGGGTTGTGGTTGGTTATTCCTGAGAGCCAGATTATGAAGAAACAGTGTGGAGTGTGTCCAAAATTTAGTTCTGGGACCCATTCCATTGGGTTCAGCGTCTAAAATTTAGTCGAAAATGATACCCCACACGCCTAGGTACCAAAAATTTCGAAAAACCTACATTCAAAATAGGTTGATAGATACCCATTTTGACCCATAACTTCTTCCGGTGGGCGCCAATTGTTCCGGGACCCATTTCAATGGATTCAGCGTCCAAAATTTAGTGAAAAATGGCACAGTATCAATTTTTACTAATTTTTGGACGCTGATTCCATTGAAATGGGTCCCGGAACGATTGGCGCCCTCTGGATATGGCCATGGGTCAAAATGGGTGCCTATCTACCCATTTTGAATGTGCTTTCGAGATTTCTGTTACCTTTTTTAGTTTACCACTGTGGAAGAATTCGCAGCTCTGTTCGTACATTTTTAGCTGGATTGATGTGTTTTGAACAAAATTAGTCGAAATTAGCATTCGGTAGCAGCAGGTAATTGTAAAAAAGAGGGAGAGGAGAACGGAAAATTGATATGGTTCTTTTACTCACGTATTACGGTACTCACCTTCAGTACAAATTCGATGATGATACAGATCTGAGAATAAGTGTGTGAGAATGACTTCAACCACTTCCCTTAAGGTGGAATCTCTTTCTAATTGAAGATGAAACAGTTCACTACTTTCAACCCTCGACATCAACGTGGGGGACCACTCAGATTGTAAAAGAGGCAATCTTGAATTTTAAGAGCGGCCAAACAATCTGGAATTAAATGAACTTGAGGCTTTTGAGGATCAGTACGCACAGAAACGATTTAAACTACTCCAAGTGTTCAATTATGACGAGAAATCACTGGTGAATGATCTAAGGCGGTAACAGAACATGTGAACAAGGTGTTATTTTAAAGGGGCCATATTCTAAATTTAGAGAGAAAAACAAAGAGGAGGTGTCTGCACTCTACCTACCACCAGCTACGCGGTTTAATTCAAATTTAGGCTAGATATTTTTAATAGTTCCAAAACCGTACAAAAGAGTGCACATATAGAATCCATCATTTATATTTTACTTTCCTTCGATGAGCCCATGTGTATAGGATTTACCGTTTTAAAATTAAACCTTTTACCAATTGAGTTTATCGCTAAATGATTACCGAAACGCTGTTTCAATAAATATTTAAACTTTTCCTAAAAAAAATATAAATTAATTAATAAACGAAGCGACTGCAGTGAACATGAAGTAGACACCACTGTCGAATCTCTCCTGGATGATAGGGATCACTGAGATCGTATGGAACATGTTGCAGTTATATGCGGTTATTCCTTCTCAATGTCTTAACAGGTTTTGACCGGTATTTCCAGCTGCGTACCTACCAGCTACCGCTAAGATTCGCAAGAGGAATATTAGGCTGCCAAAATAGCGCATTCTTCTGCAAGTAATTGCAACGTAATACTATAGCAAGTTAATGTGTTTTGCAGTTTGTTTACATTTTGATGCCATATTTTCTCGCTAGAGGTTTAATTTATTTATGGGAAAGGTCTGGATCATGGAATAAGTAAGTATGTAGGTGGTAGGTAAGCAACTGGAAATAGCGGTCAAAACCTGTTAAGCCATTGAGAAGGAATGTCCGTATATAACTGCAACATGTTTCATAATGATCTCAGTGATCCCTATCATTTAGGAGAGATTCGACAGTGTTGTCTGCTTCATGTTCACTGCATTTGCGCTGTTTATTAATTCATTTATCTTTCATAAGAAATACATCATATTCTTTAGGTCTGGATTTAATAGGAATATCGTATGTGTGTAGTTCTGTGGGAGCCTGGAGCCTATGATGTAACGGGCGTAGGGGCTAGTTAGTACCTACACGGTGGAAAAGGCCCACAACCCCACCAACCTTCCGACCCACATGCTCGCAGCTGGCGTATTCCTCCCCATAGCCCCACCACGGCGACACTTCACCGTCTCCTACCTGCGCCCATACAGAAGAGATGAGTATCGATAAAAAACATCGATGTTCTGATTGGTTGTTTCATAAGAGGGTGGTTTTATCACATAAAGCATGAGTAAGTTTTGGTTGGTTATTCCTTGAATAATCAACATGTTTTCATGCAAAAGGTTAACCTCTTCAATTCGGCTCAAAATGTTTCTCATGGCGTTTTATGGTGTCTAGATCAAAAAACCAAAATGTCCGTCCGACACACGCCGTTCGCCGTCCGCGCCGTTCTTGGTAGGTAGTAGAAAATTTTCTAAAAATCTGAAATTTGTGTCTGTTCCCGGCCTAGGATGTGTTTTCGGGATTTCTGGTACCTAGGCGTGTGGGGTATCATTTTCCACTATTTTCTTTTGTCCTCTTAAGATATACCTACTTAGCTAAAATGTCACATAACCTATGCAGGCATTTTGATGAGAACGTGTTACACGTGAAAAGAATATACAACGAAAACGCGAGAAATGAAGACAAATTAAGAACAGTGATATTTTATATACCGGAGTACATTGTGATTTGGCTCAAAATCATTGGTGTTTTTTGAATCTGTTCAGATGTATGTTCAACATATGGATAATAAACTATCGATTAAGCAATTATAAAACCAAATAAACTTTGATTTGAACTATAAAAGTAGGCAGGTATCTGTTAATTTGACTGAAGAGACCAAAAGAGATGTTTTGAGAAGAAACATCGAATAGTAAACATCGATAGCATGGAAATATCGATACTCATCCCTTCTATCCACTCGTGGCGGCTCCTTCCCTTCTGGCTGGCCCTCCAGCGCGGGTTCCAGTGTTCCAGTTCAGTGTTTATCGCTGGTCTGAGCCGAACTGGTGTCTTGGGGGTCTTGGTCGTATTTGTCGAACATTTTTCAACTCACCCGTATGTATTAAAGTTGTTATTCGAATCAGCATCAGTCATAATCAACACAAAAATCGGTCGAAGGCGCCGATTATTTTGCTGATTTCCTCGTGTTGGAGCTGTCGCTACTACGTCTCAAAAAATCATGTAAAATATCGCGTCTTTGAGACTGCAAGAAAGCAGGTAATTTGAATAAAGAAATTAATTAATTATACCCTACTATGAACATACAAAAAACTGTCATTTGCAAAGAATTATATTTTTTTCTGAAAGAGGTATTTAGTGTTGAAACTATGAGAAAATAGTAAAATACAATCCATTTTGCTTTTTTTGCGTAGATTCGTACTGTTGAAGCCCAAGTCGAGGGAATAAAACCACCTTTAACAATGAACTAAATCCAAGATAATTAATGTTTGAAAAATGATGTCATCAAAATAAAAACAATGAACGACAAAGGCAAACCCTGCAAACTCTTCAACGATTCATTCTACAACAAGGATTTATATTTATTCATTTGTTGTGGGAAAAATTATGTTTCTATTATGTGCGTAGACCCATCTCAATCAATTTATCGTTTAAATTTAGTAGAAAATGATAACACACACGCATAGCTTTTAATAAATGTCAATTAATAACTTAACTTTTAATAATTCCGACAATAGAGCAAATAATGAAATCTGTGCTGAATTTTTTTTAAAATTAAATAGTTAAGAATTGTTTTTGTTGGTCCTAACAGCGGCTTTTTGAATCTTCAATGACGCACATTAAAACTTCGTAAAATGTTTGGACATGGTTCAGGGTCCAAAATTTAGTGGAAAATGATACCCCACACGCCTAGGTACCAGAAATCTCAAAAACACATATTCAAAATGGGTAATGAATACTCAATTTGACCCATAACTTCTTCCAGTGGGTGCCAATTGTTCTGGGACCCACTTCATTGAATTCAGCGTCCAAGATTTAGTGGAAAATGATACCCCACTCGTCTAGATCGCCCAAAATCTCGAAAATCATTTTTCAAAAAGCACATTTTGACCCCTACCCCGCCCAAATTTTGTCCGATTGGGCTGAAAAGTTTCGAGGACCGACTAGAGCCGGGAACAGACCCTTGACCCAAATTTCAGATTTTTAGAAAATTTTCTACTACCAAAAACGGTGCGGATGGCGGATGGCGTACAGCGTACGGACATTTTGGTTTTGGTTGGTTATTCCTTGAATAATCAACCTATGTTTTCATGCAAAAGGTCAACCTCTCCGATTCGGCTCAAAATTTTTCTCTGGACGTTTCATGGTGTCTAGATCAAAAAAGGTCAATGTCCGTCCGCCCTACGCCGTCCGCTGTCCGCCGTCCGAGGACCTGGCACCTAGGCGTGTGGGGTATCATTTTCCACTAAATTTTGGACCCTGAATCGATTGGAATGGGTCCGGGATACACCACACCCACTGTTTCCCCCATTTTCCCCCACTCATTTCTTGAGTCTCCATGCATCTGGTCCGAGAATTAACCAATTTGTAATATTACGCCATTTTCGTTCACCGGGGATTTGGTTATTGGACCGTGTTGCGCACTAGGATGCCCTAAAAAAGACTTGTATCGTCAAGGATGATAAGTACGAAAGAATTCTATAACCGACTGCGTAATATGATTGTAATAATAAATCAATCCAACTTATTTGGCTCATCATTGGTGGTCATCAGGTTGTAATATATCCACAATTAATCTAGTACCCAAAAAATCGTGAATTCATGTATAGATAATATCCTCAAATAGCGCCATAATAGTGGGAATCTTTTGAATGTGTGTTTTTAATGAATTTACTTGATTCTTAACATGTGGGATCGTGGGTTGGAACTGAAGAACTTTTAACAGTTAATTGAACTTATAATGACTGATCAAATGGATGGAAATGGATACAGAACTTTATGAGCACAACGATATGAATGAACACGTAGGAGAACAGAACAGTAACAGCAAGGTTTCCTTCACCGCGGGTTACCCCCCTTAGTTCACAGAACAAGCGAGCGCTGATGTCGGGTCATCTAGCCCGAGCAAAAAGGTCCTACCCTGGTCGACCCAAACGGCGGGTAATTTGAACTGGCTGCTCCTTGGCATCTTTCAATCTTATAGGGAGGCCTGGGGCCAAACATAACGTATTGGTAGTATGGTAGAACTCCAATTATCCAAATTAATTCGGTTATTTGGAGTTTTTTAACAAAAAATGCCATTAGAGAGAAAAAAAGCTTCGTTTTGATATGCAGAGTCTGCTGAAAGCTCACCATCCAAATTTAACTCGCGTCTGAATTTAAAGTACCTTAGCCAGCCGTTACTAGCCATAAAAGATGAATAACTAAACTTTTTTGCTAAGATTTTGGCTTTTTCACAGAGGATTGCTCCTGAGATCGGATTTCCCATAGAACGTTGCTGCAAAAACCATTCAAACACGGCATCTTCCAAATTTTTCTTGGTTGCTGTCTTCGTTGTTTTCCTGGAGGAACTTCCACCTTCATTTTCAAGCACCGAAACAAAGTTTAAAAGTGTTGACTTACTGTTTAATGTCACAAATTGTTGCATGTCCAACAGCATAAATCTCAGACAACTTCTTACCCGTTACACCTTTCGAGTTGCTCTATAATTTTCAGTTTGTCCGGTAACGACAGCACATAGACTTTTTTTGGACAAATTTTTTTCTGAAAGTGATTCGGATAATTGGCGATTCGGATAATTGGAGTTCTACTGTACATTATTTAAGAGAATTGAGAGCAAATTCTAAGCAAAAATACAGAAATCAGAGGTGTTTTCTAAAAGCAGCTACGCACCGTGGTGAAATATCGTAATTTTCCAACAAGAAGAGCAATGTAATTTTCCAATATATAAACCAACAAGGCTACTATTATCGAAGACACTGGACTTGTTGAAAGTAGTCTTATTTAGCCTATTCTATCGCCTGCACGGTTGAATGTAGAATGGCGTTTAGAGGGCCACAATTAACTGATGATTAACCCAACACAAACGACGTCATTAGTCAAACTTCGGAGGTCGATTCCCTATTTCGGTTTCAACGAGTATCCTACACAAGAGAAAATATTTGGAATGATTGTAATCGTTTTGTCAACGAAGCTGGACCGTTTTGAAGAAACAAACAATTGATAAGGAAAATTCAGTCCGTGAGGTTGCCTAGGAATACGAAATATTAGTCAAGTATTTTGTGTCAAAATGTTCTCTCCAATCGATTGATTTAGCTATACGGAATTGACTACAAAACTACCAAAAGAAGATGAATTAGGTACTAGGCAGTAGGAAGGGGTAAGAACCACAGATCAATGGGGTGAAAAGGGAGGTCTTAGGTAACCATATAAATAATTTCTAATTCCTCTCCGATTGCCCCAAACATTTGACAGTTAACGTTACGTTTAGATAAAAACGCTGCAAATTCTTCCACAATGATTGGGTATTGGAGCAGGATTATTGGGAAAACAGTGAATGTGGAGCGTCCAGGACACATTTCAATCAATTCAGCGTTCAATATTTAGTAGAAAATGACACCCCACATGCCTAAGTCCTAAAAATTTCAGAAAATCGAGTTTCAAAAACGCTGCAAATTCATTCACTGGGGTTGGTTATTTCTCGGACCAGGCGCATAAAGACTCATTTCTTCAAAATGGGGGAAACAGTGGGTGTGGTGGGTCCCGCACCCATTCCAATCGACTCAGGGTCCTAAATTTAGTGGAAAATGATACCCCACACGCCAAGGTACCAGAAATCTCAAAAACACATACTCAAAAGATACCCATTTTGACCCATAAACTTCTTCCGGTGACAAAATTCCGTCCGCTCTCACGTGGTTTTCGATAGTAAAATATGTTCTAAAAATTCAGAATTTCGACCAGGAATGTTTTTTCGGCTTTGGTTGGTCCTTGAAACTTGTCTGCCCAGTCTGCCAAAATTTGAGGTGAAAAAGTGTTTTTAAAACGCGATTTTTGGATCTTTTGGAGAACTTGGCGTGTGGTGTCATTTCCCACTAAATTTTGAGTGTTGAATCGTTTGGAATTAGTCCAAGACACTCCACACTCACCGTTTTCCCCTTAATCCTGCTTAGTATATGAAAATTAACCATTGTGGAATGATTAGCCGCGATTTTTGAAGCTCAACTTAAGCGCGTTTGATCCAATGTGTTCATATGATCCACATCTCATGAGGGGGTTCCAGTTCACTCCTGGTCGGCCAATGGGCCGCTAACGTCGGTTTGAAATTACCATTATTTGCCTCTCGATGCTCAAGGTCGAATTCGGTTACCTGTTTACATGGAGTTCATGTTTTTGAAGCGGTTAAAACCAGAAATGGCGACTCTATCCTGTGATGCATGCTCCTCTCGTGGAGCTTTTCCGCCTTATTGTCCACTTCCTAAGACTATACCGACGTCGGGGTCCGGTCCATTCCGCCGATTTTCAGGTCAATTCCGCCCCTTTAGTAAGAAAGCCCCACCGGCGGAATCGACGGGGACCGGTCTATTCCGCCACGTGGTCAATTACGCTGCATGTCAATTCCGCCCCTGTAGTGAGAAAGCCCCACTGGCGGAATCGGCGGGGTCCGGTCTATTCCGCCGATTTTCAGGTCGATTCCGCCGCATGTCAATTCCGCCCCTTTAGTAAGAAAGCCCTCACCGGCGGAATCGACGGGGACAAGTCTATTCCGCAGATTTTCTGGTCAATTCCGCTACATGGTCAATTACGCCGCATGTCAATTCCGCCCCTTTAGTGAGAAAGCCCCACTGGCGGAATCAATGGGTCCGGTCTATTCCGCCGATTTTCAAGTCAATTCCGCCACATGGTCAATTACGCCGCATGTCGATTCCGCCCATTTAGTGAGAAAGCCCCACCGGCGGAATCGACGGGGTCCGGTCTATTCCGCTGATTTTCAGGTCAATTCCGCCACATGGTCAATTACGCCGCATGTCAATTCCGCCCTTTTAGTATGGGAGCCCCACCAGCGGAATCGACGGGGTCTGGTCAATTCCGCCACATGGTCAATTCCGCCCCTTTAGTGAGAAAGCCCCACTAGCGGAATTGATGGGTCTGGTCTATTCCGCCGATTTTCAGGTCAATTCCGCCACATGGTCAATTACGCTGCATGTCAATTCCGCCCCTTTAGTAAGAAAGCCCCACCGGCGGAATCGACATGCTAATTAACATTGCCAAATGTCAATTCCGCCGAGCATTTCTTAACATTCATTGACACCACGCTGTCAATCTGAATGTCGAGCAACATCTCAATAAAAACGAAAATGTTAGGATGGTGACCGTTCAAGGCCGTTCTATGAATGAAAAATTTTTCTTGGCCGTTCGTTGATCTCACTAACTGCTTTTCATTTCACTGTAATACTCACTTTTTGACGGTAAAAGGACGAACTCTGTTTGTTTTTTGCGGTTATGACCTAACGAACTCTCCTTTGTTAGGTTATGTTGGCTCTAAGAATGCACCGGATAACCTATTTTCGAGAAATGTTTGAGTTTGCGATGTTGGAGAAAGCGAACAAGTAGTTATCGAAGGCCGATAAAGGTGTTGGTACAGTACGATGAGGAAACAGACTGGCGATTCAGGAGATAGTTGCCAGTTATGAGAAATCATTGGTCAACACAAGCTTTTATTTACTTTATTTTCGACTTTATTTAAAGACTTAGTCATCACAGAAGTGAAAGATTGTGAAATCCAACTACCAACAACTACACAAATCCATGTCAACCCATCGCAACGTCCTCCATCAACAGCTGTCCAGCAATCCCCCACCACCATGTCTGGGAGTCGTTTCTGCTTCAGTCGTCTTCCTTGGTGGTTAGATGCCTTGGTGGTGGGGGATTGCTGGACAGTTGTTGCTGGAGGACGTTGCGATGGGTTGACATGGATTTGTGTAGTTGTTGGTAGTTGGATTTCACTATCTTTTACCTCTGTGATGACTAAGTCTTCATGAAGATTGCTCAATTCTCACGTACCACGGGGCTGAGTAAATGAGGAAAATTACCTCTGTGCACAATACATAGGCCAGTTGAAGCTGATAAGGTATCATCGATCAAAACCCACACATTTGAAAATGTGATTACCACGGTTCAATATTGGATCGGTAACGGTTTTGGCGAGGAGATATGGAAGGACTTATGTTCTGATGAGTGGGAACGTTGATTCTGTAGCCCGCACGTCTTATAGGTTTTTTCCCGTATATTTTCTGGAATAACTTGTATGTGCAAATTAAATACGCTGCCTATTCATGAGTACTTCTCATATAATAATTCGTCGAATTTAATCACCTAACGCAACTCACATTGTTTTCGGTAACGCATTTTATCAAATACACGTTACCATTGTGCGGACGTGTTATTGTGCTGCCCGTCCTTGAGAAACGATCATCGGATTTCTCACGGCCCCTTCTCGCTCATTCATCGATAGGGCTCCTCCTTTGGTGAGGAGGGGGGGGGAAGGGGAGTAATCCGCCTAGAAGCTGGGCCAGGACGTAGGACAGGCTGATCAACTCTTATATGACGGATACTCGAGTGGTCGTTCCAGTTTCGCAAGCCCTAAGCTCAGATGGGAACTGAATTCTATTCAAACATGTACACAAAACAAGAAGTTCGGTTTAAAATGTCTCATAAACCGTCCGAATGATTGGGTATTTGTTAAATATACCCCCCCCCCCCCTGAAGGTAATTATGAATGTTGCATTCCTACTTCTGCAATATGTTGACATTTCGCGTATCCGGGGTAAGTGGGGTATCATTTTCCACTAAATTTAGGACGCTGAATCGATTGGAATGGGTCCAGGACCCCTTAAACCCACTGTTTTCCCCCATTTTCCCCATGTTGAAGAAATGAGTCTCCATGTGCCTGGTCCGGTGAATAACCAACCCCTGTGGAAGAATTTGCAGCGTTTCATAAATACCTAAAAGTGGATTTACTTTACAGACACCACATCGTTTCGTGAATTAAACCTAATCTTACGCAACAAGACAAATGTATATCTGCGTGATGATTAGCTGAGCCTAACAACAAATCTCTACTCACTTCGCGTATTTATTTACCGGTGAAAATAGGTCGGCACACTTCAAGATGTTAATGATTTGTTTGACTTTGACCGACGCACAAGTTTATTGGCGTCGCAAGAGAAATATCGTCGCGATTGTGTTCGTCATAAAACGTGTTCAGAGCGTGGTTGTAAGTAGATATCGGACCTTGGGTGAGATGTTGGCTTTGGTCAAACACTGTTACATTAGAACTCGACGAAGGCCGATATTCGCCGTCAACATTTGAAGATCGAACGATGGAAATGATGATTGGCTTTGACTCTGACCAAATGTGGCGAAGGGGAGGAATTCGCGAATTTGCCGACACCTCACCTTCAAGACTTGTAGGTATTGCGGGCTGTTGTCTATATCGATTTTGCGAATTTTTGCCAACTGGAGTTTTTACGCCCATGTAAATTAAGATAAATACCGATGAATATCATTTATTGTAGTCGACAGGCAACGATAAGCGAGGCTGAAATAGTGAAAATAAACGAAAACGCTGCAAATTCTTTCACAGTGGTTGGTTATTCCTCGGACCAGGTGCATAAAGTGCAATTTAAATCGATTCAGCGTCCATAACCTCTTTTGGTGGGCACCAATCGTTCTGGGACCCATTTCATTGAATTCAGCGTCCAAAATTTAGTCGAAAATGATACTCCACTCACCTAGATCGCCAAAAAAATCTCAAAAATCCATTTTTCTAAAAAACACATTTTGACCCCTACTCCGCCCAAATTTGATCCGATCGATTTTTTTTTTTTTAAATTTTAGTTTGAAATTGTCAGATATAAACTAGTGTATTGAGGTAGAGTCTCACATATCTGATTAATAGGTCTATTAATTATTAATTTATTAATGATATTTCTCTACGCACTACCCCTTTGCGTTTTAATATGTTTAATATACAGAATAGGTTGTAGCAATGAAATAAAGAAAATCCCTGTAAAGATTATGGTCGATATACAAAGTGTAATAAAAGTTTTACTAATTTCTCCGAACGAGCAACTTTTTCTCGTGGAAAAGACCTTCTTGAAATTTGATTTATGGGTTGAAACATCCTGGAATGGGGATAATATGCGCTCTTGAATTCGAATCGTTTGGGACAAAAACGCATTTTTAAAAATGCATTAAAAAGGAGCAGGAGTATGGGGAAAACAGTGAGTGTTCCGGACTCATTCTAATCGATTTGGCGTCCAAAATTCAGGACCCAAAAATCCCGCAAATCAATTTTTCAACACTTTTTTACCCCCGAATTTGTGTCGATCGGGTAGAAAAGTTTTGAGGACCATCTAATGCCCAAAAGAGGACCCCAACCAAAATTTGAAAAAAAAAAAAAAAAAATTAGATTATTTTCCACTACCAAAAAACGGCGTAGACGGCATGCGGGTATTTCGGTTTTAGTTGGTTATTCTCCCTGAGCGACAACCAAGAATTCCCTTTTCCTGAGAATAGTTACCCAATTAGCGCCGCTGTGGAGGTATTTTTGGTGCACAATGACGCCGGCAGAAGTTCTGCATTTGGGGGGAGTTAGCCCCGCTTTCCACAGGACGACGCGGGTAAGGATCCAAAAATTCCCTTTTTAGAAGACTAGTTACCCAATTAGCGCCGTTGCGGAGGTATTTTTGGTGCTCAAACTCCGCATTTGAAGAAGTTTGCCGCGCTCTCAGCAGTACGACGCCGGTAAGGACCTAATAATTTTCTTTTTCGAAGACTGATTACCCAATTAGTGTCGCTGTAGAGGTATTTTTGGTGCATAATGACGCCGGCAAATGCTTCGCATCTGGGGGAGTTTGCCCCGCTCTCTACAGGCAAACGCCGGTATGGACCCAAGATTCCCCTTTTCCGGAGGCCAGTTACCCAATTGGCGCCACTGTGGAGGTCTTTTTGGTGCACAATGACACCGGCAGAAGCATTGCATTTGGGGGTTAGCCCCGCTTTCTACAGGACGACGCGGGTGGGGACCCGACAACTCCCTTTTACAGAAGACTAGTTACCCAATCGGCGCCGCTGTGGAGGTTTTTTTGGTGCACAATGACGCCGGCAGAAGCATTGCATTTGGGGGAGTTTGCTCCGCTCTCCACGGGATGACGCGGGTGGGGACCTGAAAACTCCCTTTTACAGAAGACTAGTTACCCAATCGGCGCCGCTGTGGAGGTATTCTTGGTGCACAATGACGACGGCAAAAGCTCCAGAGCTTGTCCCACTCTCTGTGAGCAGTCGCCGGTAAGGACCCACTCAGTTCCCTTACAAGGAGAATTTTGGTGTATTCCTTGTAACTAACCTCATTGATAGGCCCCAAAACTTGTCATTTTGCGATTTTAGGTATCTACATTTTAAGAAAACCCAATTGTCCCTCCATGCCGTCTTGGTAAAAGACAATTTTCCAAAGTGTATGGTTACATTTGTATTTTTTAATACAATTTTCGAGTCATTTTATTTCCCACACAATCAAGGACTCCCATGAATAATAAACTTTCATGGAATAAGTTTTCAACCTCAGCTCAACCTAGTTATGAACATAATGTACTACGGTCGGCCTATACCTGGAACATAGTAGTTGTTCACCAACAAAAAAACCGAGTCAGAGCTCACTATTTTATTCTACAATTCTGAAAAGCTTCTCGTTGATTTTAAGCGAAGGCGTTCCTATTCTGTCGCGTCCTAGTTCCTCAGATCGAGCGTTTTAAAATCCCGTCTTGTTAGACGTCTGGTCCTCCGGGAGGAAACAAACAACTGTGTTTTCTGCGAGTATTTATTACTGGGTGAACATAAATATATACTCGGACGTCACAATTTACCTAATTTACGGCTTCCGATGTTTTGCGCTTTCAGGTCGTGGGGGAGGAGCGATGGAGGGGGTGAACAGTTCAGCGATCGTCCTTCCCGTCAGCACTTTGACGCCCCTGAAGATAGTTTTTTCCGAAACTGCGTACATTTTCGGAATTATCAACAACCTTGGCGCTTTGGGGTGAGAATCGTTGCGATTGAGAACGAATAGTCTCTTCACTGAAACATTTTGACCAGAAAAGGGCACATTCGTTACTACAAAAATTTGTCCAAAAAACACTAAACTTTTTTTTTTTTTTTAATCAAGATCTCACCAAAATTCAATTTTATTTTTGAAGAAATTTTTCCGTATTGTATTCGTATTTATTAATGAAAACGAAGCAAGGATTTTAATAAAAAGATTGTGCCCTTCTCTAGTTATGAATTTCTTCTGTTCATATGAATGTTGTTCTGTCCATTTTTGACGTGTTGTCGCAACCATTTCTGACTTAAGGTACCTCTTGGGATCGGAGCACGCGCCCAAAAACGCTCGAACGTCCCTGGTACTGAAATGTCTCGCTGTCAACGATTTGGTTGCAGTTCTTGGAATGAGTTCACAGTTGAACATTAGCCTACTGTACCCGTCAGTGAAAACCAATCATTGGTTCTGCGTTTTCAGGTTTGTTAATTTACTCTTCTTTGTATAGTTGTAATACAATTACCTACACAGCGGAGGTATTACAGAAATGCGATCATGTATAAGTAGGTATGGCATTTTCAGCCTCGCCGCTGCACGCATGAGTATTATTGAAAACCGATTCCTACATTGAAAATCGTTGTGACCGGTTGCGATTTGACCACAAGACAACAGGAAAGTTCAATTGCAATTAAAAAACGATGCAATTTCTCCGAAATGCTTTCTTATTCCAGCAGAGCAAGTGGTTGGGACAAGAATTTGGGGAAAATGTTACAATGGAGTGTCATTTCAATAGGTAGGTTCCCATTTCTACCCACATTTCAAAGATCACCAATTGGCCCGGGTTCAATTTCAATGGATTCAAGTCCTAAATTTAGGGGATAATGATACCCCTCATGACTAGTAGACTCATTCCGATCGATTTAGCGTCCTAAATTTAGCCGAAAATGGTACTCCACACGCCTAAATCGTCAAAAATCTCAAAACCCCATTTTTCGAAAAAAACATTTTGAACCAAAAATGCCACAGCAGTGTCGCTTATATGGTAACTAGTCTCCATAGAAGAGTGTGGGTCCATTCCGGCGTCTGCCTGCGGAGAGCGGGACAATCTGCAAAGGCGTAGCTATTGTCGGCGTCATTGTGCAGCAAAAAACTACCTCCGCAGCGTCGCTTATATGGTAACAAGTCTCTTAGAGAAGTGTGTGGGTCCTTTCCAGCGTCTGCCTGCAGAGAGCGGGGCAATCTCTTGCAAAGGTGGAGCATTTTTAGGCGTCATTGTGCACCAAAAATACCACCGCAGCGTCGCTTATAGGGTAACTTGTCTTCAGAGAAGATTGTGGGCCCTTTCCAGCGTCTGCCTGCGGAGAGCGGGCAATCTTCTGCAAAGGCGGAGCATTAGTGGATGGCATTGTGCACCAAAAATACCACCACAGCGTCGCTTATAGGGTAACTAGTCTCCATAGAAGAGTGTGGGTCCTTTCCAGCGTCTGCCTGCTGAGAGCGGGGCAATTTGCAAAGGCGTAGCTATTGTCGGCGTCATTGTGCACCAAAAATACCACCACAGCGTCGCTTATAGGGTAACTAGTCTCCATAGAAGAGTGTGGGTCCTTTCTAGCGTCTGCCTGCAGAGAGTGGGGCAATCTCTTGCATAGGTGGAGCTTTTGTCGGCGTCATTGTGCACCAAATATACCACCACAGCGTCGCTTTTATGGTAACAAGTCTCTTAGAGAAGTGTGTGGGTCCTTTCCGGCGTCTGCCTGCTGAGAGCGGGGCAATCTGCAAAGGCGTAGCTATTGTCGGCGTCATTGTGCACCAAAAATACCACCACAGCATCGCTTTTATGGTAACTAGTAACTTCTTCAGAAAAGAGTGTGGATCCTTACCGGCGCCTGCCTGCGGAGAACGGATCAATTCCTGCAAAGGTGGAGCTTTTGTGGGTGTTATTGTGCACCAAAAAACCACCTCCGCAGCGTCGCTAATTGGCCAATTATCCGGAGTAGGGAATTCTCTCAGAACTTTACCGGCGTCGGCCCAAAGGGATCTGGGGGAACCCTTTGCAGAGGCTCAGTAGCGTTCAAAATAACCGTTATTTGATGTTGTCACGTGGGCGGTTACACACTGTAACGTACCTACCGTCTTTGGTATCGTACAATTTTCTGTAAATTGTAAATTTTCGTTATGGATTTCATTCCGACTTTATTTGGTTCTCAAAACATTTCAGCCCATTCAGCCAAAATTTGGAGTTAAAATGTTTTTTGAAACTCGATTTTTGGAAATGAGGCATGTGGGGTATCATTTTCCATTACATTTTGGACGCCATGAATCCATTGAAATGAGTCCCAGACCGGTTAGCACCCACCGGGGTTGGGGATACTCATTCGAAACTTCATCAGTTCCGTACAAAATCTAGACTTATTCAACTTTTTCCATGTTCGAGTAAGTCTTGATCACTGAACCTAATGAGGTCAAATGGACGAGGTATCTTAAAAGGGACGTTGAAAATGGACCGTGGTCGGCGACATTGATGTAATCGTATAACGTTGATAACAAACACCATATTCAAGATACGCTATCTTCTTTGTTGTCTCCTTCCTTCAATCATTCTGACACGGCTGAAGGATACAGGAACAATCCGAGTTTCATATCTTCACATTGATCGGTGTTTGACCATTCACTGCTTTTGTTAACTGAGTGCCATTTGACAAAATCTTGATCGAGGGGAGAAGTTTGATGCAAATGCCAAGAGGCACCCATATGGGTCAGAATGGCAAGTCTATTGGTCCATGGTCAGGGCCATGTTTGCACAAATCCTGGTAAATTTAACAAAAAACGCTGCAAATTCTTACACAGGGGTTGGTTATTCCTCGGACCAGGCGCATGGAGACTCATTTCTTCAACATGGGGGAAATGGGGAAACAGTGGGTGCGGCGGGTCCCAGACCTATTCCAATCGATTCAGGATCCAGAATTTAGAGGAAAATGATACCCCACACGCCTAGGTACCGGAAATCTCGAAAACGCATATTCAAAATGGGTAATATATACCCAATTTGACCCATAACTTCTTCCAGAGGGTGCCAATCGTTCCGGGACCCACTTCATTGAAATTAGCGTCCAAGATTTAGCGAAAATGATACCCCACACGCCTAGGTTCCAGAAATCTCAAAAACACATATTCAAAATGGGTAATATATACCCAATTTGACCCATAACTTTTTCCAGTGGGCGCCGATCGTTCTGGGACCCATTTCATTGGATTCAGCGTCCAAAATTTAGTGGAAAATGATACCCCACTCGCCTAGATCGCCCAAAATCTCGAAAATCCATTTTTCAAAAAACACATTTTGACCCCTACCCCGCCCAAATTTGGTCCGATCGGGCTGAAAAGCTTGGAGGACCGTCCTAGGCCGGGAACAGACCCCTGACCCAAATTTCAGATTTTTAGAAAATTTTCTACTACCAAAAACGGCGTGGACGGCGGACGGCGTACGGCGGACGGACATACCTTTTGGTTGGTTATTCCTTGAATAATCAACCTATGTTTTCATGCAAATGGTCAACCTCTCCGATTCGGCTCAAAATTTTTTTCTGGACGTTTCATGATGTCCTGATCAAAAAAGGTCAATGTCCGTCCGCCGTACGCCGTACGCCGTACGCCGTCCGCCGTCCGCCGTCCGCCGTCCGCCGTCCACGCCGTTTTTGGTAGTAGAAATTTTTCTAAAAATCTGAAATTTGGGTCAGGGGTCTGTTCCCGGTCTAGGACGGTCCTCCAAGCTTTTCAGCCCGATCGGACCAAATTTGGGCGGGGTAGGGGTCAAAATGTGTTTTTTGAAAAATGGATTTTTGAGATTTTGGGCGATTTAGGCGAGTGGGGTATCATTTTCCACTAAATTTTGGACGCTGAATCCAATGAAATGGGTCCCAAAACGATCGGCACCCTCTGGAAGAAGTTATGGGTCAAATTGGGTATATATTACCCATTTTGAATATGTGTTTTTGAGATTTCTGGAACCTAGGCGTGTGGGGTATCATTTTCCGCTAAATCTTGGACGCTAATTTCAATAAAGTGGGTCCCGGAACGATTGGCACCCTCTGGAAGAAGTTATGGGTCAAATTGGGTATATATTACCCATTTTGAATATGCGTTTTCGAGATTTCCGGTACCTGGGCGTGTGGGGTATCATATTCCACTAAATTTTGGACCCTGAATCGATTGGAATAGGTCTGGGACCCGCCGCACCCACTGTTTCCCCATTTCCCCCATGTTGAAGAAATGAGTCTCCATGCGCCTGGTCCGAGGAATAACCAACCCCTGTGTAAGAATTTGCAGCGTTTTTTGATCAGGACATCATGAAACGTCCAGAAAAAAATTTTGAGCCGAATCGGAGAGGTTGACCATTTGCATGAAAACATAGGTTGATTATTCAAGGAATAACCTACCAAAAAGGTAAAGAATTCGAAATGGCTGTGTTTTCATGCAAAAAGTCAATCTCTCCGATTCGGCCCAACAATTTTTTCTGGACGTTTCAATGTGTCTAAATCAAAAAAGTCGAATGTCCGTCCAAGGATTCTGTTTCTGTTTGGTCTGCACCTGAGGCCCTTCTGGCCCTTTGCAGCCATTCACTTGCATGTGTTTTTCCCCTGTGTTTTTTCCCTTGGTTTTATGGCATCCTTACCCTCTCCAGCGTTGGTCGCTATGCGTCCGGGATGGCCCACGTGGAGGTGCAGGATTTTACAGGGAGTTTTGAGGGCAAGGTTCAAAATTGGAATTAGTTACGGCATTGCTGCTGCCTCGCCTCTTGGGCGAACTTTGGCTTGTGCATGACGCTCATTGTTGTTGGGTAGTCTCATATGAGGGTTCCACATGATCCATGTTCAGGCGCTGTGAGACATTGGGGATGAACTGGTGTGTCAGCCGCCCGCCTGCTGTACTATTCCTCCGTTCCTGCCATGCAGTTAGTGCCCATTCTCGTATCCTGGCTATCTTCATTTCCCTCGTTTGTGTTCCTTCCAACAAAACATCCCAACAACAAATCCCTCTGCAAGGGGACTGCAGTTCGATCCGGCCACTTGATCGAGCTGAAGGCAAACCTTGCATCAACAGGCATGCAGCCTCAAATCACCTGAAGCCCAAGTGTGGATGCTGTACGATAACCGCGTGTGATTGCCAGAAGAACGGCACACTGCTGCTGTAAAATCTGGTCTCTCTCCCGCTGGTTTGGATTCCGCCACCATGTAGGAGCCGCATGCAAGATGGTGGGCAGGAACATCGCCCTGTAGTATTGCAGCCTCCTGCCATATGTCACTCCCCAGCCAGACCCAGATGTGGCCCTGAGGCCACGCGCCATAGATGTCATCTTTTCATTTAGGAGGGCAATGTGGGCTGTCGGCTTCAAGTTGCCAGGGATACAGACACCCAGGTATCAAATCGGGTGGGATGCCTGGCATCACCCTCCCCTCTAAACACAACAGCCTGCGTCTTCTGCGCTGCTAGCCCCAATCTAGCCTTGTCACACCATTTTCCAATTTCTCTGGAGCACTCTGTGGCCCTCTGCACAAGTGCAGCTCGTGTGGAAGCCAACACCAGAACAGCCAGATCGTCGACATATCCGACAACGAGGAATCCAGCCTGTTGAAGCCTGCGCAAGAGCCCCGCAAATGTCATGTTCCAAATGGCACTGCCGAGAACAGAACCCTGGGGGCATCCTCTTATGACCAGTGTGGCGCTTTGTCCTCGCGTGGTGTGTATGACAGCAAACCTCTGGTTGAAGTAGCTCTTGAGCAGGCCGTAGATATTTGATGGTATGGAGAGGTTCCTCAGCTCCAGCATTACGAGTGGCCACCAAACCGAGTCAAACGCCCCCGCTACGTCGTAGAAAATTCCCATCGCGTATTTCTCCTGCGACTGAAGGACTGCACTGAGGAGCTGCGTAATAAGAATGTCCGTCCGCCATCCACGCCGACGTTTGTTGTAGAAATTTTTCTAAAAATCTGAAATTTGGGTCAGGGGTCTGTTCCCGGCTCTAGTTGATCCTCGGAAATTTTCAGCCCGATCGAACCAAATTAAGGTGGGGTAGGGGTCAAAATGTGTATTTCGAAAAATGGATTTTCGAGATTTCTGGTACCTAGGCGTGAGGGGTAGAATTTTCCACTGAATTTGGGTCCCTGAATCCAATGAAATAGGTCCCAGAACGATTGGCACCCAGTGGATGAGGTTATGGGTCAAAACTGGTACCAATCTACCCATTATATGTATGTGAATATGTATCATTTTCCACTAAATTTTGGATTTGGAAAGGGTCCGGGTTTCCCCCATGTTGAAGAAATGAGTCTCCATGCACAAAAGGAATAACCAATCCGTGTTTTCTAATTGTGAAACTGTGTTTTTACGACGAAAATATAAATGGCGGACGTCTCGGAGGTGCGAAAGGGGGCGACAAACACCCTGAAGCTCTAAAAAACGTCCAAAATTAGAATCAATGGGTCCTGTACGTTGGCAAATTCATTCGGGCCCTTGTCCCAATTGTCCGGCTCGCAGCAACCCGCAGCTTCGGCTGGTTCGGCAGTAAAGGAGTCCAGGCCGCCACCAGTATTCGTACGGGACATCACCAACATAAATAAGCTTCTGGAGGTCACTCAATCGCTGAGTCTTGGAAACTTTAAGTATCACTCCACTCATGATAAAGTTAAATTTACCTTCGACACGATAGACGGTTATAGGTGTATGATAAAGTACCTCTCTGAGAACAAAGCTCAGTACTATACCTACCAATTGTACTCTGAAAGGGCCTTCCGAGTTGTTGTACGGGGTCTCCACCACTCCTGCGATACAAAATATATTGGCGAAGAGTTAAAGAACCTTGGGTATAATTCTCGACAAATAGTGCCCGTTCTTCATCCAGTCAGCAAACTTCCGCTACCACTCTTTTTTGTTGACCTAGAACCACACGTCAAAAACGCTGAAATCTTTCACCTCACAAAACTGTGCCACGCCATTGTCAGAATTGAAGCCCCTCGACCTAAAAGGTCCATCATACAATGCACCAAGTGCCAAGAATACGGTCACAGCAAGAATTTTTGTCACCAGCAGCCACGTTGCGTGAAGTGCAATATGCCTCATCCTACCGAACAATGCACTAAACCTACCTCAGAACCACCGACTTGTACAAATTGTGGAGGGTCACATACGGCCAATTATAAAGGATGTCCGGTGCACACGCGATTGCAAAAATCCCACAATCCTATGCAACAGATCAAAAACACTCCCCCTCCCCCAACCTGCGGGCCGTCCTCCTCACCATCTTTCCCCCCTTTGCACCGTCCTTCTCCGGCTGCCAGAACGAATGCATTCCCCCCTGTAAAGTCATATGCCGAAGCTACTCAACAAGATACCACCATTAACCTACTTATAAAAAAAAATAGAAAGCTTAATAACCATCATTGAGCCTCTGGTTCAAACCCTAGCTCAAATTATACCCAAATTACTCAATATCAATGGATAACAACATTGATATACGATCTCTCAACGTCTGCACTTGGAATGCCCGTGGCATAGCCAATAAACTATTCGAACTCGACTACT
This sequence comes from Cyrtorhinus lividipennis, assembly GCA_019603395.1. Classification (NCBI taxonomy): domain Eukaryota; kingdom Metazoa; phylum Arthropoda; class Insecta; order Hemiptera; family Miridae; genus Cyrtorhinus; species Cyrtorhinus lividipennis. The sequence continues at coordinate 1,155,043 of CM034005.1, forward strand.
TCTTGCATACAAATCAAATAGACGCTCTCCTTGCTACAGAAACGAAACTTACCAATGGTCAGCCTTTCTACATTGAGGGCTATATATGCTACAGAGCGGATCATCCTAGCGGACATCGCGAAGGTGGGTCGTTGATACTAATTAAGCAATCCATAAATCACAATGAGCTACCAATTATCCAGGAAACACGAGTACAAGTGGCTAGAGTCTCTGTCTATGTTGGCAACCAAAAATTCCAACTCGCTTCATTCTAATCTTCCCCCAGCCATAGACTCCAACCAAGCGACTTCATTGGCGTTATTCATGAGCTCGGCGGTAGATTCCTGATGGGAGGTGACTTCAATTCCAAACACCCCAGCTTTGGCTCTAATGTGTCCAACCCACGAGGAAACCTACTTCGCCAAATTGTGCACCGCTTCAACATAACGGTGATCCATCCCATTGAGCCTACCTACTATCCTGATAGACAGCACATCACCCCTGACGTCCTAGACTTCTTCCTAGGGAAAGGGATCGACCACCTAACGAACCAACCGGTAGTTATACCGGACCTTAGTTCCGACCACTTCCCAACCCTCCTCAGGTTTGGCCATTCCCACCTCACCATAGCACGTGGGAACTCACTGATAAGGTACCCCTTTGACTGGAAAGTCTACGAAAGTACGCTAGACGTATCTACGGACCTTCAACTTCCTCTGAAGACTCCAGCTGACATCGACCGAGCGGCTACAATCCTTACGCGAAATATACAGTTTGCCGCTACTGTTTCAAGTTCTACTCATACTCCTCACATCCACAAAACAAAATACTCTGCCCACCCTCACCTTGCAGCCCTCCATAGAATCAAAACCCAAGCACGCGCACAATGGAGGCAATCCAAATACCCTCCTCATAAGAGGGCCTATAACAGAGCTACAGAAGATTTGAAGATTGCGCTCGTCCAAGAGCGGAACAAGAGCAGAGATGCCTATCTAGCCACGATAAAGCCCGAGGACCGCTCCCTGTGGAAACACACTAGAGCAATCACAAAAGAAAAAACTGCCATACCCCCTCTCAGGCAAGGAAACTCCTGGCTGTGTACTCCTCTTGAGAAAGCAGAGGCCTTTGCCGACGCTCTTGCACTCCAATTTACACCGAACCAAATGGGAGATCGGCACTCTGATGAACGAATCTTTACAGGACTTGAAACACCTCTTCTACTTTCTCCATTTCGTAAATTCTTCACACCTGTACAGGTCCGGACGGCAAAGTTAAAAGACCACTTGCCCGATACATACTACCGCATCCTGCAATCTTACCTTACCAACAGAACCTTCTCAGTGTGCTACCAAGATGCTACCTCCAAGTCCTACCCAATCGCGGCGGGTGTCCCCCAGGGAAGTATCCTTGGGCCCCTGTTATACATCTTCTACACACATGATATACCCAGCCAGTAGGGCATCACTTCTGCCCAGTTTGCAGATGACCAAGCTGTCCTCGCCCGACACACTGATCCAGAGTTAGCACTTGCGACTCTGCAAGAATACGTTAATCGCCTTTACGAATGGAGCATCATGTGGAAAATTAAGCTTAATCCGGGAAAAACATCTTTGGTATGCTTCACCTATCGAACAGCAGTACCACCTACTGACCTTCTGCTCAACAACGAAGCCGTCTCAAGAAAAGACTATGTAAAATATCTAGGGGTTACTCTGGATAGCAGACTGTGTTGGAATACGCACATCACAACCACAGTAACCAGTATCCGTTACCGCACCCGCCAGCTTTACCATCTACTTGCTAGCAACCAGGTCCCCCTCCATACGAAGCGTCTAATCTATGTAACCCTCCTAAAACCAATCTGGCAGTATGCCTGCGCGATATGGGGGTCGGCCAGTAGCACACAAATCCGGCGAATTTCCACGCAACAGAACAGAATCCTACGTTTAGTCACGGGTGCACCGTGGTATGTTCGAAATACTACGCTCCATTCGGATCTCAATATACCTACAATTCCTGACATCATCTCAGCCTCCTACAACAACATGGCCCGCCGAATGATCAACCACGACAACCCTATAATTGCCGCCATTCTCGAGAACCCCGCCCACCGCGACCACAAAGACGCCTCAAGCGAAAATGGCATTCAGACCACCTGATACCTGAATCCTGATAGCTCAACCAAGCAACTACTTATAGACCCTATCTATCTCTGGTCTCGTTGTTACCTGTTCATTACTGTTATTCATTATCCATTACGTTGTTACTGTTATTTATTACCCATATTATCAGCTGTTATATTTCATTAGCCAGTGATGCATTCGGATGTTATTTATTGCATTGAGATGTTATTTACACCAGAGCGTTCAAACCTCTAAAAACCACCACCACCACCACCACCAGCTACCACTGGGTAGTTAATTTACCACAAGTGCCGCATGAAAATTGTGTAAATCAAATAATGTACCCACTCGATAGTGTATTACACAATAAAGTTACTTTTGAAAAAAAAAAAAAAAAAAAAAAAAAAAAAAAATTAGTGACTTTTAGCAATCGCTCTTGGGAAATGTGCGGATTTGCCACGCTAGGGAATGTTAAGATTTACCAAAATCAGTTGGTAAAACTCCAAAACGCGCTCTCTAATTGAAATAACACTAGCTTTTACCAAGCCTCTTGGAAAATTCTAACATTAACTGGGAAAAGTCCAATTTGAGAGCCAACACTAGGGTTTTACCATAAATATTGGGAAATCCTAGGATTTTCTGGTTAAACCTAACTTTTACTGCACTTTGGTGTTTTACAGTAATATATAGGAGGCACATTATAGGTTGTGGGGGTGGGTTGGGTCATTATGTTCTTTGGTACTGTAACGATTTATGTTCTTTGTAAATAATTTATCACAATTGTTTACTCGAATACACTGTCCTCATTCCTTCTGCACTAATTTATAACATGGCATGGCGATGCATCTGTATTCAGACTCCAAACACTCTTTGGCGTTCCTCGGTCCCTTTTCATGCTTGCTCCCTTGGCCGAGAACCTTCTCGAGTCTTCCCTGGTTCTGGGAACTCAACGTGTTGTCCTGAGCAAGTGGGAAGGTTCCAGCCAATTTGATACAACACATGAATGTTTGAGAGTGACCCTTAGCCCTCCACGTGTTGTTGACCTTGTAATGCTGGTTGCCCAGGAGACTGGTGCAGGTGTCATCTCACAACAGTATAAAATATTAAAATTGTTCTTGACAGTTAACACTTACAATATTCTAAATTGTTTGTAAAACCCTTGACATTTCACCACCAACCACCATTTTTACCAACTTTCATAACAAGAATATCGGCTTCATTGGCTTCTAGCTGAACCATGACGTCCTTCCAAGATTACTGCAACAAATAGTGAATGAATATTAGGACTATGAAGCTTCTTGTTCCATTTCAGGGCTCTATGGCGAAGTTTTGGTCTGGGTTCAGGTTGTATAATCTGTGTCATGGCTGTGGACAGATGGCTCGCCCTCACAAGGCCTTTCTTCTATCAGAAGGTGAGTAAATTTTTTTTTTTTTATAATTGCATTTTATTATAAAACAAAGTATATCTGATAAGAGCCCCCTTCTGACGTCCACAGCCTCCATGACATTGCTGCCAACATAACCAGAATAATCAAGGTTTTAGATTGCAAGGTGAACCCATGAGATATTTTCGCGGTATTTTTTAAAAGTTTGGCCGCCTCCTGATAATGTTTTAATGATTAGAGACTGCCAAAAATTATTTTCGTGGGTGGGCCATTATTTGGGCAATTGACCTAGCGTAAGAGGGTCGTGTTTGGGCTCTATGCAAAGCCCCTGATCACCTTATACCAATTTCAATAATCAAATACCAATTGTTTTGGGAAGTGGGCCACTAAATTTGAGTTTGGAGGGGTGGGCCACTATTTGGGCTATTGAGTTAATGTATTATGTGGGTTGTGTTTGGGCTCTATGTAAAGCCCCTGATCACCTTATATCATTTTCAATAACCAAATACCAATTATTTTGGGAATTGGGCCATTAAATTTGAGTTTGGAGGGGTGGGCCACTATTTGGGCTATTGAGTTAATGTATGTGGGTCGCGTTTGGGCTCTATGTAAAGCCCCTGATCACCTGATATCAATTTCAATAATCAAATACCAATTATTTTGGGAATTGGGCCACTAAATTTGAGTTTGGAGGGGTGGGCCACTATTTGGGCTATTGAGTTAATGTATGTGGGTCGCGTTTGGGCTCTATGTAAAGCCCCTGATCACCTGATATCAATTTCAATAATCAAATACCAATTATTTTGGGAATTGGGCCACTAAATTTGAGTTTGGAGGGGTGGGCCACTATTTGGGCTATTGAGTTAATGTATGTGGGTCTTGTTTGGGCTCTATGTAAAGCCCTTGATCACCTTATATCAATTTCAATAATCAAATACCAATTATTTTGGGAATTGGGCCACTAAATTTGAGTTTGGAGGGGTGGGCCACTATTTGGGCTATTGAGTTAATGTATTATGTGGGTCGTGTTTGGGCTCTATGTAAAGCCCCTGATCACCTTATACCAATTTCAATAATCAAATACCAATTATTTTGGGAATTGGGCCACTAAATTTGAGTTTGGAGGAGTGGGCCACTATTTGGGCTATTGAGTTAATGTATGTGGGTCGTGTTTGGGCTCTATGTAAAGCCCCTGATCACCTTATACCAATTTCAATAATCAAATACCAATTATTTTGGGAATTGGGCCACTAAATTTGAGTTTGGAGGGGTGGGCCACTATTTGGGCTATTGAGTTAATGTATGTGGGTTGTGTTTCGGCTCTATGTAAAGCCCCTGATCATCTTATATCAATTTCAATAATCAAATACCAATTATTTTGGGAATTGGGCCACTAAATTTGAGTTTGGAGGGGTGGGCCACTATTTGGGCTATTGAGTTAATGTATTATGTGGGTCGTGTTTGGGCTCTATGTAAAGCCCCTGATCACCTTATACCAATTTCAATAATCAAATACCAATTATTTTGGGAATTGGGCCACTAAATTTGAGTTTGGAGGGTGGGCCACTATTTGGGCTATTGAGTTAATGTATGTGGGTCTTGTTTGGGCTCTATGTAAAGCCCTTGATCACCTTATATCAATTTCAATAATCAAATACCAATTATTTTGGGAGTTCGGCCACTAAATTTGAGTTTGGCGGGGTGGGCCACTATTTGGGCTATTGAGTTAATGTAAGAGGGTCATGTTTGGGCTCTATGTAAAGCCCCTGATCACCTTATATCAATTTCAATAATCAAATACCAATTACTTTGGGAATTGGGCCACTAAATTTGAGTTTGGAGGGGTGGGCCACTATTTGGGCTATTGAGTTAATGTATGTGGGTCTTGTTTGGGCTCTATGTAAAGCCCCTGATCATCTTATATCAATTTCAATAATCAAATACCAATTATTTTGGGAATTGGGCCACTAAATTTGAGTTTGGAGGGGTGGGCCACTATTTGGGCTATTGAGTTAATGTATTATGTGGGTCGTGTTTGGGCTCTATGTAAAGCCCCTGATCACCTTATACCAATTTCAATAATCAAATACCAATTATTTTGGGAATTGGGCCACTAAATTTGAGTTTGGAGGGGTGGGCAATTATTTGGACTATTGAGTTAATTTATGAGGGTCGTGTTTGGGCTCTATGTAAAGTCCCTGATCACCTGATATCAATTTCTATAATCAAATACCAATTATTTTGGGAATTGGGCCAATAAATTTGAGTTTGGAGGGGTGGGCCACTATTCGGGCTATTGAGTTAAATGTATGAGGGTCGTGTTTGGGCTCTATGTAAAGCCCTTGATCACCTGATATCAATACAACCTGCCAGGCTAGACATTAGGAAATAGATGTTGAACAGCATAATCAGAAAATCGGGTAATTAAATTTATAGTTTGCTATATATTGTTCATCTGAAGGGTGTCAACCCTAAACGTTAACACCCTGTATAGCTCCTGTACGACCCAAATCCAACCAAAAACATATTACGGTAACATCAATTTGGTTTTCAGTATCGACGAGAAGCTTACGGTGTCAAATGGATTTCTTAGTTTGAAATTCATTGACGTTCGCTCCTCGTAGTCATTCCTGTGATTCCCGTACACCACTAGAAAACAAATGGCATGCAAATTTCTCTTCGGCAAAATCGAAAAAAAACTTCCATTCCTTTCAGCTTCTTCGAGCCGCATAACAACCGAACGGTTCGGAGAAGACGGATTTTATAATTAGTAATTAAGAAACAGGAGAAGTTGGAGCATGTTTAGCTTACTTATACGATTTAATAATCAAATAGCTCAAATTCGTATTCTGCGACGGTTAAATTTTTTTGTTTCACTCGCGACTCGGTTGCTTAGAATGCAGAACATTTCGCTGGTTCTTCCGGTCTTGGAGAAGATACGTGAGCCGATTTTCATTCATTTATTTGATCGCGGTTAGCCGATTGATTTTCTGAACTACCTGTCAATGATTGAAATGTCTACTGGCTAGAACTAAATCGTTTTAACGTCCGTAGTGACGTTGAAAAAACGCTGCGAATTCTCTCTCAAGGGTTGGTTATTTCTCGGACCAGGAGCATGGAGACTCATTTCTTCAACATGGGGGAAATGGGGAAAACAGTGGGTGTGGTGGGTCCCGGACCAATTCCAATCGATTCAGGGTCCAAAATTTAGTGGAAAATGATACCCCACACGCCCAGGTACCAGAAATCCCGAAAACACATTTTCAAAATGGGTAATAGATACCCATTTTGACCCATAACTTCTTCCGGTGGATGCCAATCGTTCTGGGACCCATTTCATTGGAATCAGCGTCCAAAATTTTGTGGAAAATAATACCCCACTCGCCGAAATCGCCCAAAATCTCGAAAATCCACTTTTCAAAAAACACATTTTGACCCCTACCCCGCCCAAATTTGGTCCGATCGGGCTGATAAGTGTCGAGGACCGTCCTAGGCTGAGAGCAGACCCCTGACCCAAATTTCAGATTTTCAGAAAATTTTCTACTCCCAAAAACGGACCAAATTTGAGCGTTGTAGGGGTCAAAATGTGTTTTTTGAAAATGGATTTTCGAGATTTTGGGCGATCTAGGCGTGTGGGGTATCATTTTCCACTAATTCTTGAACGCTGAATCCAATGAAATGGGTTGCAGAACAATTGACACCCACTGCAAGAAGTTATGGGTCAAAATGGGTATCTATCTACCCATTTTGAATGTGTTCTCGATATTCCTGGTACCTACACGTGTGGGGTATCATTTTCCACTATATTTTGGACCCTGAATCGATTAGAATGGGTCCGGGAACCGCCACTGTTTCCCCAATTTTCCCCATGTTGAGGAAATGAGTCTCCATACGACTGGTTCGAGGAATAACCAGAAAAAATTTTGAGCCAAATCGGAGAGGTTGACCTTTTGCATGAAAACATAGGTTGATTATTCATGGAACAACCAACCTAAACGAAAAAAAACTTATATCTTGAATAACTTGGGAACAAAGTCTCTAAGAAGAAAAGTTTTTAAGACATTTTTTGTTGGTAACGAGTTGTTCGATCGATAACGATTCCTGAAATTACAGCCGTCATTCCTGGGATACGCTGTCAATTTTTATGAATTAGATGATTTTGAACAAAATAAATTACAAATATTCAACAAAAAATGGTTTTATTCATAGTTTTTCCGGTATCTTTTTCCAAAAAATGTAACTTCTCAAGTAGATACTCCCATGACCCGCACAATTACCATCCATTCATCATTCGTTTTCTCTTCTTAGGTCCTTAAGTAGTACAGTGTTCTGAAAGTAGTACATTTTAGTGCCCTACCGATGAAGAGAATAGTACACAGGACGAATAAGTAGTGCATGAGGTGAAGAATTTTATGACTAATAAGCTAAAAAGACAGCTATACCACGCATCAATACAAGGAACATTGATATATGGGATAGTAGCTTGGGGTAATACTCACAGAACTAAGTTAAATTCATATCGGTGACACGGAAATTGTTAACAAAAATATTATTAAAAAAAGACAGACGGTACCCGACAGCAGAATTATTTAGCAGATAAAAAAGATAAAACTACCATGGTATATGTGCATAAAGATGTATTTGGAGGGCAAAATATTAAAAAGTGACTCCAAGACTAGAAACGGTAGCCAAATCACATTGCTAATGCCACGAATGTGCACATCGGCAGCGCAGCGGTTCTATTTATTATCGGGTGTGATAAATTATAGTAATTTACCAGAAGTTATAAAATCAGCAGATAATTTATTTACTTTCAAGAAGGCCATGAAGATCTATTATATGGAAAATAAGTAGTGCACAAGTTACTAATTAAAAACTGTATACACTTTACTAAATGTACCGTTCTAAAAAACAAACTAAGATAAACCTAAGCGAGAAGAAAAAGAAAGTGTTCTACCACAATATAAACAGCTCCTACTCCCAGCGCGAGCAATTGCTCATGGGTAGGTAGTAGCATTTAATAATGCAATATTATTGTATGTAATGTTTGAAATATATATTTAAAAACAAAAACAAAAAAACGAAATGATTACAAAATGGGGAGTCACCTAGACGACACGTGGGAGGAGATGACGACTTTCTGTTGACGTTCGCTCTTTATTGGTCGATTGATACGAATTGCTCTTTTCTTCGAAAGCCGACGGGACAACTTATCATTAGGTTTGTTTTAGTCGGAGTGCGGACGACGAGGTCCTGAGTAGTTTAACGTTCAACCACATGGAACCCAAAAAAAAAATTAATAATTGATTAATCTATGTAATCATGCCACATGTTTTATGGGGACTGGATCAATCACAGGGGTGGGTGATTCCTTGGACCAGGAGCATAGAGACTCATTCCAATCGATTCAGCGTCCAAAATTTAGTTGAAAATGATACCCCACACGCCTAAATCGCCGAAAATGCGTTCAGTACATTGGTGATATATGCGTGTGGGGTATCATTTTCGACTAAATTTTGGACGCTGAATCCAATGAGACGGGTCTCGGAACGATTGGCGCCCTCCAGATGGTGTTATGGGTCAAAATGGGTCTCCTTTTACCTATTTCAAAAGCGGGTTTAAGAGATTTACGGTACCTAGGCATGTTATGGGTATCATTTTTCGCAAAGTTTTGAACGCTATGTCGATTCGAATGCTGCTGGTATGAGAGAAAGAGAGAAAAAGGAAGTTTATACAACAAATAAAGAGAATTATTACAAATTAAAACTGCCCGAATAATGAAGCCCGTCTGTAGGCAATGTCTGAATTGACGGGTCTGTGTTGTTCTCCGTTGACAAAAAAATAAATAAGTAAAAACTGGAGCGAACAAACCCTTTACCGTTAACATCCACGTGCCCTGTGCAGGCTCGGAGTTCCATCTTGGGAGGGAGCAGGTCTGCTATGGATCCTGTCCTCTTGAATACTTGTTGATCACATCTGCATGACGATGCTAGGGGCTGGTTATCCCAGGAAAATCCTTCCTTTGTTCATCACTGCACTGACTGTTGAAGCTCAAGCTCAGTGAGAAGAAGGACGAAGCAGTGTCACAGAAAACTGATCTTCCTCAACACGATCGTGACGACCAAAACAGACCTTTTAACAATTGTTGTTAATGCCGGAAAATGTGTCCACCAACATACGACAATAACGAGCAGGCTGTGTGCAGCTATCTCGAATAGCAATGCCTATAAATCAAACAATGCGGATCCCTTCACTCTTTTCAAGAATGAAAAGTCGCCAAGTTATCGGTGTTTCTTCACTGAATTTCATACACATGAAATGAACCACTTCTTGTTTACATATTGATCTATGAATATGGATTATACTGGATTTAATAATTGAACAACACTTAGTCACTTGAACGAATTATATTCTTGGATCTCAACATGCTCACGACCAAAACCAGAAAGACCATGCCAAGCGTCAGAAGAGTAAACAAGGAGGCCTCGCAGTGTTGACAACTGCGAGGTGAACTTCATTATTTTGATATAACATTATAAAATAGTATTGCTTGTTGTTTATGTGAGAGTAATATTTCTTCTATATTTTCTTGAGGTTTCTCTTCTATCAAGACAGGTAGATCATATCATAGACAAGTAAGGATATGACTGGTTCAGTAGTTGATTCTCCTCCCGCTAGGTAGGTAGTTGGAGCAGGGAGCAATTTGAGCTGCCCCGAGTGGTCAAATATTTAATGAAAGTAAAATTTGCATTTAGCGCCCCAATGATATCTTATTAACGTTTTGATAGCGTCACGAGAAGCATTCTCTTGGATGACAAAGTCTCATGAATATTCCTTGAAATCATAAATTGTGAAACATAATGAGAGTAATTAACTTGAGTGCCACTACAGAAGAATCTAGATGATGTCCATGGTCTAGATAGAGCAGGTTTAATAGTCAAAAATCTGCAAATTCTTACACACGGGTTGGTTATTCCTCAAATGGGGGAAACAGTGGGTGTGGCGGGTCCCAGACCCAATCCAATCGATTCAGGATCCAAAATTTAGTGGAAAATGATACCCCACACGCCTAGGTAGCAGAAATCCCGAAAACACATATTCAAAATGGGTAATGTATACCCAATTTGACCCATAACTTCTTCCAGTGGGTGCCAATCGTTCTGGGACCCGTTTCATTGGATTCAGCGTCCAAAATTTAGTGGAAAATGATACCCTTATCGCATAGATCGCCCAAAATCTCGAAAATCCATTTTTCAAAAAACACATTTTGACCCCTACCCCCCCCCCCCCCCCCAAATTTGGTTCGATCGGGCTGAAAAGTTACGAGGACCCGTCTCGGCCGGGAACAGACCCCTGACCCAAATTTCAGATTTTTAGAAAATTTTCTACTACCAAAACCGGCGTGGACGGCGTACGGCGGACGGACATTTTTTGATCTATACACCATGAAACGTCCAGAAAAAAATTTTGAGCCGTCTCGGAGAGATTGACTTTTTGCATGAAAACATAGGTTGATTATTAAAGGAATAACCAACCAAAACGAGCAAATAATAATTTTAAAAATCCAAATAGGTACCTAATTTTCATACACGAGCGAAAATACGTTAAAATAATATACTAATAAAAAATAAATTAATTAAAATAATAACATAGAATAAAAATATATATCCTTCTAACGTGTAATCTAAACATAAAAAATCCTGAGCATATATTCAATGTTGACAGGTCCCAGATTGATTAACTAATGAGAAATAACCAACCCCTGTAATGAATTTGCAGCGTTTTATTTTATTATTTTTTTATTTAGTACCTATCCTGTAATATATACCTTATCTTATGTATTAGGTACAATCTTATGTTTTTACACTTTTCATAAAACCCCTCTTTCCAACTTGCACAGGCTAGCCAGGTCCAATCACCCGGCGGAGGTCCCGGCGGAGGCTGAAGAAGACACTTCGACGCCGCCCCTTCCGCAACAGCCAACTACACGCAAACAGACGCCGCCTTGTGGGTCCATGAGGTACAACGAGGAGCATGAAGACACGCCTTAATTGACGCTGGAAGCTCCGTACTAAACCAATTAAGTAGGTACTTAGTACTTGTCCACCTTCGAGTCTGCACCGATACTGTACCTACTTGTGGGAAGAGTGCTCCGCGAGGGACCGTCGAGACAATTTAATTAACGGAGTGATAAGCTGAGTGGTCGTCGGGAGCACTAAACTTATCAGCCGACCGATAAGAAGCTTCGAGGCGACCTTGGGCTGAGTTGGAAGGAATTTAATAAAGTCGTCACCTCATCACGTAAAGTCCAAATAAAATATTCACGTCACTCATTGAAGTGGTCAATTATTCGACAAATTTGAGAAAATTGTTTGCCTTGGCACTTCTTCTACTCCGATTAAACTAAATTTAATTTTGGTAAGTGATGATAGAGGTCAAATTCCACTGATTGATCCCAAATTTTTAGAGTATACGTTTCATGATGTCATCAAAACGCTGCAAATTCGTTCACAAAGATTGGTCATTCCTCAGACCAGGAGCATGGAGACTCATTCCAATCGATTCAGCGTCCAAAATTTAGTGGAAAATGACACCCCCACACGCCTAGGTACCAGAAATACCACATTCGAAATTGGTAGATAGATACCCATATTGACCCATAACCTCTTCCTGTGAGCGCCAATCGTTCTGAGACCCGTCTTATTGGATAGAGTGACCAAAATTTAGTCGTAAATGATACCCCACAAGCCTAGAGCTCCCAACGACCACTCAGCTTATCACTCCGCTAATTAAATTGTCCCAACTGTCCCTCGCGGAGCGCTCCTTCCCGCAATTAGGTACACTATCGGTGCAAACTCAAAGGTGGACAAATACTAAGTACCTACATAATTGGTTTAGTACGGAGCTTCCAGGGTCAATTAAGGCGTGTCTTCATGCTCCTCGTTGGATCTCATGGACCCACAAGGCGGTGTTTGAGTATGGTTGGCTGTTGCTGCGTCAAAGAGTCTTCTTCGGCCTCCGCCGGGTGATATTGACCTGGCTAGCACGTGCAAGTTGGAAGGAGAGTCTTGTTTAGTTTTAAAAACCCTTATGAATTTAATGAGTAAGTCGAATGTGTATAAACATAAGATAGTACCTAGTACATGAGATACGGCGTAGATTACTGGATAGTTAGACAGTATACATACTGGAAAAGTTGAATGATAGAAGATCATCATCTAGAGCTGGTGAAATAATACAGATAGATTAAAGAGGTAGATACCCATTTTGACCCATAACCTCTTTCGGGGGGCGCTAATCGTCCCGGAACCCGTCTTATTGGATGTAGCGAGCTTATTTTAGGAAGAATATTTTTTCTTTTAACGAATCCGATAATATTGAAGAAACCACCTCTGTTTTCTGTATAGGTTGTTTTTATTTTTTATTTTATTATTATTATTTTTTTTTTTTATTCCTGGCTACTTTCACTCAACGTTTTCACAAACTTCTTTTGTATGGATGAACTCATCAAACTCTACCTTCGTCCTTTTTCCAGTACGTGACCGTGAGCTGCGTGAAAAAGGCGTTATTCGGCCTTTGGGCGACGTACTTTTTACTCGCTTGTCTACCGTTCCTGGGGTTTGGCCTGTACTATAAAGCCGACCCGCCGCAATGTATGCGGTACAAATTGGCCCAAACGCCGAAAGACGTCGCCTACGCGTACTTGTACTTGGCTTGTGGTAAGTTGAGTGACGTCCATTACGAAAGGGTTGAACGAAGCGTCTGAAGACGGAGCTAGGTAATTGGATAATTAGTATTATCATTGGAACTTAATGAGGAGCAACTATCTTCGCCGCCTGGATTAATTAGCCGTGCACGAACATACCATCTCCGCCAGGATTGCTTATCAACATAGATATGACACTACCGTCTCCGCCGTTTGGTAGCAGATTCCAGATCCCCACCTATTTCTTCTAACTATGCTTTTCAGCATAAACCAAAGATACTTAACCTATTGATAAATTATCACCAGAGTAATGTCTACAGGTTCTTGCAAAGAGAAAAAATCGACCAAAACAACTTGAGAAGTTCAGAAAACCTACGTTATAATAATAATTACATACGTCCAAAATTTAGTGGAAAATGATACCCCACATGCTTAGGTACCAGAAATCACGAAAACGCACATTCGAAGTGGGTAGATAGGCACCCATTTCGACCCATAACCTCATCCAGAGGGCGCCAATCGTTCCAGGGCCCATTTCATTGGATTCAGGGACCAAAATTTAGTGGAAAATGATACCCCGCACGCCTAGGTACCAAAAATTTCGAAAACATATTCAAAATGAGCAGATAGGCACCCATTTTGACCCATAACTTCTTTCGGTGGGTGCCAACCGTCCTGGGACCCATTTCATTGGATTCAGCGTCCAAAATTTAGTGGAAAATGATACCCCACACGCCTTAATCGCCAAAAATCTCGAAAATCCGGTTTTCGAAATACACATTTTGACTCTTACCCCGCCCAAATTTGGTCCGATCGGGCTGATTTTTGGTACCTAGGCGTGTTGGGTATCATTTTCCACTAAATTTTGGACGCTGAATCCAACAAAATGGGCACGGAAGCGATTGGCGCCCTCTGGTTGAGGTTTTGGGTCCGAATAGGTGCCTATTTTTTACCCATTTTTAAAGTGTGTTTTTGAGATTTCTGGTACCGAGGCTTGTAAGGTATGATTTTTCACTAAATTTTGTACGCTGAATCGATTGGGATAAGTCCAGGACACTCCACCATCACTGTTTTCCCCCATAATCTCGCTCCAAGAAATTATCAACAATTGGCAGCGTTTTGCTTACGTATTTAGTCAGTTGTGCAATTCAGTAACACAAATTACAATTAATTTATACGTTGACTTGATAACTTGTCCTTTCTTCAAGGCTTCCTTCTCTGTTGCTGCCTGGTCCTTTGCAACGTGGCTGTTATGAGAAGCCTGACGCGTCTGAGAACGACCAAAGCGAAGAATCAAAAGGTTCTGATTCGACGGATTTCGAAAAACCGAGATTTGACGCCAACGGCGTGCACAAGCGAAGAAGTGGCTTTTGCTCGAGCCATGATGCTTCTGTGTACCGTCTACCTATGCTGTTGGCTCCCTCAATTGGTAAACTCTCTATTCAATGAATTTTTTTTTTAATGAATTTAGTGTGCAGGGTGTCTTCACAAGTTATGGGACACACTCAATGGGTCGATTCTGCAGCTCATTCGCACGAAAACTTACCCGTCCGACTTTTTTTTATTATTATTTGTTTTGCGTTTTCGACCTTGTCCCAGTAAAACGGCTCCAAATCCCTTCAATTACTATGTAAAATAAAAGTTGAGGGTACCGTTGGAATGAGCATTAAATGTTCTACCTCCCTGATATGTAATCCGTTTTTGGTTGGTTATTCCTTGAATAATCAACCTATGTTTTCATGCAAATGGTCAACCTCTCCGATTCGGCTCAAAATTTTTTTCTGGACGTTTCATGATGTCCTGATCAAAAAAGGTCAATGTCCGTCCGCCGTACGCCGTCCGCCGTACGCCGTCCGCCGTCCACGCCGTTTTTGGTAGTAGAAAATTTTCTAAAAATCTGAAATTTGGGTCAGGGGTCTGTTCCCGGCCTAGGACGGTCCTCCAAGCTTTTCAGCCCGATCGGACCAAATTTGGGCGGGGTAGGGGTCAAAATGTGTTTTTTGAAAAATGGATTTTCGAGATTTTGGGCGATTTAGGCGAGTGGGGTATCATTTTCCACTAAACTTTGGACGCTGAATCCAATGAAATGGGTCCCAAAACGATCGGCACCCTCTGGAAGAAGTTATGGGTCAAATTGGGTATATATTACCCATTTTGAATATGCGTTTTCGAGATTTCCGGTACCTGGGCGTGTGGGGTATCATTTTCCACTAAATTTTGGACCCTGAATCGATTGGAATGGTTCCGGGACCCGCCGCATCAACTCTTGTCCCCATTTCCCCCATGTTGAGGAAATGAGTCTCCATACGACTGGTTCGAGGAATAACCAACCCGTGTGTAAGAATTTGCAGCGTTTTTTTATTCCGCCCTTATTGGTGAAGAAAATGGCCAAGGTTCAAAATTTCTTTAAAACCACCGTCCTTTTTTTCGCTTTTGCGCTATTAGAAGGAACGTCTTTTTGTAGGGACTCCTCGGGATAAACTTTCCCAGATTCCTAGCTTTCCAATGTGTTGACAATAAATTGTTATAAAAGATTCTAACAAGGGTCAAAACCATGGATGAGGAAGAGAAGAGCAGCAATGAGAAAGACAGAAATCTGCTCTGGTATCTATCTGCAAGCGTTGCGATGCATATTGACTCAGGTAAACCAAAAGGGAAGACATTGAAGGATGTTGAACTGATGAATTGAGCAGAAAAGACATGCAAAGGTGGAAAAGGAGTCAATGTTGATGAATGAAGAAGGAATTAAAGGAAAAAACAGGAAAGGGAAGCAAAAGAAAAGGTATTGAAACTGAAGGAGGAACAGCAGAAATTAGATCATAAAAAATCTTACACACGGGTTGGTTATCCCTCGAATGGGGGAAACAGTGGGTGTGGCGGGTCCCAGACCCATTCCAATCGATTCAGGGTCCAAAATTTAGTGGAATATGATACCCCACACGCCTAGGCACCAGAAATCCTGACACATACAAAATGGGTGGATACATACCCATTTTGACCCATAACTTCTTCCGGTGGGTGCCAATCGTTCTGGGACACACATCATTGAATTCAGCGTCCAAAATTTAGTGGAAAATGACACCCTACTCGCCTAGGTAGCAGAAATCCCGAAAACACATATTCAAAATGGGTAATAAATACCAAATTTGACCCATTACTTCTTCAAGTGGGTGCCAATTGTTTTGGGACCCATTTTATTGAATTCAGCGTCCAAAATTTAGTGGAAAATGACACCCCACTCGCCTAAATCACCCAAAATCCCGAAAATCCATTTTTCAAAAAACCCCTACCCCCTCCAAATTTGGTCCGATCGGGCTGAAAAGTTTCGAGGACCCATCTCGGCTGGGAACAGACCCCTGACCCAAATTTCAGATTTTTAGAACATTTTCTACTACCAAAAACGGCGTGGACAATGGACGGCGTACGGCGGACGGCGGACGGACATTGACCTTTTGGTTGGTTATTCCTTGAATAATCAACCTATGTTTTCATGATAATGGTCAACCTCTCCGATTCGGCTCAAAATTTTTTTCTGGACGTTTCATGATGTCCTGATCAAAAAAGGTCAATGTCCGTCCGCCGTACGCCGTACGCCGTACGCCGTACGCCGTCCGCCGTCCATTGTCCACGCCGTTTTTGGTAGTAGAAAATGTTCTAAAAATCTGAAATTTGGGTCAGGGGTCTGTTCCCAGCCGAGATGGGTCCTCGAAACTTTTCAGCCCGATCGGACCAAATTTGGAGGGGGTAGGGGTCAAAATGTGTTTTTTGAAAAATGGATTTTCGAGATTTTGGGTGATTTAGGCGAGTGGGGTGTCATTTTCCACTAAATTTTGGACGCTGAATCCAATAAATTGGGTCTCAGAACAATTGGCCCCCACTGGAAGAAGTACATAATGGGTCAAATTGGGTATTTATTACCCATGTGGGTGACTTCAGCCGAATAGACAAACAAAACACATCGTCATATCCTGTTGTTTATAACCAGCTGTTAAACTTAGCAACCAATTTTGAGCAGTTGCCTACACTTCTTTTTCCTGTTCGAGCTTTTTTATCCGTACCATTCAATTCAATTTAATACAATTATTATAGCCTTCTAAATTACCTACGTTTTCTCAATATTATATTAGTAAATTAGTGTCGTAGTGCCCCATAGATACACCCATCTTGAATATGTGTTTTCGGGATTTCTGCTACCTAGGCGTGTGGGGTATCATTTTCCACTAAATTTTGGAAGCTGAATTCAATGATGTGTGTCCCAGAACGATTGGCACCCACCGGAAGAAGTTATGGGTCAAAATGGGTATGTATCCACCCATTTGGTATGTGTCAGGATTTCTGGTACCTGGGCGTGTGGGGTATCATTTTCTACTAAATTCTGGATCCTGAATCGATTGGAATGGGTCTGGGACCCGCCGCACCCACTGTTTCCCCATTTCACCCATGTTGAAGAAATGAGTCTCCATGCGCCTGGTCCGAGGAATAACCAACCCCTGTGTAAGAATTTGCAGCGTTTTGATCAGGACATCATGAAACGTCCAGAAAAAAATTTTGAGCCGAATCGGAGAGGTTGACCATTATCATGAAAACATAGGTTGATTATTCAAGGAATAACCAACCAAAAGGAAGGAAATGAAAAAGTATTTTATAGTATGATGCCTTCTAATTCCACATATTTGAAACAAAAAAAAAATGAGATAAATAAAATAAAAAGGATAAAAATATCACAACACAAACATGGCGCGCAGTAATGGCGTTATAATGGTGAAAACAATCGATATATTCTACATCCGTTCGATATATTGAAAACAGAGGAGGTTACAATAGGGTTACAACAGACAGGTTTGCCTCAGAGGGGCCTCTAGTTGACAAGTACCGTTTTTTCTCACATTTGCCGTCGACGTTTTGGATTCTGCTTGTGATTTTTTTGATTTGAGAACTCTTGGTTCTTATTTCTCGTATTTATATCAGAATATTAAACGTATTAATCCATCCTATTTCGTGCTTGAAGTGCAATTCAAGTGAAATAGCTCAGCACTGACATTTCTCTGCCATCGATGATTTATATTTTTATCACTACCAATGTCAAACATCGATGTTTTGAGGTTCGATACCCATTCCTAAATCACAGCAGAGTGTGCTAGAAGTAGGACATGAGAAGCTTTGATTATATCAGTAGTTTTCACTGTTATCAGTGAAAACTACTGCTATCAGGAAGGACTGCCCTGACGTCTAGCGGGGCTTTGCGAACTAATGTTGAGGTTAATGCCAGACTGTTATGAACCAACTTACAATTATTCTACTAATTTCTAATTTTCTACTTTCACAGCTGGTTATACCTGTGATGCTGAGCACCACCGGGTCCACCCACAAGTCATGCTACCTCCTTATGAATTTGGGTGACGTCATTTTCGCTTTACATTTCGTCTTCGACCCCTACTTGTACGTTTTGCAACAATGGACGTTTCTACGAGGCCTTTGCAAAAGAAAACCCGGCTCGAGAGGAAACTCAGTCAAAAACACTACGCACGAGGAACTCGTGACTTTCTGACTGTAAATATTGTGCTAATCGAAAGTTATGTCGTTCTCAGTAGTTTGAGTGTGTTGATTTTGTGATTTGTGGTCGAAAAATGCGCGTAGTCCTTCGATGCGACCAACAACTGCAGAAGTATCACCCAGTGCTGAACGGCTTATCAGAGTTATCAGTTGTCTCTTGATAAGAAAACATGGCTGATCACCCTTTGTCATTGTTGCTTTATTTGTTTTTGCCCTCGACGGTGGCGCTAAACTCGCATAATTTTTCAAAAACAAGAACTGACCTACTCAAGTGAAAATCTCACCGATAAATAATTTAAATTGTGGACTTTATGTAGCAAAAATGATGAAATAGTAACAAATTTCAACAATGTAGATTGAAAATTGTACATTATAATAAAAATTACACTAGGGCGAATTGTAAATTTATTCTGATTTCTGCTAGTAAATAATGATGGTTCAATGCTTATTTCTGCTTGACTAATATACCTACCAATCAGTCATCACGTCAGTTTCCATTAAATAATATTCAATAGCCTGTTTGGAGGTCAAAATAAGTAAATGTCCGTCCGCCGTCCACGCCGATTTTGGCAGTAGAAATTTTTTTTTTACATCTGAAATTTTGGCCAGTGACCAGTTTTTGGCTTTGGTTGGACCTCGAAACTTTTCAGCCCGATCGGACTAAATTTGAAAGGGGTAGGGGTTAAAATGTGTATTTCGAAAAATGGATTTTCGAGATTTCTGGTACCTAGGCATGTGGGGTATCATTTTCCACTAAATTTGGGACGTTGAATCCAATAAGGCGGGTCCTGGTACGATTAGCTTTCACTGGAAGAGGTTATGGACGCTAAATCGATTGAATAAGTCTCCATGCGCCTGGTCCAGGTAATAAATAACCCCTGTGAAAGAATTTGCAGCATTTTTATTGAACTGTCGGAAGAGCTGCACTAACTGCATATTTGACAGATGAACAGAATGAACTCATAAAGGAATTATTTAAAATAAAAAATAGTTCTGCTCGTTTGTAATGAGCCAACTGTGGCACTTCAATACGAGAAGCATTTATCCACCAACATTTCCATAATCATTCATCACAATAAAATGCAATATGTAATCAAAGAATCATATAATTCTTTACAGCCCTCCTCCCCTGTTTTACTACAAACAGTTCAACAAATTATTGCACACTTAACCCATTCTGTATGAAGGCGGTTAGAATGTTAAACATCCGTTCAATCTCTATAGTTGAAGGAGAATATAGGTTCCAAGAAATGGTCTTGTGATGTGGAATCGAGTACAGGATG
Organism: Cyrtorhinus lividipennis; assembly: GCA_019603395.1. Classification (NCBI taxonomy): domain Eukaryota; kingdom Metazoa; phylum Arthropoda; class Insecta; order Hemiptera; family Miridae; genus Cyrtorhinus; species Cyrtorhinus lividipennis. Next base: position 1,175,072 of record CM034005.1, read on the forward strand.
AATTCAGTGTTATTCCTGTGAAAACCGTTTTTGGATCGGACATGTGCCCACAATGCACTCGAGACTATAATATGCATTCGAATGTCCAAATAGTTGGATTTTTCTGATTAAAATTCAATTAATTGTTTTGTGAAATGAATATTTTTGAGGGTGATAGCAGGTACATAATAATAAAATAAATAATAAAAAATTAATATTTTTTTCTGGCCCTCGAATTTTATTTTGGTTGGTCATATCAAGGACAATCAATAATCAATTTCATGCAAAACTCAACCATTCAATTCAGTCCAAAAAAAGTTTTTAGGCGTTCCATATGTATGGAGGACACATCTCGACTCAAGCGGGCCTCAAACTCAATATGTTGAGGTTAGTAGACCTCCGTCGAGTAACTCCTCCGTCTTGAACATGACTATTGAATGAATGAATGAATGAATCCCGCCAAATTCGTGCCTCCATCGTTGCCCCATGAGAAACCTCACTAGCTATCAGTTTAGAGCTATTATCAGCGCCTTTGGGCACCATATCTTCCCCCTCAGTGTAGCTTATTGAATCTGAAGAAGAGAATTTGTGGCTCCGTTGATAAGCTGCGGGGAACGGTGCGAATTGACCCGTGGAGCCAAAGCGGAGCCGTTCAACGTGCCGTTACTAGCGTCTTTGGGCACCACATCCTCCTCCTCAGTGTAGCTTATTGAATCTGAAGTAGAGAATTTGTGGCTCCGTTGATAAACTGCGGGGAACGGGGTGATTTCGCCCCATGGAGCCAAAGCGGAGCCGTACAATGTGCCGCTACAGCGCCTTTGGGCGCCCTATCTTCGTCCTCACCGTCGCTTATAGGGATTATTCAAGTCTCTGGGGACCGGAGCTAATTACCCCATTAGGAACTTTAGGAGCTTCAGTTTAGAGCTATTATCAGCGCCTTTGGTCACCACATCTTCCTCCTCAGTGTAGCTTATTGAATCTGAAGAAGAGAATTTGTGGCTCCGTTGATAAACTGCGGGGAACGGGGCGATTTCGCCCCATGGAGCCAATGCGGAGCTGTTAAATGTGCCGTTACCAGCGTCTTTAAGTACCATATCTTATAACTTTCTCTCTGACTGAGGACCTATGTTAACTTTACCGGTAACTATCGGTAATTGTGTGATGGGGTTCATCGTAGAGTATGTAGTAGCCAACCGCATTATTTGGTTTAACAAATTTTTTCAAGTTTCGATTTAATTGTTTTCTTCCCTGATGCACAGTGTCAACTACTATACGCCGACAAACCTTTTTTGTGTGCGAACTTTTCAAAAATAAGTAAAAAATGTTTTCTCCTTGAAAACTCCGGGGAATATTCAGCGAAGAATCGAAGCCTCTGGCTTCTAGAATTACCCGTAAAAGATCGAATGTTCGAAAATGGATCAGAAACGTTGTTTGTAAGGTTTCACTGGACGCTTGTATCGTCAACTCGTCTCTCCACTCCCACTTCGCTCTGAAACCAGACTCTTTCCCTTGCTCAACTTCCTCGGCATTGTTGCGTCACCAAGTGGATTAAGTGTGCAGTTAAAAATCTCTCATTGAAGCAGCTCCCCGCTCCTCATAGCAAAATGAGGTAGGATTAGAATGACAATCGCTCGCGCCAGACTAGCTCATTGAGAGGATATTTTAAACTGCTCCAGAGCCGATTATTCCCAAGCTACCCCTCGGTTCACAGTAAGTATATTATATAGCTGATATACCTAGTCCAATGTTGTAGTTTCTAATTGATAAGAGGGGTAGGTACCTACCCCGCAAACGCTGGCGTAAGATATTTTACTGTTTTGCTCTTTATATTTAGGATCTAATAACTAATTCTGAGCGAATTTTTCATCTAGTAAAATTGAAAATTAGTATTCAGATCAAAAAATGCTATTTCCACTACAGATAAAACTGACTACTCTATTTTCTCATGTGCCTCCAAATCTACCCCAAACTACCCCAAACTACCCCTCCACCTAGAGCATCAATCACGTTCAAAAAGCAATTATTCTATTCAGATCAGTTCTAGATGTGATTGCTACCACCCTTCTTATCATCAATCAATAACACAACCCCACAAAAAGAAGTCAAAGTCCATGAAAGCGACCTGTGGGATTTTGTGTTTTTTGGGTCGCTGATTTCGAATCTTTTGCCAGTTTTTTCAGATCAGATCGCTTTCAAGGTCATTTGAAGGTCAAATGGAGAAAATTTAGCTTAAAAAAATATTGCTTAAAAAATCTGAAAAAATTCAGATATAGATTTTTTAGAACGCTGAATTCGAATCCAGTGTTGGTTGACCTTCATGAGGTCAAGAACAAGGTCATTTGAAGGTCATACCAAAAAAATAACCTTAAAAAAAAATTGTAAAAATTTATGTATGTGTTTCAAGGGTTGCTGAATCCAAATCCAGGGTTGGTTCAATCATGTCTGGTTATCTGAAGGTCATATAAGGTCATTTGAAGGTCAAATTTTTACAAAAAATTTTGAGGTTAGTTTGTTGGTTTGACCTTCAAATGACCTTGACCTTGACCTCATGAAGGTCAACTGACACTGGATTTGGATTCAGCATTCTAAAAAACCTATGTCTGAATTTTTTCAGATTTTTTAAGCGATATTTTCTACATTTGACCTTCAAATTACCTTGAAAGCTCTGATCTGAAAAAACTGGCAATCGATTTGAAATCAGCGACCCAAAAAACACAAAAGCCCACAGGTCGCTTTCATGGACTTGAACTTTTTTTAGGGTTATAATAAGGGGGTGTTATAAGGGGGGGGGGGGTAATAAGGGGTTGTAATAATAATATAGGGTTGTAGGGTAATCAATTTCATGCAAAAATCAACTTTTCCGATTCGGCAAAAAAAAAAAAAAAAAAAAAAAAAATCTAGGCGTTTCAAGGTGACTAGATTGAAATAAGCAAAATGTCCGTCCGCCGTCCAAGCCGTTTTTGATTGAAGACAACTTTCTAAAAATCTGAAATTTTGGTCAGGGACTAGTTTCTGAGTCCATTTTTGCCCCAATTGGACCAATTTCGGCGATCTAGGCTTGTGGGGTATCATTTTCCACTGAATTTTGGATGCTGAATCCAATGAGACCGGTCCTGGAATGATTGATGCTCACTGGAAGAGGTTATGGACGCTGAATCGATTGAAATGAGTCTCCATGCACCTGGTCCGAGGAATAACCACAAATCCTGAGAAAATTTTGGGCCGAATCGGAGAAGTTTGATTTTTGCATGATTATTCAAGGAATAACTAACCAATATCAAGTTAATTAAGGATTTTCTCTGAGGGTTTTGCACGACGGCGTAATATTCTAAGCTTTGAAGAACGAGAAGTAGAGTTTACTCAACATGCCTATCTACAACTCGCGATTTTCCAATTCCAGCTTCTCTCAACATGGGATTCTTCTTCAATGGCCAGTGTACAAGCAAAGCGCGACTCGATGGCAAAACAACGATCGTCACAGGTAGCAACACAGGAATAGGAAAAGAGACTGCTCAAGAGTTTGCCAAAAGAGGTAAGTTGACATCATTCTAGGATTTAGCAACGTGTTTCTTCCTTTAACTGGATCGTGACGCTCATCTGGATGACAATATTCAAAATTTTTTCTGAAATTTCACAAAATTGTGCAGGTGCCAAAGTGATCATGGCTTGCAGGAACGTGGCAAAAGCGGAACAAGCGGCGGAAGATATCAGGAAATCGTTGATTGGGATGGAAAATGTTGGAACTTTGCTCGTTTTGAAACTCGACTTGTCCTCCCTTCAATCAGTGAGAGACTGCGCAGAAGAAATACTGAAAAAAGAATCGAAAATCCATATCCTAGTCAACAATGCAGGTCCGACATAGTTTTTTAACCGAAATTTCATTAAAAAAAACGAATGAAGTGAGCAAACGTAGCCAAAAGTCGCATGTTTTCTTGGAATATCCCAGCGTGTGATACTCATTTTAACTCATTTTCATCTTCTGTAGGAAAATAAGATATGTTTGAGAGTAATATTTAGTAAGTATCGATATTTTTGCTCTGTATCGATATGCCCGATATATCGTATATATTATTGCAACCCTAATAGCTATGGGTTTATAAGTTGAAAGCCTTTCCTACTGTTCAATGCCTAAAATTAGGCTTATAACTTATAAACCCTTTGCTATTAGGGTTGCAATAATATATACGATATATCGTAAATATCGATACAGAGCAAAAATATCGATACTTTCCTGCTCTCAGTGGACGATTGCTGTGCCCATATCTAAACAGAATGCCATATCTATGATCTGTTACTTCTTGAAGTGCACTGGCACGTTTATACACATATGCACATATCCTCCCCTACACGGTCGAACAGGGGGTTTTAGCGCAAACTATTTCTTATTTCAGTCCTGACCGATTTTACGCGTTTATTCGCCTGTGTGTAGGGTGTGTAAGGTAGGGATGGCCATGAACAGTAAATAATATCAAAATATCGGTATATATTCCTCCAATGTATTGTTATTTTTGTATCGATGATGCAAGAGTTGACAGTTTCGTGTATCGATACGTAATAACCAATATTTTCCCCAATATTTCATTCATTTATGTTCCACTAGTACCTAGGCTTCCTGGAACTTGTATTTTCTAATTTAAAATCATAATTAAGATTCTCTGAAGGCCTAGGAACGCAACAGAGAAAGAATGGTACATTTCAACTTTTTATCCAATATTATTCTGAAACTATCAATACTTTTTGGTCGATAGAATTAGTTGTGCATACTATTGATGAATATCCTACAATATAATTATATCGGCATCAATATTATACCGCCAATACTATCAACAATTTTTATATCGATATATCATGTATCGATGACCATTTCTAGGCGAACAGGCAAAGCTCGCTGTCTCCCGCTCATTTTCAAACTGCGGAGCAATCAATTACCTGATGGTTGTTGTGGGGGTCAAAATGTGTTCCTGAACAAATTCCTGAAAATGAATAAAGAGCATATTTCAAAAGGCTTGTCGCATTTCAACTGTTAACAGCTTCTAGCAGTTTCAACATAGTTATTAAGGCTGCAGTCAGTTGGAACATAAGAGCCTATGGCGTGGACAGCTGACAGAGGGAAATATTGTTGGAATTCTGTTTAAAAAAATATATATATAACTTGTGACCACGCAATTGGGAGGTGATATTTGTCCTTTCGTTTTGTCCAGGAGTCATGCTGCGTCCGTGGGAATTAACTGTCGACGGCTATGAAATGCATTTCGCCACAAATCATTTGGGTCATTTTCTATTCACTCTCCTCCTACTACCAACTATATTGGCTTCCGCTCCAGCCAGGATTGTCAACGTATCTTCGAGAGCACATATCGTTGGTAAAATGAACTGACACGAATCACCACATCACATCTAGTTAGAATTGTAGATAGCTACGTGTATACTTTTTTTTTGTTTTACAGCGAAATCAATGCATTTTGAGGATATCAATCTGACAAAAAAGTATTCACCAATACCGGCTTATGGAAGGAGCAAGCTGGCTAATATTCTCTTCTCCAGAGAGCTAGCGGAAAGGCTAAGAGGTACACAGGTCGTCCAAGGGTCACAGAGTTGAATCAATTTTATCGCCAATTTAACCAAAAGCAACACGAAAAGCTTATAATTCTGAAAAATACTCAAATTACACAAAATCCTTGCAGGTACAGGAGTAACCGTGTACAGTTTACACCCAGGCGTGGTGAATACAGACTTGTCAAGGCACATGGACTCAGCTTTTATACCAGGCATGAGGTGGCTTTACAAAAATATTGGCTGGATATTTCAAAAAACCGCGAAACAAGGGGCGCAAACCACGTTGCATTGCGCATTGGATGAAAATGCTGGTTTGGTGACGGGACTTTACTACGAGTAAGTTTGTAAAGTTTGTTGATTATGTTATCATTCCCTTATTGTACCATCTATTTTTCCAATTCGGTAGCGTGAAGTTCAATTGAGAGATTCGATTTGCAAGAAGACGCAGTTATTGCTGCAAAGCTGATAAAGAAGATTTTGATCTCTGCAGAAGTTGTGTTGTGCCAAGACACTTCTTTCGTCGTTGCACTTTGCTTTGCAAATCCATGACATCCGCCCCCACAAGTTGCTGTTGGCTGTTCCTTCAAAATTCCTAGGAGCATTCCTGCAAGTTTTTTTGATCAATTGTGCAGTTGTACTGACAGACAGGTAATTCCTTATTGACCTGCTTTCAAGATTGTTGAATAGTTGACCAATCAGGGCAGCTCAATTGCTCCCTGCACCAACTACCTACCTAGCGGGAGGAGGATCAACTACCAAACAAGTCGAAATCCTTACTTTGTTGAAACATGAACTACCTGATGTACCAGCGCAAGACTGTGCCTGAGGCAAGGCCCATTACAGTCTATCCTCGTCAATATTTTGCGCTAGATCATGTAAGAGCCCTCTATGGCTCTATGGCTTCCCGTATATCAGACATCCCAGCCTGCCTTTGGCAGCCCAGGATGGGATATGAACTACCTGTCTTGATGGAAGAAACACTGATGAGTGAAAAGTTCAGATGGAAGTACAAGTAAATAAAAGCCTCAGCATGGTGAAACCAAAAAACTTGATAAAAGGCACAAACCGGAGAAGTGTGATGAACTCTGAAAAGTCAAGTGATGTTCGCTAAATACAAAATACTCATCAACATCGAGCTTTCATTAATATTGATTTTCTTCACCCAATAAAACATTAATATCGATGCTGCTCACAAATATCGACACCGATAGCGATGTTCCATCCCTACTTAGAGACCTATATTACCAGTAGTATATAACTATAGCTTGTCGGTAATGTAAAAAATACGTAGAAGTATATATTATAAACTATATGAAGAAGAATCAAAACAAAAAGTTTTGCTGAAAATTTCCCGTTTGTACCATTTTTCTCCCCTACAAACGCTTCGCTAAAATTGATAAGCACCACTCAGAGCACACAAGCAACAAATGGCGAACCAGCGTTGCCAATGCAACAACAACAATTTCCTCTTTTTTCCAAGCGTTCAACTTTAACGTGCCTCCTCTCCGCCAGGCGACGACTCCTACGTCTTCTTTTCATTACCAACAAGCTATAGTAGTGAATACAAATTGGTTGTCATTCAATTTAGAATCGATTTTCTGTTTAGTGACTGTACAGTGGCAACTCCAACTTCCTACGCGAGAGATGACGCAATGGCCAAAGAGCTCTGGTCAAAGAGCTTGCAAATGGTTCAACTCGACAGTTCTTTCAATCCTTTCATGCGAAACTGTCAAGTGTAGCAACTGCAGAGAACTCTGGGGTATTTGACAAATTTGTTGACTGCTATACGAACATGGGATTCTTCTTCCTTTTTCAATTCACCAATTCTTTGCAACTTTTTAACGCTTTTGATTAACAAAAGTTAATATAACAAGTGTAAGATTGGAGCTTTAGGATGAAAAATGTTACCCTACGTTTGGAAAGATCGCAGGGTTAGGTTATTCCTCGGACCAGGAGCATGGAGATTCACTCCAATCGATTCAGCGTCCAAAATTTAGTGGAAATGGTACCCCAGAGTTTCGAGGACTAACTAGAGCCGGAAAAGGGGTCCCCGATCCGAATTTCAAATTTTTAGAAAAAATTGTCTACTACCAAAATCGGCGTGGACAATGGACGGCCTACGGACATTTGACTATTTTGATCTAGACACCTTGAAACACCCAGAAAAGTGTGGGCCGAATCAGAGAAATTGACTTTTGACATGAAAACATGGGTTAATTATTCAAGGAATAACCAACCATTTTGGAGGTACTCTGTAATAAAAGGTAATCCGCTATGGATTCAGCATTCAATTTCAAATTTACGTAGGTCATAGGTGGGTCATAGTGAGTTGAATCAGACTCATTGATTATTTCCTTACCAACAGCAAATTTACAGAAATCTAGATCTTCGCAGATTCTCATTATCCTCCAACCAATATTAAACGCTGTGAAATTTTGCTTAATTGTGCTAAAGTTTTAGTATGTGCCGATTTTTTTTTTTTTTGGTCATTACCACATCATTCATTATTCAACTTAAATACAGAAATAAAGCACGTTCTTTTCAAATTAAATTTATATTTGAAATTGTCCTTATTACTCGTACGTTATCCTTGTATAGTTGTGTTTTCTTTGAGAGGTAAGTCTGATAAACTAACCTCCCTGTTGACTATAAACTGTTTTGTAGAGTGTGGTGAAACCGTTGTGTTGACAATGCAAACCCGATGAAAAACTAAGGTTCCAAGGTTGGTAGACATGTGGGTAGTGAGGGAAGGAATAGGGAGGGCAGCAGAGAATGTTAAATGATCAAGTTTGGCGCATGATGAGGAGAGCACTTTGGTATATTGTGTCTACCACAAGTCTTGGAAAAATTGGTGAGCTGTTGTATACATTATTTTGGATTGCTGGTATACAAGTGTCCCATCTGATCTCCTTGTTTGGGTGTTACTCTCTAGCATGGTTTTACTCACATCTATCTTTGGGTCTAATCTAATCTAAAAGTGTCGATTCTATAGCATGACTGCTTACTCAATTACGAAGGTTCCTTAACTGACTAGGTACATATTGGTTAGTGACACATAAAGGCCTCTGCAAAACAGTCCGATATTGCCTCTTACTAATTCAGGATGTGTTGTAAAATCCAGAAAAGCATCTGCAAAACAGTCAGATAAGGCCTCTTGTTGACTCATAAGTATTGTACCAACAACCCAGAAAGGCTCAGTGAAACAGTCAGACGGTGTTTACAAGACAATTTGGGACTCTACAGACATTCTAGGTCTTCAGGGAGGCGTAATAGGCCTGAATGGTGTAACGATACGTCACTCGGTTGAGGAAGAAGGAGGAATAACAAAACAGATTTAGGGCCGGATTTAAGGAGGAGTTTATTAAATAATTTTAGAAAACTCACCGGGGATTCGATCGAGTCGGGGAAGACGGAGGAATCGGGGGTCGTTTTCTCTGTCAACAAGTCACAAGTTATGAGACGTCGCTCAGCCGGGGCGTCTCGCGTCTTCCCCCACTCTTCATCGGCTTGCAGTCGTGACACTCCCCCCCCCCGGCGGCAAAAGTTTGGGGTGAGCGTTTGGGGGCAGCAAGGAGGCATGACAGGGGAAAACCGTCCCCGACCGCTGGGTTGGGCATCCGTATGACCTGCGATTAGAATGAACCCAGAAGGTGGTTAAAAAAAAGGGGGGGGGGGCAGCGGTCGAAGTGGGTAAGTAAGGTGTGACTTTTGGCCTCGGTGTTAGTGAATCGGGGAGTTGGGGATGAGATGCCGGGGTGGGTGGCACGGATAGCGGAGGAGTACAGGAGTAGCACAGAAGTACATAAGTATGGTGAAACTTATATAAAAAAAAATAAAATAAAATAAACAAGTTGCTTCACGTGGTTATAAGTTATGGTATGATGCTGGTGGGTGGGGGGGGGGGGGTTAGTTATTTGGTAATGGTGAAGGTGAGGTCACCAAAGGTTACCGTGAGGGTTTGGGGGTTGCGTGGGGTGGAGGTTTGTGGCTGGGTTGGCGGGGGTGGTGTGAGGATTGGGTATTGGGTGCTGTCGGCGGTATAGTCGGTGGGATGCAACCCGTCGGGTTGCATGGGATGGGGGGGGAATGTTGAGGGACATGAGGGGTGGTGGAGAGGGTGTTGTGGTCTGGATTGAAGGGAGTGGCGGGCGGCGGTTGTATAGGTTGCGTTGGTAGTTGGTGGCAGGGGAGGTTGCTGGTGGAGTAGGGGGTGATGGGGGTTGGGGAGGTAGGATGGAGCACTGCTGGAGTTGGGTTGAAATGTCGTGCTGAGGGCTGGGCTGAGGCGACGCAAGGAGGAGATCCTCGTCTATTGGATGCGGGTCTTGCTCCATGGGGGTATTTGCTGGGGATGCCATGTCTGGAACAGAAAAGTGCCGAGGTGGGGTGAGTAGATTTACTGTCGGTGGCGCTTGGGTAGGGGTTGGTACTTGATATTTTTTTAACTGACTGACATGCTGCGTTTTAATATTGGCCGGATCGCTAATATCTGTGAGTTGGTAGGAAACCGGGGAGAGGATAGCGGTTACACGGAAGGGGGTGGAATATTTGTAAGCAAGTTTGGAGGTGGTGTGATTAAGGCGGGAGCTGATGTTATACTGTTGGATGAGGACAATGTCGCCCAGTTGAAACGTCTGAGGAGTGTGGCGTCGGTCGTAATACTGTTTCCGGGTGAGGCGGGCAGCTTGTATGTGGTGGAGTGCTGTTTGCCAATTTGGGATCGGTTGCTGGGGTGAGGGGTATATCCCATACTAGGTGTAAGGGGGTGGCCAGTTCGTGGCCAAGGAAGAGGCGTGCTGGTGTGTACCGGGTGCTCGAGTGCCTGACTGAGTTAAGGCTCTGCTGTGTGAAGGGAAGGTGTGTATCCCATTGTGACTGGTCCTCAGCGTGGAATGCTGTTAGTATGGTTTTGAGGGTGCGGATTTGGCGTTCGGCCATGTTGGGATTGGGGTAATAGGGGGGGTGTGTGGTGTGCATGGATACCATGTGTGAGGAGGAATTCATCGAATGTGCGAGACCTGAAGACTGAGGCGTTGTCGGTGCAGAGTGTCTGGCAGTATCCTACTGTGGAGAATATGTGAGATTGGAGAGCGTGGAGTATAGCATCCGTGGTGTGTTTCTTTAAGGGGAGAAGGTACGTGAAGCGGGAAAAGCCATCAACCGCCACAAGAATGTGGGTATGTTGTTGGCGGGTGCGGGGTAGAGGTCCCGCAACATCTAGATATAGTAGTTGCATGGGCTGGGTTGCATCAGTGGAACTTTGGGAGCCATAGGTGAATTGGGAATGCTTGGAACGAGAGCAGGTTAAGCATCGTGAAACCCTGTCATTGACTTTGGAGGAGAGTTGGGGGTGATGGAAGTAAGACTTGAGGCGATCGAGGGTGCGAGCAGTGCCAGCATGGGCGCCTAAGGCTGAGTTGTGACATAAGTGGAAGGCAAGGTCGACTAGGGCTGCTGGGAGTAGGGGTTTGGCCTCACCAGAGGCTAGCTGGAAGTAAAGAGTGTCCTGTCGAAGGTGATGGCCGGGGACTGCGTTGCCAGCACGGAGGGAGTCAATGATAGGTCGAAGTTCTGGGTCATTATATTGATGGGTAGGCAGGTCCGTAAAGACAGCTGGGTAGTTCTGGAGGATATTGAGAGATGGGGGGGAGGTGAGTTGGGTCTGGTCTAGGGGATGGTCTCGGTGTTCATCAAGGGGCGTGCTGGGTGGCAGGGTGCAATTACGGGAGAGGTAGTCCGCAATGCTGTTTTCTTTGCCAGGGAGGTGGTGAAGGGAGTAATTAAATTGGAGGAGTTCGGCAACCCAACGTGCAACACGGTGGGAGACATTCCGCATGGAGGTGAGTGTTGCAATGGCCTTAGCGTCCGTGTACAGGTGGAAGTGGGAGTGTCCTAGGTAGGATTGAAATTTGTGGAGTGCAAAAAGGACTGCTGCAAATTCCAGTTCGTACGTGGAGTATCGCTGTTCCCGGTCAAGTAGTTTCCGCCCAGCGTAGGCAACAGCATGGAAGGCAGTGCCGTCGTGTTGAGCAAGTACACTGCCCAAGGCAAACTGACTGGCATCGGTGAATATGTGGAAGGGCTCGGAACAGTTTGGGAGGCGGAGAACTGGGGGAGTCTGGAGACGTTTGAGCAGGGTGTCGAATGCACGGGAGCATTGTGAGGTCCAAACAAAGGTGGTGTTCTTTTTGCGGAGGGAATGGAGGGGGACGGCTATGTCGGCAAAGTCTGGGATGAAGGCAGAGAAATAGGAGATACCTCCTAGGAACTCATTGAGTTGTTTGAGGTTTTGGGGAGGGGGAATGTCGCACAAGGCTTTAACTCGGGCATCGCTGATGGTGACGTGGCCATCCTGAATAGTGTGGCCGAGGAACTCGAGATGTGTTGTGCTAAATTTACATTTTTTGGGGTTAATGGTGAGGCCTGCAGACTGGATGCGGGTGAGTACCTCACGAACATGGTGGTGGTGTTGATGGGTTGAATCGCTATAGATCAGGAGGTCGTCCAGGTACCAAATGAGGAAGGTTCCATGGAGGTCTCCGAAGATGCGCTCCATGAGTGAACTGAGGAGTTGGCTGCCTACTTTGAGTCCAAACGGGATTCGGGTGTAGGAGTAGGTGCCAAAGGGGCATTTGAAGGTTAGGAGGTGTTGGGTTTCTGGTGTTACGGGGATTTGATGGTATGACCAGTTGAAATCAATCAGTTAAAAAAATTTTTGCTCCGTTGAGGTGCATAAGGAGGTTTTGAATGGTGGGGATGGGGTAATCAATGGCATCAATGCGGCTGTTCAGCTCACGCATGTCTACCACGAGGCGGTATGATTGTGGATCAGAAGGGTTGGGACGCTTCTTGGGGACGAGGAAGCATGGTGAAACACTGGGGCTGAGGGACGGTTTGATGACCCCTAGGTCAAGGAGGTTGTTGATTTCCTGGCGCATAATCTTTTGTAAGGGGGGTGGGACATGGTATGTTGGGCAGGGCTTGGGTGGAGGGGCATCAGGTTGGAGGCGGATGGTATGTTGGATGAGATGGGTGCATCCAAGGCGTTCTGTGAGGACATCAGGAAATTCGCTTTGTAGTTGTTGGGCTAACGAATGATCTGGGGGGCCTATCACGTGGAGGCGCTGCGGCGAGTGGGGTTCGGGGGGTGAGTCATTGGTGGTGAGAGGGAATGGTTCGTGGTTGGGAGGGAAGGATACAAAGTTGGAGGAAGCATTGTAGATGAGGGCAGTTTTTTGGAAAAAGTCGAGGCCCCCTATGACGTTGTGTGGGAGTTGTTGGAGGAGGTAGAAGGTGTGATTCCACCGATGGGTACCAATAGTGATGGGTAGGGTGACTGTGAACCTAGTGGTGACTAGTTCTCCATTGCCAATAGTTAGGGAGAGAGGGGGGCATTGCTGTTGTTGATGGGTGGTTGTTCTGATGGTGTTGTTGAAGTAGGAATAGTTGATGGCGGATATGGAGGCCCCGGAATCAAGAAGCATGCAGGTGCTGGTTGTGGCAAGGGTGATGGGGAGAAGGGGGGGGACTATGGCTGTATGAGTGAAGAGAGAAGCGAGGATTGTGGGGGAGGGTTCACTGCTGGGCTCCTCGGCAGTCAGCAGTGGTCGGTGTTTTTTGGCGGGTCTGACTGGGATGGGGGTGATACGTTAAGGGACATGAGGGGTTTTATTTGCTGCTGTCGGTTGGGCTGCCGGCGGACGGGTGAACGTGGGTTGTTCAGTCGACGTATTTGGGCGCGTTCGTCTGTTTGTTGCACAAGGGCATCCAGTTCTGTGAGGGAGTTGGGCTTCTGGGCAAAGAGGAAATCTCGGTGTGTGACGTCATTAACCCTTGCTAGAATACAGGCAATCAGTTGTTGGTCGTCATATTTTCCAAGGACAGCGTTAGCTACTTTGATGGATTCCACGTATCCTCGGAATGATTCGTTCGGACCTTGAAACCTGTGGAGGTGCTGTTGCTGAAGGGCAGGCATGGCGGAATCGTTGAAGAAAGTGGTTTGGATCTGGGTGGAGAGGCTCTCGTATGAAGGTGCGGTGGTAGAGGTGAGAAATTGGGCAATGTATGGGAAACGGGGGTTAACGGCCAAATTTTGAAGGACGTGTGGGAATAATGTAGGGGCTAAGGCGTTTAGCTTGTGGAGGGCTACCATAAACCTAAATGCGGACTCAGGGTTGTCATAATAAAATACCGGGAGGGCGTTGACTTGGGTCAAGATGGCATCGGGTAGGGAAAAGAGGGCTAGGGGGTTGGAAGGGGGAGGACGGGATACATTGGCCCGCTCATTGGCTGCCGTCAGCTGCATGACATTTTGGGTCAGGAGTGTGATGAGTTGCATGAGGTCAGCAGTGGAAGGGGGGGTGGGGTTCTGCGGAAGCGGAGGTGGGGTTTGGCGGCATTTGGGGCATGTCCAGGTAGCCTGGCGGGATCCCATTTTCTTCCAAGTGGAGGCATACTGGATATTGACACAATTTGCATGGAAAAAACCTTTGCACAGGGAGCAGTGGACGGGGTCTTCTGCCTCTAATTGATCGTCAATGGGGGTAATGCAGATGGAGCAGGGAAGCTGTGTTTGGGGCATTATTATTTGAAGGGGGGTAGAAAATTGATTTGATTTGGTAAACAGCGGGGGGTGAAGGTGAAGGGAAGTGTTGGGGGACGGTGGGGTCACTGGCGCAAGTCAGTAAGTAATCTCCGTTGAGGAAGGTGATGTAAAAATGCCAAAATCTTTCCCCGTCCTGAGGATTCGAACTATTCCGAATATTGTTCGGAATTTATCGGTATTAAAAGACGAAAAGAGGGTTGGGCGACAGGTCGAAAATGATAAGGGACCCTCCGAGGATTCGAACTGGGGCCGTTCGAATCCGGAAGCGAACGCGCTACCTCTGAGCTACGAGCGACTGGGAGTAGGGTGGGTGGGCGGTTGGTTGTGCGTTGTTTTCGTTCCCGTCTGTTGGACGACCCGAAAGGAACACGGCTTGTGACCTGTTCATACAGACACCGTGGGGCGGTTTCGAGATCGGGGCGATTGAATCCGGGGAACTTGGGCGTAGGCTGGATTTATAGGCTGGATTTATAGGGGGATTACAAATGCGGTGGGCGGCTATTAAGTGAAATAAGTAAATGTTATCGGTTACGGGCAGGATAAGAGTTAGCAACAGAGAAAGCACGTGGGGCAGTGGAAGTGTTATGGTGGATAGAAATGTGGTGATAGGGAATCGTTTTTATAGGGGAAATGGGCGGATCTTTTGGACGTAACCTGGACGTTCTGCTACCATGTAATGATACGTCACTCGGTTGAGGAAGAAGGAGGAATAACAAAACAGATTCAGGGCCGGAATTAAGGAGGAGTTTATTAAATACTTTTAGAAAACTCACCAGGGATTCGATCGAGTCGGGGAAGACGGAGCAATCGGGGGTCGTTATCTCTGTCAACAAGTCACAAGTTATGAGCCATCGCTCAGCCAGGGCGTCTTCCCCCACTCTTCATCGGCTTGCAGTCGTGACAAATCTAATTTTTTTATCCCCCACATGAGAACCTGTTGTCTTTATACAGTGATAATAAAAATCTGAGTCAGGTTTGTAATCAGCCCAATAAACGTCCCCCCCTTGTTTACCAGACCATTATGGCGGGTAATATGAACTACTCTGACTGCAATCTAATTGTTTTTATCCCCCACATGAGAACCTGTTGTCTTTATAGAGTAATAATAAAAATCTGAGTCAGGTTTCCATTCAGCCCAATAAACGTCCCCCCCTTGTTTACCAGACCATTATGGCGGGTAATATGAACTACTCTGACTGCAACCTAATCGTTTTTATCCTCCTCATGAGAACCTGTTGTCTTCATGGAGTGATAATAAAAATCTGCGTCAGGTTTCCATTCAGCCCAATAAACGTACCCCCCCTTGTTTACCAGACCATTATGGCGAGTAATATGAACTACTCTGACTGCAATCTAATTGTTTTTATCCCCCACATGAGAACCTGTTGTGTTTATAGAGTGATAATAAAAATCTGAGTCAGGTTTCCATTCAGCCCAATAAACGTCCCCCCCTTGTTTACCTGACCATTATGGCGGGTAATATGAACTACTCTGACTGCAATCTATTTGTTTTTATCCCCCACATGAGAACCTGTTGTTTTTATACAGTGATAATAAAAATCTGAGTCAGGTTTGTAATCAGCACAATAAACGTCCCCCCCTTGTTTACCAGACCATTATGGCGGGTAATATGAACTACTCTGACTGCAACCTAATCGTTTTTATCCCCCTCATGAGAACCTGTTGTCTTTATAGAGTGATAATAAAAATCTGAGTCAGGTTTGTAATCAGCCCAATAAACGTCCCCCCCTTGTTTACCAGACCATTATGGCGGGTAAAATGAACTACTCTGACTGCAACCTAATCGTTTTTATCCCCCTCATGACAACCTGTTGTCTTTATAGAGTGATAATAAAAATCTGAGTCAGGATTCCATTCAGCCCGATAAATGTACCCCCCTTGTTTACCAGACCATTATGGCGAGTAATATGAACTACTCTGACTGCAACCTAATTGTTTTTTTCCCCCACATGAGAACCCGTTGTCTTTATACAGTGATAATAAAAATCTGAGTCAGGATTCCATTCAGCCCAATAAACGTCCCCCCCTTGTTTACCTGACCATTATGGCGGGTAATATGAACCACTCTGACTGCAACCTAATCGTTTTTATCCCCCTCATGACAACCTGTTGTCTTTATAGAGTGATAATAAAAATCTGAGTCAGGATTCCATTCAGCCCAATAAATGTACCCCCCTTGTTTACCAGACCATTATGGCGAGTAATATGAACTACTCTAACTGCAACCTAATCGTTTTTATCCCCCTCATGAGAACCTGTTGTCTTTATAGAGTGATAATAAAAATCTGAGTCAGGTTTATAATCAGCCCAATAAACGTCCCCCCCTTGTTTACCAGACCATTATGGCGGGTAATATGAACTTCTCTGACTGCAATCTAATTGTTTTTATCCCCCACATGAGAACCTGTTGTCTTTATAGAGTGATAATAAAAATCTGAGTCAGGTTTCCATTCAGCCCAATAAACGTCCCCCCCCTTGTTTACCAGACCATTATGGCGGGTAATATGAACTACTCTGACTGCAACCTAATCGTTTTTATCCTCCTCATGAGAACCTGTTGTCTTCATAGAGTGATAATAAAAATCTGAGTCAGGTTTGTAATCAGCCCAATAAACGTCCCCCCCTTGTTTACCAGACCATTATGGCGGGTAATATGAACTACTCTGACTGCAATCTAATTGTTTTTATCCCCCACATGAGAACCTGTTGTCTTTATAGAGTAATAATAAAAATCTGAGTCAGGTTTCCATTCAGCCCAATAAACGTCCCCCCCTTGTTTACCAGACCATTATGGCGGGTAATATGAACTACTCTGACTGCAACCTAATCGTTTTTATCCTCCTCATGAGAACCTGTTGTCTTCATGGAGTGATAATAAAAATCTGCGTCAGGTTTCCATTCAGCCCAATAAACGTACCCCCCCCTTGTTTACCAGACCATTATGGCGAGTAATATGAACTACTCTGACTGCAATCTAATTGTTTTTATTCCCCACATGAGAACCTGTTGTGTTTATAGAGTGATAATAAAAATCTGAGTCAGGTTTCCATTCAGCCCAATAAACGTCCCCCCCTTGTTTACCTGACCATTATGGCGGGTAATATGAACTACTCTGACTGCAACCTAATCGTTTTTATCCCCCTCATGAGAACCTGTTGTGTTCATAGAGTGATAATAAAAATCTGCGTCAGGTTTCCATTCAGCCCAATAAACGTACCCCCCCTTGTTTACCAGACCATTATGGCGGGTAATATGAACTACTCCGACTGCAATCTAATTGTTTTTATCCCCCACATGAGAACCTGTTGTCTTCATACAGTGATAATAAAAATCTGAGTCAGGTTTCCATTCAGCCCAATAAACGTCCCCCCCTTGTTTACTTGACCATTATGGCGGGTAAAATGAACTACTCTGACTGCAACCTAATCGTTTTTATCCCCCTCATGAGAACCTGTTGTCTTCATGGAGTGATAATAAAAATCTGAGTCAGGTTTGTAATTAGCCCAATAAACGTCCCCCCCTTGTTTACCTGACCATTATGGCGGGTAATATGAACTACTCTGACTGCAACCTAATCGTTTTTATCCCCCTCATGAGAACCTGTTGTCTTCATAGAGTGATAATAAAAATTTGAGTCAGGTTTCCATTCAGCCCAATAAACGTCCCCCCCTTGTTTACCAGACCATTATGGCGGGTAATATGAACTACTCTGACTGCAATCTAATTGTTTTTATCCCCCACATGAGAACCTGTTGTCTTTATACAGTGATAATAAAAATCTGAGTCAGGTTTGTAATTAGCCCAATAAACGTCCCCCCCTTGTTTACCTGACCATTATTACGGGTAATATGAACTACTCTGACTGCAACCTAATCGTTTTTATCCCCCTCATGAGAACCTGTTGTCTTAATAGAGTGATAATAAAAATCTGAGTCAGGTTTCCATTCAGCCCAATAAACGTCCCCCCCTTGTTTACCTGACCATTATGGCGGGTAAAATGAACTACTCTGACTGCAACCTAATCGTTTTTATCCTCCTCATGAGAACCTGTTGTCTTCATGGAGTGATAATAAAAATCTGAGTCAGGTTTGTAATCAGCCCAATAAACGTCCTCCCCCTTGTTTACCAGACCATTGTGGCGGGTAATATGAACTACTCTGACTGCAATCTAATTGTTTTTATCCCCCACATGAGAACCTGTTGTCTTTAAGAGTAATAATAAAAATCTGAGTCAGGTTTCTTCAGCCCAATAACGTCCCCCCCTTGTTTAACCCAGAACCATTATGGCGGTAATATGAACTACTCTTGACTGCAACCTAATCGTTTTTATCCCCCCCTGATAAACCTGTTGTCTTATGGAGTATAATAAAAATCTGAGCATGTTTTCCATTCACCCAATAACGTCCCCCCCTTGTTTACCAGACCATTATGGCGGGTAATATGAACTACTACTCGACTGCACCTATCGTTGTTTATCCCCTCATGAGAACCTGTTGTCTTCATGAGATGATAATAAAATCTGACGTCAGGTTTTAATCAGCCCAATAAACGTACCCCCCTTGTTTACCAGTACCATTATGGCTGAGTAATATGAACTACTCTGACTGCAATCTAATTGTTTTTATCCCCCACATGAGAACCTGTTGTTTTTAGACGTGAATAAAAAAATCTGAGTCAGGTTTCCATTCAGCCCAATAAACGTCCCCCCCTTGTTTACCTGACCATTATGGCGGGTAATATGAACTACTCGACTGCAATCTAATGGTTTTTAATCCCCTACATGAAACCTGTTGTCTTTATAAGTGATAATAAAAAAAATCGTGTCAGGTTTGTACAGCCCCAATAACGCTCCCCCCCTTTTACCAGACCATTATGGCGGGAATATGAACTACTCTGACTGCAATAATCGTTTTTATCCCCCACATGGAACCTGTGTCTTTATAGTGATAATAAAAATCTGAGTCAGGTTGTAATCAGCCCATCACGAAAACGTCCCCCCCTTGTTTACCAGACCATTATGGCGGTAATATGAACTACTCTGACTGCAACCTATTTGTTTTTATCCCCACATGAAACCTGTTGTCTTTTAGAGTGAAATAAAAATCTGAGTCAGGATTCATTCAGCCAATAACGTCCCCCCCTTGTTTACCAGACCATTATGGCGGGTAATATGAACTACTTGACTGCAACCTAATCGTTTTTATCCCCCTCATGAGAACCTGTTGTCTTTATAGAGTGATATAAAAATCTGAGTCAGGTTTTCATCAGCCCAAAAACGTCCCCCCCTTGTTTACCGACCATTATGGCGGGTAATATGAACTACTCTGACTGCAACCTAATCGTTTTTTTATCCCCCTCATGACAACCTGTTGTCTTTATAGAGTGATATAAAAATCTGAGTCAGGATTCCATTCAGCCCAATAAATGTACCCCCCTTGTTTACCACCATTATGGCGAGTAATATGAACTACTCTGACTGCCAATCTATTGTTTTCCCTCCACATGAGAACCGGTTTCTTTATAAGTGATAATAAAAATCTGAGTCAGGTTTTATCAGCCCAATAAACGTCCCCCCCTTGTTTACCAGACCATTTGGCGGGTAATATGAACTACTCTGACTGCAATCTAATTGTTTTTATTCCCCCACCTGAGAACCTGTTTGTCTTTATAGAGTAGATAATAAAAATCTGAGTCAGTTTCCATTCAGCCCAATAAACGTCCCCCCCCTTGTTTACCAGACCATTATGCGCGGTAATATGAACACTCTGACTGCAACCTAATCGTTTTTATCCCCCTCATGAGAACCTGTTGTCTTCATGAGTGATATAAAAATCTGATCAGGTTTGTATCAGCCCAATAAACTCCCCCCCTTTTTTACCAGACCTTATGGCGGTAATATGAACTACTCTGACTGCAACCTAATCGTTTTTATCCCCTCATGGAAACCTGTTGTTCTTATAGAGTGATAATAAAAATCTGGTCAGGTTTCCATTCAGCCCAATAACGTACCCCCCCTTGTTTACCAGACCATTATGGCGGTAATATAGAACTACTCTGACTGCAATCTAATTGTTTTTATCCCCCTCATGAGAACCTGTTGTCTTTATGAGTGATAATAAAAATCTGGTCAGGTTTCCATCAGCCCATAAACGTCCCCCCCCTTGTTTCCGACCATTATGCGGGTAATATGAACTACCTCTGACTGCAACTAATCGTGTTTTTATCCCCCGCATGAGAACCTGTTGTTGTATAGTGATAATAATCTAGTCAGGTTTAATCAGCCCAATAAACTCCCCCCTTGTTTACCAGACCATTATGCGGGTAATATGAACTATCCTGACTGCAACTCTAATTGTTTTTATCCCCCACATGAGAACCTGTGTTTTATAGAGTGTAATAAAAATCTGCAGGTTTCCATTCAGCCCAATAAAAACTCCCCCCCTTGTTTACCGACCATTATGGCGGGTAATATGCACTCTGACCTGCAACTAATTGTTTTAATCCCTCATGAGAACCTGTTGTCTTCATAGAGTGATAATAAAAATTCGTCGTCTCAGGTTTCCATTCAGCCCATAAACGTCCCCCCCTTGTTTACCAGACCATTATGGCGGGATATGAACATACTACTGACTGCAATCTAATGTTTTTATATCCCCCACATGTGAGAACCTGTTGTCTTATACAGTGATAATAAAAATCTAGTCAGGTTTTTGTAATTAGCCCAATAAACGCTCCCCCCTTGTTTACCGACCATTATGGCGGGTAATATGAACTACTCTGACTGCAACCTATTCGTTTTTATCCCCCCATGAGAACCTTTGTCTTATAGAGTGATAATAAAAATCTGAGTCAGGTTTCCATTCAGCCATAAACGTCCCCCCCCGTTTACCAGACCATTATGGCGGGTAATATGAACTACTCTGACTGCAACTAATGTTTTTTATCCCCCTCATGAGAACCTGTTGTCTTTAAAGTGGATAATAAAAATCTGAGTCAGTTTTGTAATCAAGCCCAATAAACGTCCCCCCCTTGTTTACCGACCATTATGTGGTAATATGAACTACTCTGACTGCACAACCTAATCGTTTTTATCCCCCTCATTAGAACCTGTTGTCTTATAGAGTGATAATAAAAATCTGAGTCAGGTTCCATTCAGCCCAATAAACGTCCCCCCTTGTTTACCATACATTATGGCGGTAAAATGAACTACTCTGACTGCAACCTAATTCGTTTTTTCCCCCCTCATGAGAACCGTTGTCTTATAGTGGATAATAAAAATCTGAGTAGTTCATTAGGGTATCAGCCCAATAAACGTCCCCCCCCTTGTTTACCAGACCATTATGGCGGGTAATAGAACTACTCTGACTGCAACCTAATGTTTTTATCCCCTCATGAGACACCTGTTGTCCTTATGATGATAAATAAAATCAGAGTCAGGTTCCATCCCCAATAAAGGTCCCCCCCTTGTTTACCAACCATTATGGCGGTAAATATGAACTACTCTCTCTGCAACCTAATCGTTTTTATCCCCCCATGAGAACCTGTTGTCTTTATAGAGTGATAATAAAAATCTGAGTCATTTTTGTATCAGCCCAATAAACGTCCCCCCCTTGTTTCACCAGACCATTATGGCGGGTAATATGAAACTACTGACTGCAACTAATGTTTTTATCCCCCCATGAGAACCTGTTTCTCTTATAGAGTGATATAAAAATCTGAGAGTCAGGTTTCCATTCAGCAAGCCCAATAAACGTCCCCCCCCTTGTTTACCAGACCAGTTATGGCGGGTATATGAACTACCTCTGACTGCAACCTAATGTTTTTTATCCCCCCATGAGAACCTGTTGTCTTATGAGTGATAATAAAAATCTGAGTCAGGTTTGTAATCAGCCCAATAAACGTCCCCCCCTTGTTTACCGACCATATGGCGGGTAATATGAACTACTCTGACTGCAACTAATGGTTTTTATCCCCCCACTGAGAACCTGTTGTCTTTCATAGATTATAATAAAAATCGGTCAGGTTTCCATTCACCCAATAAACGTACCCCCCTTGTTTACCAGACCATTATGGCGGTAATATGAAACTACTCTGACTGCAACTAATGTTTTTTATCCCCCATGAGAACCTGTTGTTATGAGTGATAATAAAATCTGAGTCAGGTTTGTAATAGCCCATAAACGTCCCCCCCTTGTTTACCTGACCATTATGGCGGGTAATATGAACTACTCTGACTGCAACTATCGTTTTTTATCCCCCTCATGAGAACTGTTGTCTTATAAGTGATAATAAAAATCTGAGTCAGGTTATTCAGCCCAATAAACGTCCCCCCTTGTTTACCGACCATTATGGCGGGTAATATGAACTACTCTACTGCAACCTAATCGTTTTTATCCCCATGAGAACCTGTTGTTTATAGAGTGATAATAAAAATCTGGTCAGGTTTATCAGCCCAATAAACGTCCCCCCCTTGTTTACCAACCATTATGGCGGGTAAATGAACTACTCGACTGCAATAATCGTTTTTATACCCCCTCAGATAGAACCTGTTGTTATAGATGATAATAAAAATCTGAGTCAGGTTTCCATTCAGCCATAAAGTCCCCCCCTTGTTTACCCGACCATTATGGCGGGTAATAATGAACACTCTGACTGCAACCTAATCGTTTTTATCCCCCATGAGAACCTGTTCTGTCTTATGAGTGATAATAAAAATCTGAGTCAGGTTTATAGCCCAATAAACGTCCCCCCTTGTTTACCTGACCATTATGGCGGGTAATATGAACTACTCTGACTGCAACCTAATCGTTTTATCCCCCTCATGAAACCTGTTGTCTTATAGAGTGATAATAAAAATGAGTCAGGTTTAATTCAGCCCAATAAACTTCCCCCCCTTGTTTACCACCATTATGGCGGGTAATATGAACTACTCTGACTGCAACCTAATCGTTTTCTCCCCCTATGAGAACCTGTTGTCTTAAAGTGAGTAGATAAAAATCTGAGTCAGTGTTTTATCAGCCCAATAACGTCCCCCCTTGTTTACGACCATTATGGCGGGTAATAGAACTACGTGACTGCAACTAATCGTTGTTTTATCCCCACATGAGAACCTGTTGTCTTATAGGTGATAATATAAAATCTGAGTCAGGTTTAATCAGCCCATAAACGTCCCCCCCTTGTTACAGACCATTGTGGCGGGTAATATGAACTACTCTGATGCAATCTAATGTTTTTATCCCCTCAATGAGAACCGTTGTTTCTTTATAGAGTAATCAAAAATCTGAGTCCAGGTTTATCAGCCCAATAAACGTCCCCCCCCTTGTTTACCAGACATTATGGCGGGTAATATGAACTACTCTGACTGCACCTAATCTGTTTTTTATCCCCCTCATGAGAACCTGTTGTCTTCATGAGTGATAATAAAATCTGGTCAGGTTTCCATTCAGCCCATAAACGTCCCCCCTTGTTTACCAGACCATTATGGCGGTAATATGAACTACTCTGACTCAACTAATGTGTTTTATCCCCCAATGAGAACCTGTGTTTCATAGAGTGATAATAAATCCTAGGCGTCGGTTTCCATTCAGCCCAATAAACGTACCCCCCCTTGTTTACCAGACCATTATGGCGGGTAATAGAACTACTCATGACTGCAACCTAATGTTTTTATATCCCCACTGAGAACCTGTTGTCTTCATAAGTGATAATAAAAATCGAGTCGGTTTATTCAGCCCAATAAACGTCCCCCCCCCTTGTTTACCAACCATTATGGCGGGTAATATGAACTACTCTGACTGCAATCTATCTTGTTTTTACCCCCCTCATGAGAACCTGTTGTCTTTATAAGTGATAATAAAAATCTGAGTCAGGTTTGTAATCAGCCCAATAAACGTTCCCCCCCGTTTACCAGACCATTATGCGGGTTAATATGAACTACTCTGACTGCAACTAATCGTTTTAATCCCCCATGAGAACCTTGTTGTCTTCATAGAGTGATAATAAAAATTGAGTCGATTCTTCAGCCCAATAAGTCCCCCTTGTTTACCAGACCATTATGGCGGTAAATAGAACTACTCTGACTGCAACCTAATGTTTTTCCCCCACATGAGACCGTTGTCTTTATCAGTGATAATAAAAATCTGAGTCAGGTTTTAGAGCCCATAAACGTCCCCCCCTTGTTACCTGACCATTATGGCGGGTAATATGAACTCACTCTGACTGCAACCTATCGTTTTTATCCCCTCATGTAGAACCTGTTGTCTTATAGAGTGATAATAAAAATCTGAGTCAGGTATCCATTCAGCCCAATAAACTCACCCCCTTGTTTACCAACCATTATGGGGTAATATGAACTACTCTACTGCAACCTAACGTTTTTATCCCCCTATGAGAACTGTTGTCTTTATAGTGATAATAAAAATCTAGCGTTTGTAATAGCCAATAAACGTCCCCCCCTTGTTTACCAGACCATTATGGCGGTATATGAACTACTCTGACTGCAATCTATTGTTTTTATCCCCCACATGAGAACCTGTTGTCTTTATAGAGTATAATAAAATCTGAGTCAGGTTTCCATTCAGCCCATTAAACGTCCCCCCCCCTTTGTTTACCAGCCATTATGGCGGTAAATAACTCCTCTGACTGCACTAATCGTTTTATCCCCCTCATGAGACCTGTTGTCTTCATGGAGTGATAATACAAATCTGAAGTCAGGTT
>CM034005.1:1200048-1237522 GCA_019603395.1 Cyrtorhinus lividipennis
CCAACCCTGCCCACGCCGACTTTGGTGGTGGAAAATTTTCTAAAAATCGGACATTTTGGTCAGGGTTTATTTCCAGCTCTAGTTGGTCATCGAAAGTATTCATCCCGATCGGACCAAATGGGGAAAGGGTCAAAATGTATGTATTTCGAAAAATGGATTTTCGAGATTTTTGGCGATCTACGCGTGTGGAGTATTATATTCACTAAATTTGGGACGCTGAATCCAATGAAATTGGTTCCGGAACGATCGACACCCACCGGAAGATGTTACGGGTCAAAATGAGTATCTATCTACCCATTTTGAATGTGTGTTTCCGAGATTCCTGGTACTTAAGCTTGGTTCACATGGACGCGGTTTTTCTGTTGGTCCATTGGGGGCAAACACGTTCGGCCATCTGATTGGCTCCATGGGTCTATCACAGCTGCCGCAGGTGAACTTTTGAAGCAGTATGTATACATCAAATTATTTTGATATTTGCCGCAGTCACGCATGCGCAGTGTGTCTCGGCGTAGCTCTCCCAGCTGTTTTTGTCGTCACATGTTATATAATTTTTGTTATCTCCGATTTGCCACCAATCAGCTCCACGAACGCGCTTGCCGCACCGCATCCATGTGAACACCCACACTCAAAACATATTTACCCCAGCATTCTACCGCAACGGAGAAACCGCATCCATGTGAACTCAGCTTTAGGCGTGCAGGGTATCATTTTCCGCTAAATTTTTGCCCCTGAATCGATTGGAATGGGTCCGGGACCCACGACACTCACTGTTTCCCCCATTTTCCCCATACTGAAGAAATTAGTCTCCATGCGCCTGGTCCGAGGAATAACCAACCCGCATGAAAGAATTTGCAGCGTTTTCTCATCGAAATTATCACAAAGTTGTTGCGGGTCTACAGGCTCGCGAGCAATGAGCAATGTGTTGATTTCGAGCGAGCTCGTGCCTTTTGACTTTGTGGACACGGTCATCTGTTTTCAACGGGTTGATCGGAACTCGTTCTGAATTAGGCTCGTAGCTTCTCATCACCTCACCGCTCTAATGTGAGCGGACACGCGTTCACCGCAAAAAATTCAGACTCCTGGCCGATTTACGAGCGGTCAGTAGCCACCATCAGCCCAACTTCGTTGAACGAACGGGATCCGGTTGAGGCACGAGTAATAGGCGGCTTCCTCGATCTTGAATGAGTAACTTGGTTGGTTATTACTCGACGATCACGGCCGGAAGGTACTGAGAAAGCGGCCCTTCTAGGCCTGGTTGCCCCATACAGAAAATTCGTTGATTAGTATGATCAGACCCCAAAAACTCAATCAAGCTACTTTCGAGGTGACGGTAAACCTCCAAGATGTATGCGCTTACACGGCATTAAGTATATTTGCTCCTCCTATAATCAATCCTGTACATGTACTACCCAAGCATTAAGGCTGTAATGAAAGCCACATCAGAAGTCCAAGCTGCCGAAATTATAAATGAAAAAGTTCCCACAACTCTCGGTCCCGGATTACGTCCTTTCTATGTTGGCCCACCAAGAAAAAACAATCACCCGGGCTACTTTTCTCTCACCGCACATATCTCCTTTCTATGTATAATAATTTTAGCGACGAATCTACGCTTGTATGTCACTTGTGACCACAAAAGACCAACAAAACCTGCGTTTCTTCGAGGGAATAGCCCAGCCAGCCCAAGGTGGGCACATCATAGGTTTCAAAGGACTTTTTGGGCTACTAACGTTTTGATTTGAGGAGAGTACATACTAATGCACACCTTCGCATTCTCTCTGACAGCCAGGCGTCGATTAAGGCACTCACAGCACCCAACATCTCATCTACGGTGGTGAAGGACTGTGAACAGACTCTTTGTGCACTAGCAGCCCGCACTACAGTGTCGCTTGAATAGGTGGCGGGGCACAGGGCAATTGAGGACAACGAAAAAGCCTATGAGCTTGCCAGGAGGGGCTCCAAAACACCCTTCGTGGGCCCAGAGCCGGCTGCAGGTTTGCGTAAAAGCTCCTTCAGAGCTCCCATCAAGGTGTGGACGTACAAGAAACACACCGACAGATGGCGGAATATTGAGGGACATGTTTACAGTAAGAGTAAGGTGGCAAAACCCCATCCATCACTCATCAAGGACCTACTCAGACTCAAACGCGGCGTCCTAAAAGCGATAGTTGGCATACTAACCGGCTTCGCTCCTCTGCGTTTTCATCTGAGTGACACAATCAACAGCTCTATGCAGATTCTGTGAGGAAGCAGAAGAAACTGCTACTCACATAATCTTTGAGTGTCCAGCACTCACATCCCGCAGATACACCCTCTTTGGAACACAAACCCCAATAAGAACCATATCCTGCAAAAAGTTAGTCCACAACCTAACAACCCTCATCAGGGGACTTGGGCTGTTTATGGACTGAAAGAATGGGACACCTAGGAGAGGCACAACAAGCCACCAGGCTTCCGCGCTTAGGGCCCTCCTCTAGGTGTCTGTTACAATTTACCAACGTTTTAATTTTCTTGTGGTTCAGCTCCTTCAAGATGTTTTAATGAAGGAGAATCATAGAGAAATTCAGATATGAGTTGGAGGGGAGTCGCTGAGTCTATCTGTTACTAGTATAAGACAAGGTTCCGGTGCGCCCCTCCCATTGCCTATTGTCCATTACACACCCCAAAACACCTTTGGTACTGATGTATTTTACTGGTTATTTTGCTGTAGGTAAGTTTTGGGTTGAATTCCCTAACTCTCGAGGCGTCTGATCGTACGGGTGGCGTTTGGGCCAAACTGGCAAAATTCAGTAGCCTCAGAACTCTCGCTCACAATATTAGTCCAGCAGGGGCACCTTAACAACGTCGCTATAGGGTATTCCAATAGGGTAACAATAAATTAAAAACTAAGAGTTCCAAGATCCAAGTTCATCCTATTAAGATAGGAGCGTCCTGTTGTACTGTTTGGGTCCTTCCTGTCGGACAGAACTTATAGGTATCCCTGAATTTCCCTGATTACTATTAATCATAGTTTGGGGTGTGAATCCGTCATAAAATTAAAGTTGTACAGTTTTGTATTGCAAGCGACTTACTTGGGGCCGTATCGCGGGTGGTTCAGGATGGACTGAACAGTGGATTCGCGAAGCTGGAAGTTGCCATAAGGGAGGGGAGATTTTTCGCTGGATCCCAACGCTGAATCGGTAAAATCGGAGTTGAGATTTTGCCTGGAATTAGTCGACCACGAAATTAATTCATACGTCTGAGAAAGTAAAATTGCAAATCTGAAAAATTAAAATCAACGATCAATTTTTGCTGAAAAGTCGATATTTTTCACTAATAGATGTTTCACGATTAAAGTAGTAAGAAGAAACAAGAAGACAACAAGAATAATTTTAGACGGTTTCAAAACAAAATTAAAAAGCATGGGGGAAAAAAACTTTAATACATTTTTAGTGAAAATAAGGCGGTTGGGTCGCTTTGGAAAGTGGTACGCTCACAAGGAATCGGGAAACAAAAGAATAAAATAGAACAACATAATTTTCCCTGTGATGAAAAGTCGACCCTTGAACCGAAGCAGGAAGTCATAGATTATTACAAAAAATTGCTAGAAACTAGGCTAATTGGGGATGACTTTAAATTTGGCAAAATGGCTGAAGAGGAAATATCAATAGCCCCTAAGCGAGTCACCTCAAATTTCGCCAGATTTATAAATGAAAAGATGTTATCAATCAATATGTAACACGTTCTTCAATAAAATTTCCAAAGTTTATTGGAATGTATTGATAGCGAAACCGTTTGTGATAATCCGATACACGATCTTTATCGTGAACAAGTTTCTCTGTAGGGCTCAAGAGAAAGCTAGTCATTAATGTCCATTTAAAATACCAATCCAACAGAAACGACGGCTAGGTAGAATTCGCTTTTGATTAGGATGGACCTCAAGTCCTATAGAAGCTGTCAAGGTTTGCTTGTCACTCCAAGTACAATTACTAAAAACTGTATCAACTGCACATGCTCAAAACCCAGCCGTTAGCATAGTGTCTATAGTTGTAGGACACTACTGGACACTCCAATGAAGGCATCCTAAAAAATGAGTGGCTCAAAAATTAGGACAACTTTTTCTCGAGGTTGTCACTAGATTTCATATAAATATTATATTTACCTATATAAAGGCCGTACGTATTTCTAGCCTTTAACAAAGGTCGACTCGTAACAGTAGGTTGAGATGGAAACATTCAAGGCTTAGATCGGTTCGCAAGGGCCTTTGCCAGACACAATCAGAACCGCTCACCTGTAAATTGACCAGGCGTGGAGGTCTTCAGACGTTGACGGGACCATACCACGGGAGGGCGGTGGCAGGCGTTCGTCTCCGGCTATCGAGTATCTTCTCTGCTCCATTTCCCAGGCCTCTGGCATCCTCCCACCTGAAAACAATGGACACGACTCATTCGACACGAGAACTCCCAAGTGAAAAGAAACTGTGCAGACAGGTAGTACGTGGTACGGAAGAATTCGAGAGGAATTTTTACGGAAGCGGGATGAAAGAATGGGGTGAACAGCCAGTCATACCTGCACCTGCTCTTCAGCGTCAAAAGATTGAGATGGCTATAAAGCAGCTTGAACCTCCGAATGATGAGCGCTTCAAGCATACTTCAGCCAACCCTTCAATGCTTTGATCAAAACTCTCTCATCGAAGTCAAAGATGAGAAGTGGAACAGCGTGTTTGGCGACCGTGTCATGGAATTTCCCCTACTGAGTGGAGAGGAGAGCGCAGGTGGCAAACATGTGTCAATCCAAAAACCTCCCCATTCTGGATCCTACAATTAGTATAATTACAGAGATTTTTCAACATTGCGCTTATGGCTGTTGTTGATGTGGGAGCAAATGGCCGAGTGTCAGAAGTTGGTTAAAGATCACTTTTTTTGCGCATGTTGTCTGAGTACCAGCTTAACAAGAATGATCATCGAGAGTTACCTGACACTCCAGACAATATGTGGCTGACCAAGGTACCCCGCAAGGCGGGGCCCTGCCACCACTGCTCTGGTGTCTAGTACCCAACGAACTCATTAACAGCAGTCTGTAAGCAACCACGCGCAATGTTTCGCTGATGACAGGACAGCTATAATAAAGATTGATGAACAAAATCCTCACCTCACACATCACAGAATTAAAACATGTTTCTAAGCCATAGAAGCTCAGTCTAGTAAAGGCCTATACAACAACCCCAGTAAAATTAACATTGTATGTTTCACTAGGAAACAGAACACACCAAGAATTAGCAACCTTCCAAGGCCAGTTCCTGATTTTAGGGATTGTATTTATCAACACACCTGACTACATTCAATTAGAAGGGAGGGCTCGATATTATTTACCGTTTAAATGAGGCAAATAGGATTCCAGTGGTCAAGTACAGACAAATCATGGCCAGGGCTCGCTGTTGTTCTCCAGTGTAGCAGGTGTTTCTTCCACAGCTTAGCATCCCGATCAGCTATAGCTGGGCACAAAATCCACAACAACTGTCCTTAGGATCACTCCTATGCTTGTTGAGTTCAAGACACAGACCCAACGTTCTCAGAGTACTTTCTTACACCAGCAAACTGCCTTATACAGATGCTCCTCTGAGACGACTCAGGCTCTTTTCCACGCTCCTGCAATTTGTTCCCCACATTGCCCCTCTCTACTGGTTCAGATCAGAGCCGCCAACGCCTGATTGGTTGGCCACTTCTTGTCATCATCTATGGAATGTTAGGGGTGGGTGTTTCGGCCCCTTCTTCTTTGGTGAGCCACAGAATGCTTGCTACAAGCGTCAAACGTTTTTACGCTATGAACCACGTTTGATTCAAGCAATTTCCTCAAGCATTTGAAAAAGCTGCTTGATAGAACTAAGGCTTAAGAAAGTTATACATTTATCCTGACCAATGGAAAAACTCCAGAAGATCTTGGCCCAAAGACCCAAAGTTGCATCTGGACATTCTATAGTCCATCGATAGCAAACAATGTTGGATAGGCGCAAGGTCTGGCATTTCGGTTGGTTTCTCTATGCCATAGACTCGGCGTGTAATAGTCTCCTCATTTCTGCTAAACAGCTTCCACTTCCAACCCATCATAGCTGGTAACAGTAACAATGGGTGTAACTTTTTTGTTGTCGGTCCGAATCAGAATCAGAGTAGGTATAATTTACAATAGCTTCGAGGTAGATGAGATCGCCAAGTCATCAACATTCTTTGTCATGGAACGACTAGCGAGAAAACCGCCAGTTTTTGGCTCTCTCGTGGATAATTCGAGTTCATCGCGTTGTTCTTTGCAGCACGTTCCCGATACTCGCCCGCTCTACTTAACTTTTTACCCATGATTACATACCTACTGAAGACGGGCCTTGGGGTCTCGACAATCACCACACGGAATACCTCAAACTTCGTTTAGACAGAGAGCAAGTAGGTACATACCCGCATTCTTGTGGTTTCCATCAAAAGAAAAAAAAAGAAAAAACATAAATCATGTAAATACTTAAATTCCTTATATCCAAAATGGACAATCAACTACTTTTTTCAACCATTCCTTCAAAAAAATCTTTTTCTGACCTTAGTTACAAGCTTTTGGTGACCCGGGGCTCATCTGAATGGATTCAGCGTCATGAACTTAGTAGAAAATGACACCCTGAACGCCTCGATCCCCAAAAATCATGAAAACCCATTTTAGATCTATTTGCACCATACACTGCCGGAGATTGAGCTACATTAGAGCGCAGGCAGGAGCCAAGTGGAGCGAGTACAAAAATATTAATATAATTATTTTAAAAGCATTTTTAAGTTTTTTTTTTTTTTTTTTTTTTTTTTTTTTTTTTTTATTTATTTTATTTATTTTTTTCTTATGCAAAGGTTGCAGGAAGGTCAATCTCTTCTTAACACCCTTTTTTTTCTCGATACGTTTCATAATATTCAGATAAAAAAAGGCAGTTCACGCAGTTGTTGGTGGTATGAAATTTTCTAAAAATCTTGTGATCAAATGGATTTTCAAGGTTTTTGAGTTGGCACCTAGGCGTGTCGGTTATCATTTTCTACTAATTTTTGGGCGCTGAATATATTCAAATGAGCTTCCATACTGCTCGTCCGAGGAATAACGAACCCCTGTAATTAGGCATAGCATTTTCACAACAGATATTCTAAGGAATATTCGACAAAACGACCTCTTCCCAGGATTTGAAATATTTTTGGGACAAATAGTTTTTTCCGTGGGTTGCTCGATAATTTATTGGTGCCAGTATTTGTACAGTAAATACAAAATATTGAAAATAATCACTGTTATTATTAAATACATATTATCAATTGTTAAGGACCTCCGGGTCAGTTTTGGTGGGTTATTCCTTGAATAATCAACCATGTTTTTTTCAAGTATTTTAATTATTATTCTTTTTTAGTTAAATAAGTAATAAGTAAGTACCTACTACATCCGATATGACTGTTTCTGGACGGTGATGAGGATATGAAAGTAGCAACTGAAAACGAATAGATCCAGTACGTTGAGTCTTGTGAATGGGATAACCAAACCGAGTCCTTCGTTGGAGGAGGGGGGGTGGCTTTTGGTTTTTTGCCCAGGAGGCTACAGACCATTACTCTCACTGATCGGTGAACCGTGAGGTCATCCGTCCATTTCCCTCTGGCCTCGTCCTCAGGACCTTCTCTTCGGCGATTGTTGGAGAAAACAAATGCTGTCGGCTCTCAGGACTTATTGGAATGACATTTCCTTGTTGTTCACATTTGAATACCAAAGTAAAGCAAAGAATTTCTCGGTATTGGGTTATTTGACAGTGTTGGAATCATTACATGTTGATCGGACTTCGCATTGAACGAAAAAAAGTTGACGTTTTTCTCCACACATTTTACCTTTTCAAATCATTAAAAAATGTAGAAGATTGGGTTTTTGATCGACCATGTTTTGTGATGAGTCAAAGCTTGGTATATCCGCTTTGTCTGTTGGGATAACCC
Source organism: Cyrtorhinus lividipennis (assembly GCA_019603395.1). Classification (NCBI taxonomy): domain Eukaryota; kingdom Metazoa; phylum Arthropoda; class Insecta; order Hemiptera; family Miridae; genus Cyrtorhinus; species Cyrtorhinus lividipennis. The sequence goes on from CM034005.1 coordinate 1,208,010, forward strand.
CAGTGGGAGTTGCTCGATGAAGAGTACTCAGTAGGGGCCTGAGCTTTCAGCGGCTGAAGCATCCCAATTCGAGCAATTCCTCACCACAGTCATACCTAGGATGAAAGCCAGACAAAAAAAAATTTTTTGAGAAAAAGGCGCTCGACTCCAGTAATTTCCCGTTATATGCGGCCTTGGACAACAACCCCAGCTACCTAAAAATCAAAGTGCGCAAGGTTGTGAGGATGATGGCGAAAGCACACTGCGACCAGCTCAGGCTTAATGCAAAGCTGTGAAATCAGGGGAAGGAGGGAGCTCTCAGCTCTATGTGTAATCTGTCTGTGGAGGAGACTAGCCATCACTTCCTTAAACAAAAAAATACTTGCTTTGGATTACTGGAGTCTTTTAAAGACATTTTTGGACATTTTATTCGCGAAGTAATTATGAGGCAAACACATAAATCACACGGGTTGGTTATTCCTCGGACCTGGCGCATGGAGACTCATTTAAATTGATTCAGCGTCCATAACCTCCCGGTGGGCGCCAATCATTCCGGGACCCGCCTCATTGAGACCAGCGTCCGAAATTTAGTGGAAAATGATACCTCGATCCCAAGAAGTCGAAAATGTCGAACATAGGGAAATTGAGGAAACAGTGGGCGTGGCGGGTACCGGACCCATTCCAATCGATTCAGGGTCCAAAATTTAGTGGAAAATGATACCCCGCACGCCTGGGTATCAGAAATCTCGAAAACACACATTCGAAATAGGTAGACAGGCACTCATTTTGACCCATAACCTCTTCCAGAGGGCGCCAATTGTTCTCGGACCCATTTTATTGGATTCAGCGTCCAAAGTTTAGTGGAAAATGATACCTTGCTTGCCTACATCGCCAAAAATCTCGAATAAAACCTTCATTCAAAAAATATGTTGAAAAGTAAATTGCAATTAATAATTTGCTTATTACTAATAGGGTTAAAATATACTATGTAGTAGATATACCGTACTAGCAGAAAAAAATGTCGAGTTCGACTTAAGTCCAATAAACTTCATGTTGATTTGGAGTTATTAAAAAAGTACATATTGACTCTCTCAAGCGAATATTGTTATATAAATAGTATTAAATCGTAAATGCATCAATTTAATGGATAAGCATGGAACATGATACAGTGGATTGTCGTGGGTATGAATTCATGACCGAATAAGTTATTCAGTTATACCGTAGGCCTCCGCGAATGGCAAAGGTCTGGGACCTGGAAGCTCCTCCCACCAGCGCCAGCACCCACGGCTATTCTGCTCATTGAATGCCACGATGTCGACGAATATGATTGATCTCCTCCCAGGCCGTTGGCTGAGGAAAGCAGCGTCATCTTGCGCAACCGCACTCAACCGCTCTGAATACAAAATGAGCCTTGATGAGTCGGGGATTTGAACGCATGTGTGAAGCAATCCGACCAGTCGTTTCTTTCGTTTCATTCGAGACCGCCGAGCCAGTTACGAGCCCACGTGATGGAAATTCTTAGATATCTCTTCCGACTGAAATCATCAACTGATTTGATGTCCCTATCAGTTTCGAACCCTTCGAACGTTCTTCAATGAGATGGACACGATGATCGCCGCCTCTATCGGCACACTGTCCCCTCGCGGGTTGGTAACTGTTGTATCGGGACACTTACAGAGAAACAGTTCCCTAGAAAACATAAAGTCAAAAAATATATTCAAATTGAATGGGGTCCGCGAGCGATTAAAAAAAATCCCGAGAGCTGATGGCCCTTTTTGTCTAAATGTACCGTCAAGAGGCGAAAAGTTTTTTTTATGTAATAACCCATTGATGATCAGTATTCGAGATACTTGACATTAGGTGTAAATTCAAAATGTACGTAGTGAAGAGTGATATCCCCAGCATTGAATCAATTGAGACAGTATTTAAATAGAATTGCCGCAAGTGGAAGGTGATAAATGGGCGCATTACTAAAATCCTCGGACCCATTTCAACTCGCCCCGAAGACCAATTTCATCAACATGGGGAAATGGGGGAAACCGTGGGTGTGGCGGGTCCCAGACCCATTCCAATCGATTCAGGGTCCAAAATTTAGTGGAATATGATACCCCACACGCCTAGGCACCAGAAATCCTGACATACAAAATGGGTGGATACATACCCATTTTGACCCATAACTTCATCCAGTGGGTGCCAATCGTTCCGGGACCCATTTCATTCGATTCAGCGCTTAAAATTTAATGGAAAATAATACCCCACATGCCTAGGTTGCTAAAAATCATGAAAATCTACTTTTCGAAGAACACATTTTGAATCCCCCCCCCCCCTCCACAATTTTTGTCCAATCGGGTTGAAAAGGTTCGAGGACCAACTAGTGACAGAAACGGGTCCCTGACCAAAATTTCAGATTTTTAGAACATTTTTTACGACCAAAGTCTGCGTGGACGGCGGACGGACATTTGCTAATTTTGATGTAGACACCTTGAAACGTCCAGAAAAAAATTTTGAGCCGAATCGGAGAGATTGACTTTTTGCATGAAAACATTGGTTTGATTATTCAAGGAATAACCAACCAAAAGGGATTATTACAAATGGATGTCATTTTTCCAATAGCAAGTCTTGATTAATCAGAACTTAGATAGGTAGTATCTATTACTACTACTTGTAAAGATCAATTTGTTGTAAGTAGGAATCTTGCAGCCGATGGTGAATCAATCGGACACCGTTCCATCTCCGAAGGTAGCTTTGGGCGTGAGGACTACCTGGATGGGTGACCGCTGGGCCAGCAGTCAACGTATTTTATCGCGCGGAGATTGCGGAGCCATGAGCGGAATGATGAGAACAATCGTCCCATTGGAGGGCAGCTGACCACGTACACGACACCGTAAAACATTTGTAGTTTGACGTGAAGCCCGACGCCTGCTAGATTTATTTACTGTTCGATGTAGAATAAATTACCTCATCGTTAAGGATATTGATGAAGTCTTCAATATGTGCCGATAACTCGGAGAATAGAAAGTAAACCTACCCTACACCACGTTCAATCCTCGCTGGCTCCTTTTTCTAGAAAGTTAGGAATTTTTATTAAATCAGCACGTGTAACACCTAAAGGCTTTCTCACTTCCTGACGAGGAACAAGCTTCACAAACCCAGCGATGCTCTAGATCAAGTCCCCAGCCTGTTTGGCAGGTCGTACAACGGTTCCATTCTCGCATCTCTCCACTCGCCCAGTGAGCCGCATCTACACACCGGCTCCCATTCCAGGAGTGTCGAAAATCATCCATTACGATTTCCATTTCGTTGTTCGTTACATGAGAATACGACTGCTGAATTTTTTTTTTTTTTAATTAATTTATTTATTTTTATTTTTTGGCTTGATTTTGCTTTTGGTTGGTCATTTCTTGAATAATCAACCTTTGTTTTCATGCAAAAAGTCAATCTCTCCGATTCGGTCCAAAACCTCTTTCTGGAAGTTTCAAGGTGTCTAGATCAAAATAAGCGTCCGCCATACGCCGTCCACGCCAACTTTGGTAGTAGAAATTATTCTAAAAATCTGAAATTTTGGTCAGGGGTCCGTTCAAGGCTCAAGTTGGTCCTCGAAACTTTTCAACCGGATCGGACCAAATTTGGGCGCAGTAGGGGTCAAAATGTGAATTTCGAGAAATGGATTTTCGAGATTTTTTGCAATTTAGGTGTATGGGGAATCATTTTCCACTGAATTCTGGACGCTGAATCCAATGGAAAGGGTCCCAGAACGATTAGCACCCACTGGAAGAGGTAATAAGTCAAAATGGGTACATATTACCCATTTTGAATATGTGTTTTCGAGATTTCAGGTACCTTGGCGTGTGGAGTATTGTTTTCCCCTAGATTTTGGACGCTGAATCGATTGGGGTAAGCCTCAAGAATTCGCAGTGTTTCGATTTTCAGAGACGGACGGATTATACACCAACTTTTGAACGCTGAATCCAATGAGACGGGTCCCGGAACGATTGGTGCCCTCTGGATGAGGCTATGGGTCAAAATGTGTGTCTATTTACCCATTTCGAATGTGTGTTTTCCAGATTTCTGGTGCCTAGGCGTGTGGGGTATTATTTTCCTCTAATTTTTGGAATATGAATCGATTGGAATGGGTCCGGGACCCGTCACACCCACCGTTTCCCCCATTTACCCCATGTTGATGAAATGAGTCTCAATGCGCCGTTCCGAAGAATAACCAACACCTGTGTAAGAATTTGCAGCGTTTTTTTTTCTCCATGTTTCTATGGTCATGATGAAGAAAAATCGGCTAAGAAGGAATGAGGGAGACGGGGGGTCATTATTTGATTAAGCGAAAATGAATCCTCACATCCTCGTACATATGGGAAGAACCTTGTACTTCGCCAACGAATGAGATCGGTCCTCTCCCACGAGTATTCTTTTGCTATAACTACACGAAACCGAAGGTTATTCCTAAACAAGTCTGTATGAAGCCTCTGAAAGTGGAATTAAGTCTTTATTGTTACAGGCCTGATTCCATTTTCAAAGAAAACACATTTTTCACTAACTTCTGAATATGAGAAACGTGGGGCATTTCTCGTGAATTGTAAATTGTCAAAGAATTCTTCCTAACGGTCTGCGTGACGGCATTGAAACTGTTTCGTGGAAATCACGATTGGAATGTTGAATGCACTCAAAATCTCCCCTTCGTCATTCGCCCTTACGCCCACACGTTTCTTGCGCAATGCAGCGTGATTTTCCCTAATTCTGATCGTTTTTATAGATAAAAACATCGTTGTTTCGGTAAGAACTGCCAATGTAGCCAGTTCAGGGCACTGAATCTTCGCTAGTTAACGCAATTAGTTCAACTCGAGCTGACGCCACCGTCGAATTAATTTTTGAACTTGGCGCTCCGGCAGGTTTTCTGTCACGGCAAGAAAATCATGTTTACGTTTTGACGCAATATTCATCCACTTTCCACTCTTTGTGTTGATTTCATCTTAACGTTTCATTGAAAGCATGACCGTTCCAAGGGAAAATCTTGTTAAAAGAGGCCATTGAGAATTTTTATTGACTTCGAAATGAGGAGTTGAGGTTGGCTGAGCGCATGAAGTTGCTACTAGCCTCTTTGCCCACAAGCTGACGAAACACGAGTCCATCAAGTTGTGGAGTGATGGGACAATGAATGCTGGCCTTAACCACGAGGTAGGTATATTGGTTCTTCCTCGGACCACGGGCATGGGGGAACTAGGGGGAAACACAGAGGATTCAGCGCCAAAAATTTAGTTGGAGATCATCCCCCCCCTCGACTAGCTCGCCAAAAATATCGAAAATCCTTTTTTTAAAAAACACATGTTTTACCACCGTGAAATTTGTATGCCCCAGCTTTTATATTCTTGTAACTTCTATTAACGCTATTATTTTGGACAGCGTAGACGAATTTGAGACTTTAAACTGTTCAAACAATTCAACAGATGGGAAGCGTCTACCTCCCTACTTAGTTTCTGTAATCCATTCAATTTAGATTCCTTAACTCATTCTCCATGTATTTTTCTGTAAACTACTACGTATGTATATAAATTTACGTCAACCCCCTCCCCCAAGCACGAGGCATCCTCACATGGGGGAGTAACATTCCAATGATTGTACTACATGTAATATCTAAATAAACAAATGGATAAAAAAAAAATAATGGAGGAGTTATTTCAACCCGAAAAAAATCTCGGTGTAAAAAATTACGCGGGGAAACACATTTTTATCTGTCTCCGAGGAACTTTTTGGCAGAACTGTACTGTGTATTAGATTTTTAAGCGCACACCCAGAGGGAAGTAAACACACAGTTAATTTCCAAAAGTATGGTGACATTGATGGCAGGGTGACGTCATTTGCGACGAGCGGTGGGCAACCAGGCCACCGAGGTTGCCCAGATGAGCTACGGTAAGACGGCATTTCACGGGTGCTGCTATGGTATTTATTTACCCGACCAAGCCACGTCATCAGGCATCTCCGTTATCCTTGTTCCGCCTGGTCAAGCTCTCGTAATCTCAGAATAAAAATGTCTTCCTCCTCCGAGCGGCTTGCACAATAAAACCCGCGAACCGCTCTATTTTCAAGTCGCGTTGCATTTCTCAGCGGCCTTTTGTAAGGGGGACACGGATTTTGGGGATGGGGAATAATTCATCGAATACTTCTGCAAAACGTGACTGGTAGACGTAATTGATCATCCTAGATCAATTATGGCAGTCTATCCATCGCTGGGGAGTCAATACGAAACGGTACCTTCGGACAAATATCCGAAGTTCATCGTCAATATTATGTCGAGGAAGGTACGGTATGGTTTATCATACTGGTGAGTAAGTGTGACTTTCAGATCACAAAGGAAGTAACGCTGCAAATTCCTTCACTGGGGTTGGTGGGGGTTAATACTCGGGCCAGGCGCACGGAGACTCATTTCAATCGATTCAGCGTCCGCGAAGTTTAGTGGAAAATGATACCCCCACACGCCTTAGACCAGAAATCTCAAAACCCCACATTCAAAATAGGTCAGTGGATACCCATTTAAACCCATTACCTCTTTCGGTGGGCACCAATCGTTCCGAGACTCGTCTCATTAGATTCCGAAATTTAGAGTCCAAAATTAATTCGAAAATTGTACCCCACACGCCAAGATACCAGAAATATCGAGAACATACATTCGAAATGGGTAGATAGGTATCCATTCTGACCCATAACCTCTTCCAGTGGGTGCCAATCGTTCCTGGACTCATTATATTGGATCTAGCGTCCATAATTTAGTGAAAAACTCGCCAAAACCTCGAAAACCTATTACATATTCAAAATACACCTTAACCCCTAACCCCCCCCCCCCCCCCTGAAATTTGGTCCGATCGGGCTGAAAAGTTTTGATGACCAACTAGAGCCGGAAACGGGTTCCTGACCAAAATTTCAGATTTTGGTTGGTTATTCCTTGAATAATCAACCTATGTTTTCATGATAATGGTCAACCTCTCCGATTCGGCTCAAAATTTTTTTCTGGACATTTCATGATGTCCTGATCAGAAAAGGTCAATGTCCGTCCGCCGTACGCCGTCCATTGTCCACGCCGTTTTTGGTAGTGGAAAATTTTCTAAAAATCTGAAATTTGGGTCAGGGGTCTGTTCCCAGCCGAGATGGGTCCTCGAAACTTTTCAGCCCGATCGGACCAAATTTGGAGGGGGTAGGGGTCAAAATGTGTTTTTTGAATAATGGATTTTCGAGATTTTGGGTGATTTAGGCGAGTGGGGTGTCATTTTACACTAAATTTTGGACGCTGAATCCAATAAAATGGGTCCCAGAACAATTGGCACCCACTGGAAGAAGTAATGGGTCAAATTGGGTATTTATTACCCATTTTGAATATGTGTTTTCGGGATTCCTGCTACCTAGGCGAGTAGGGTGTCATTTTCCACTAAATTTTGGACGCTGAATCCAATAAAATGGATCCCAGAACAATTGGCACCCACTGGAAGAAGTTATGGGTCGAATGGGTATTTATTACCCAATTTGATTATGTGTTTTCGGGATTTCTGCTACCTAGGCGTGTGGGGTATCATTTTTCACTAAATTTTGGACGCTAAATTCAATGATGTGTGTCCCAGAACGATTGGCACCCACCGGAAGAAGTTATGGGTCAAAATGGGTATGTATCCACCCATTTTGTATGTGTCAGGATTTCTGGTGCCTAGACGTGTGGGGTATCATATTCCACTAAATTTTGGACCCTGAATCGATTGGAATGGGTCTGGGACCCGCCACACCCACTGTTTCCCCCATTCGAGGAATAACCAACCCGTGTGTAAGAATTTGCAGATTTTTTAGAAAAGTTTCTACTACCAAAATCGGCGTGGACATTTGCTAATTTTGATCTAGACACCTTGAAACGTCCAGAAAGAAGTTTTGAGCCGAATCGGAGAGATTGACTTTTTACATGAAAACAGGTTGTTTATTCAAAGAATAACCAACCAACAACAAGGCAACCTCATTGAGTTTCCCACTAACTATGGCGGTTCCGTTCAACTCATTACGCCCGATACTCGGTAGTTGACCAGGCGTCCGCGGGTCTCGAGTTGCGGACTTTGTTTAACTGTTCCTGTAATTATTACCTTCGCTCACTCGTCAGTGACCTAACGGTAGGGGAAGCCCGTGCAAGGGATTCTTTCCAGTCGTCCATCTGCGATATTGTCCCAAGAAGAAGGTTGGCATTCGGAGAAAGTCCTACAGTTACTTCTGAATGGCACTGGCTTTTAGACCACATGAAACAGCTGGTTCGTGTAACTACAAATACGACACATTACATACCGTTGCTACATTCTCAGGAATTTACTATGAACATGAGAAGGGGCACTACAGTTCAGTTACGTAGGTTCTTATGGCGGAACGGTGTTCTGCAAAACCAACTTCACTGCCACTTGTGGTGGTTCAGAGCTACAGGTAACACAATTGTCTCTCTGTTACGGGTCGCTCTGAGTCCTTCATTCCTGTCAAGTTGTAATGTTTAGGTCGTAGATTGTATTTCTTTGGCCTCAAATTCTCGTTAGGCAGGAGTCAACAAAGAATCTCTGCTATTTTCCGATGGTGATCATGGGACACATACATAGTAGAAACTATGTATTTTACAGTTACCAGCAAAGAGCCGACAGAGTTACGGAGACGATTGCAGTTGGTTATTCCTTGAATAATCAACGTATGTATTTATGCAAAAAGTCAATCTCTTTGATCCGGCCCAAAAATGTTTTCTGGACGATCTAAGGTTCGTCCGCCATACGCGCCGATTTTCTAGACAATTTTCTAAAAATCTGGAATTCGGGACAGGGACCCGATTCCGGCCTTAGTTGGTCCTCAAAACTTTTCAGCATGGTCTGACTAAATTTGGGGGAGGTAGGGGTCAAAATGTGTACTTCGAAAAATGGATTATCGAGATTTTTGGCGATCTGGGCGTGTGGGGTATCATTTTCGACTAACTTTTGGACGCTGAATCCAATGAAATGGGTACCGGGACAATTGGCGTCCATTAGAAGAGGTTATGGGTCAAAATGGGTATCTATCTATCTATTTCGAGTGTGTGTTTTCGAGATTCCTGGAACCTAAGCGTGTGGAGTATTGTTTTCCCCTAGATTTTGGACGCTGAATCGATTGGGGTAAGCCCCATGAATTCGCAGCGTTTTGATTTTCAGAAACGGACGGATCTTTGGTAAACAATAATTATGGGCGAAAGAAACGCTAAAGAAAAGCGCTGCAAATTCATTCACACGGGTTGGTTCCTCGGACCAGGTGCATGAAGACTCATTTCTTCAACATAGAGAAAATGGGGAAAACAGTGGCCATGGTGGCCGAACCCATTCCAATCGATTTAGGGTCCGAAATTTAGAGGAAAATGATACCCCGCACGCTTAGGTACAAGAAATCTAGAAAACACATATTCAAAATGGGTAGGTAGATACCCATTCTGACCCATTACCTCATCCAGAGGGCTTCAACCGTTCTGGGACCCATTTCATCGGATTCAGCGTCCAATATTCAGTGGAAAATAATACCCCACATGGCCTACTTCACCAGAAATCTCAAAAATCCAGTTTTCAAAATACACATTTGACCCCTACCCCGCCCAAATTTGGTTCGATCGGGCTGAAAAGTTTCTAGGACCAACTAGAGCCGAGAACGGACCCCTGTGGACCCATGTTGGTCTAGACACTTTGAAAAGTCCAGAAAACAATTTCGGGCTGAATCGGAGAGATTGACTTTTTGTATGAAAACAAAAACATATTCGAGGAATATCCAACCAAATGAACATACGCCAACTGCAATAAATTCCAGTCAATTCAGAGTCCAAAGTTTAGTTGAGATGAAACACTGCCCTCGGTGTCCAAAATGCTCGAAACTCCAATTAAGAATACCTCATTTTGATCGCAAACTAGGGAAATTATTGCCAAAGTGGGTCCACGAGTCTAATTTCTAATTTTTTAAATAATTTTTTGGATTGGACATTGGACTTTGAATATACACATTGAAACGTGAACGTTTGGGGAGAAAATGAATATTGTCAGCACGACTGCAGGGCTGTAATGTTCCGAAAGAACAATAAACTAAAATTAAAGTTGTATCTGGAAACTTTTGTCGAAATGCGTCATTAGCGATATAGGGACAATACTGACTGAGTCATCGAACAGCTTGGTAAGTACGCACATACCTAATTGCGCCCACACCCTCAAGGATTGTGTACAGGGAGGACCAGAGAAGTGGAAACTGAGCTCATTTCGACTAATGTTCCGATGATGCGTGTGTAATGAGCCCCAGAATGTCGAGAGTATCAAACAATAACCTCGTAACGCAAAGAACGTGCGCCCAATACCAAACGCGCAAAACAATAGGAGGCAGTGGCCGCACACGTGAAAGCGACGGCAACAAACTCGAGCTTGGAACACGACAATGCTACGGCTCATCACGGATTCCGTCGCTGTTTTGACAATCGAAGGTCCTATTCAATCGTCGAACCCTCCCGTGAAATTTGTCTTTTGATACGCGGACGGTTGACCTTGTGAGGGCTCTCGAGTATGTGGGTATCAGGAAACAAGCCCAACAGCAGGGGAATAGCATTTCGCCGGGTGATTATAGGATCCGAGGACAGACGAGACACCCACCTGTGGGTGGACCCCTATAGTCATCGAGAGTGGGTTTCTAAGTAAACTCGTCTATTGTATTTAAGGTGTAATCAGGGGCGTATACAGCTCAGCAATAAGTACACATTTGAATAATGGGGCTAAATCCAAGTATATGGACCGTTGTCGCGTTATCAACTGATAGCAATGATATCGCGCATACGGTCGATAATCGATAGTTTTTGTTGTTGCTTCCTTTTTGTCACCTAACCGTGAACCATTCCCTGTGTTTCAAGGATCCTGATACTGGGGCCCACACAAATGCTATCGAGGGAACATGGTCCGCTATCAAGCGTGGAATTCCCTCAGATCTGTCACTACTCATTTCGATTCGTACCTCTCCGAATATATTTGGAGGAGAACGAAAAGTGAAAGTGATGATCTGATGAGGGAATTTCTAAAGGATGTGGCCAATGTATATTGGCCAGATGGCGGGAGTGAGAGGCTTAGTGAAGCTTAGTGAAGTCAATTTCCAAGTCCAAGTCATTTTTTCATTACGTTCACTTCTTCCGAAAATTATTCAAGTCCAAGTCATTTTTTCATTACGTTCACTTTTTCCGAAAATTATTCGATTTACATTTTACGCCAAAAGCACGAGGTAAGTTTATTTCAATTTATTTATTTTATTTAGTTTTAGTTTATTTCAATTTAGTATTTTCCCTTCTTTTTTATAAAGACAAATATGGCCGACAGGGATAAATATTTCGTGTATAATATATCGATAGTGCATATCGACTGAGCGTACTACCGATATCAGCTGATAACGCGACAATGGTCCATATTCTTGGCTTTTACCGAATAATGGATATTATCAAAATGTATCGATGACCTTCGGAAACTCAACCCATTATGCGTTATAATGCGTCTTTCGGCCCAAAAATTTCAATCTTGAGAAGCCATTTTGGTTGGTTATTCCTTGAATAATCAACCTATGTTTTCATGCAAATGGTCAACCTCTCCGATTCGGCTCAAAAATTTTTTCTGGACGTTTCATGATGTCCTGATCAAAAAAGGTCAATGTCCGTCCGCCGTACGCCGTACGCCGTCCGCCGTCCACGCCGTTTTTGGTAGTAGAAAATTTTCTAAAAATCTGAAATTTGGGTCAGGGGTCTGTTCCCGGCCTAGGACGGTCCTCCAAGCTTTTCAGCCCGATCGGACCAAATTTGGGCGGGGTAGGGGTCAAAATGTGTTTTTTGAAAAATGAATTTTCGAGATTTTGGGCGATCTAGGCGAGTGGGGTATCATTTTCCACTAAATTTTGGACGCTGAATCCAATGAAATGGGTCCCAGAACGATCGGCAGCCACTGGAAGAAGTTATGGCTCAAATTGGGTATATATTACCCATTTTGAATATGCGTTTTCGAGATTTCCGGTACCTGGGCGGGTGGGGTATCATTTTCTACTAAATTCTGGATCCTGAATCGATTGGAATAGGTCTGGGACCCGCCGCACCCACTGTTTCCCCATTTCCCCCATGTTGAAGAAATGAGTCTCCATGCGCCTGGTCCGAGGAATAACCAACCCCTGTGTAAGAATTTGCAGCGTTTTGGTTGGTTATTCCTTGAATAATCAACCTATGTTTTTTTAACGTTATCGTACGCAAACATTTTGAAATAGGAAAATTTTCTAAAAATCTGAAATTTGGGTGAGGAACGCGTTTCCGGCTTCAATTGGTCCTCGAAACTTTTCAGCCCGACCGGACTAAATTTGGAGGAGATAGGGGTCAAAATTTGTTTTCAAAAAATGGGTTTTCGAGATTTTCGGTGATTTAGGAGTGTGGAGTATCAATTTCGACTAACTTTTGGACGCTGAATCCAATGAAATGGGTACCAGAACGATTGGCACCCACTGGACCAAGTTATGGGTCAAAATGGGTAACTATTTCAAAAAGCATAGATGCTTCCCATCTGTTGAATTGTTTGAACAGTTCAAAGTCCCAAATTTGTATACGCTGCCCAAAATAATAGCGTTAATAGAATAGAATAAAGAGCTGGGGCATACGAATTTTACCGGGGTGAGCCCCAGCTGGTGCTCCCCGTGCAGAGATGCTCGACATACAGCTGATACATACGAAAATTTCTCTCAAACATTACATTGAAATTGCTTACCTTTGATGAAGAAACAATCTCTTCGTCAGCTGTGCGGACAACTCTCCTGAAAATAAGGAATTGATAGGTTTATTGATAGAAAATGATGATTAAAAAACGTATTGGTATGAGAATGTAATGAGTAGTTCAAAGGCGTGAAGCTAGTCACAGAGAGCGATTTTAACTCTCATTCGCCTTCTGCAATGTAATACCTACTTAATTATTATTATTATTGTAATTTTGGTTGGTTATTCCTTGAATAATCAACCTATGTTTTCATGCAAATGGTCAACCTCTCCGATTCGGCTCAAAATTTTTTTCTGGACGTTTCATGATGTCCTGATCAAAAAAGGTCAATGTCCGTCCGCCGTACGCCGTACGCCGTCCGCCGTCCGCCGTCCACGCCGTTTTTGGTAGTAGAAAATTTTCTGAAAATCTGAAATTTGGATCAGGGGTCTGTTCCCGGCCTAGGACGGTCCTCCAAGCTTTTCAGCCCGATCGGACCAAATTTGGGCGGGGTAGGGGTCAAAATGTGTTTTTTGAAAAATGGATTTTCGAGATTTTGGGCGATTTAGGCGAGTGGGGTATCATTTTCCACTAAATTTTGGACGCTGAATCCAATGAAATGGGTCCCAGAACGATCGGCGCCCACTGGAAGAAGTTATGGGTCAAATTGGGTATATATTACCCATTTTGAATATGTGTTTTTGAGATTTCTGGAACCTAGGCGTGTGGGGTATCATTTTCCGCTAAATCTTGGAAGCTGAATCCAATGGAGTGGGTCTCAGGACGATTGGCACCCACTGGAAGAAGTAATGGGTCAAATTGTGTATATATTACTCATTTTAAATATGTGTTTTCGAGATTTCTGGAACCTGGGCGTGTGGGGTATCATTTTCCACTAAATTTTGGATCCTGAATCGATTGGAATGGGTCTGGGACCCGCCGCACCCACTTTTTTCCCCATTTCCCCCATGTTGAAGAAATGAGTCTCCATGCGCCTGGTCCAAGGAATAACCAACCCCTGTGTTTTGAATATGTGTTTTTGAGATTTCTGGAACCTAGGCGTGTGGGGTATCATTTTCCACTAAATCTTGGAAGCTGAATCCAATGAAGTGGGTCTCAGGACGATTGGCACCAACTGGAAGAAGTTATGGGTCAAATAGGGTATATATTACTCATTTTGAATATGTGTTTATGAGATTTCTGGTACCTGGGCGTGTGGGGTATCATTTTCCACTAATCATGGACACTGAATCGATTGGAATGGGTCTGAGACCGTTTTCCCCATTTCCCCCATGTTTTTAAATCAGTTTCCATGCGCCTGGTCCGAGGAATAACCAACCCCTGTGTAAGAATTTGCAGCGTTTTTTCTTTATTGGTTGGTTATTTCTTGAATAATAAATTAACCTATGTTTGCATACAACATTTTTTCTGGGCTTTCAAAACTCTTCGCCCGATTAGACTAATGGGGAGGGGGGGGTGTCAAAATGTGTATTTTGAAAAATGATTTTTTGAGATTTTCGGCGATCTAGGCGTGTGAGGTGTCATTTTCAACTAAATTTTGGACGATGAATCCAATGAGACGGGTCCTGGAACGATTGGCGGAGGAGGTAATGGATGCTGAATCGATTGAAATGTGTCTCCATGCGCCTGGTCAGGAACAACCAACCCCTGTGATTTTACCGGACGTCCAAAATCGGTGTGTACAACTAGCCTCGGCAAACCAGCAGCAATACACGGTGGGGACAGCTCAGTAGTGCCTTTCCAGGAACGCCTATAGTGGCGCTTATATTCACACAGCCCTGGGAGTTTCCTCGGAAGTGACTAGTGACCAGGTTTCCAGGACACAAGGGTCTATGACGGAAGCCGCTTTAGCTCTCTCGAGACTGAGTGAAGATTGTGTTTGTGGAACTGCCTTCTATTAAAACGCCGCTCTTTCCTAGCAGCTTTGAAAAGCGTTTTGACAGTCAAACGACGCGTACAAGCTGCTGTTACCGTTGGGCTCTACATACAACTTCCTTTGGTTTCATGATAATTTACAGTGAAATTAGAATCAATGTGGATTAAATTTAGAACGATTGCTGTAGACGGCGGTCTCGTTCTCGCGGGTTCGATATTCCGTTCGTCGGTGGGGGCGTTTTTGATGCCGTCCTCAATAAACTTACTTTGTGCGGGGGTTAACCGTGATCAACAAGGCGGTTCCCCCAGGGTGAGGCCCTTCCATTGCACCGAGGTTGGGATGACCCCTGTGAATATTCTCAAAGTGGGAATATCTCGGGCACACAATTTTTGATAGTCGGGATTGCGTGCGCGCTCTCCCGTTTACAAATAAGCTGTCGCAATACACGTTCGTGTGTCTTGACTTCTCATATCATTGTGATGTAATTGACCACTTATCGTAATTCTAAAATAAAATAAATGATTGATACTTGAAAAAATATTCAGTGTCGATTCTAAATTTTACTGATTATTTAGATGAGACTCCAAAATAATTGAGCAAAAGTTTATGATATCGGATCGAATACCGATTCTGTTAATATACCGTCCCTATTATAGGTATCAAATATTAGTATCTCTTATCTCTTGAAAAGACGAAATTCCCGACCATGGGTCCATCCCAATCGATTCAGTGTCCAAAATTTGGTGGAAAATGATATTATATCCCACACGCCTAGGTAGGTACCAGAAATCCTGAAAACATATTCAAAATGGGTAGATAGGTAGATACACATTTTTACACAATGTGTATCTTAACCTCTGTGTATATCATAACCTCTCCTGTTGGGTGCCAATCGTTGGACTCATTTCATTAGATTCAGCGTCCAAAATTTAGTGTAAAAGCATACCCCACACGCCTAGATCGCCGAAAACATATTCGAAATGAGTAGGTAGGCACCCATTTTGACCCATAACCTCATCCAGAAGGCACCCCAATCGTTCCCGGACCCATTTCATTGGATTCAGCGCCCAAAATTTAGTGGAAAATTATATCCCACACGCCTAGGTACCAGAAATCCTGAAAACATATTCAAAATGGGTAGATAGATACACATTTTTACACATAACCTCTCCTGTTGGGAGCCAATCGTTGTAGGACCCATTTCATTAGATTCAGCGTCCAAAATTTAGTGGAAAATGATACCCTACTTGACTAGATCACCAAAAATCCATTTTCGGAATACACATTTTGGCCCCTACCCCGCCTTACGGTACCTTACCTAATAATTATGCGGAGTCATGCGCTCAGATTCATGGCAAAGGTCCTTGATATGGATGGCCCGCGCTACCCGAAACAGTGCCTACTAGCCCTCATTGCGTAGGACAAAAACCCAAAAAATGACCGTCGGTTTTCACTGGTGAGTGACTTGGCTGACAAATGCACAGGGAAAGAGCTGCATGTAGAGACCGAAATTTCTGCTGTGCTCGCCTCAATCCCGGCTGTGCTTGACCGCCAGGCTTCATTTGCTTGATCTCGACCTAGTCAGCCTATCTGGGTCTGCTTTCAGCGAGGCCTACACCCCCCGGCCCGGGCCGCAAGAGTACTTATACCTGCAGACCCCTTTCAGCCAGAAATGACTCCTCGCGCTATGTCTCCAAAGGAAACATGCCCAGACTGCACCCTCCGCCAAGACCCAAGACCAGACCCTCTTCCATGTCCTCTTCAGTTGCCTGCTGTATAAATCGCAAAGAGAAGCGGTTTGCCCATCTCCTCCACCCCAAATATGCCATTCCAATCATCCGCACGCCAAATGAACTCGACTTGAAGAGAATTTTAATTTCGTTAATGCTGCGCTAAACACGAAACGTCTTTGAACACGTCTCTGAAAGTCTTTTCGAATAGCAAGTAATTCATTCCTTTTACTCTCGTCATGTATGAATATCTGCTTTATTGTTATTTTTTCCAATTTATGAAGAGTACCATTATCTTGCAATATCATTATTTCTTAAGCATTCTCACTTCCTATGGAAAAATTTAGCCTCACAATGCAAATAATTTAGATATTTAAGATGCAATATTCGCTGTCAACTCATGCTTATATCATTTGACAAATAAAGGCCTTTTGAATTGAAATAATAATTATTATGGTTTAGAAAGGTCGGCCATCAACACAGCGTTCTGTCTCCCTTCTCACCAGTGGCAGCACAGAATACACAGGATTTGCAAACTTTAGCAAAATTCAAATCAAAACAAAGTTGTTGCTACTATTTGCGTGTACCGACGACGCCCGAGAAATTTGAAATACGTCTCCCTATCGTCCACTGGAGATGGGCACCCCTCGCACCGCCGCAAAAATCCGCCTGGGGGCGATTGAAGAATCTAATGAGGCCTGCCACGCCTGCAGTAGACGCATGGAAATGCCCGCCTTAGGCCGGCCATCCACGTAACGATTTACCCTTCGATTCATCGTACGATAAGAAAAAAAGATCTGACGACAAATCGAAGCGTGTATGTGAGCAAATCGTACGATCTTTAAGAACTGTGCAGGTAATCGGAATCGAATGAAAATTTCATTCCGACGGACTGTGCAGTTCAACGAAACGAAGCGTGTGTGCCGGGCAGTGGCGTCGACCGTTCGATATCGTTTTGGTTGGTTATTCCTTGAATAATCAACCTATGTTTTCATGCAAATGGTCAACCTCTCCGATTCGGCTCAAAATTGTATTCTGGACGTTTCATGGTGTCTAGATCAAAAAAGATCAATGTCCGTCCGCCGTCCGCCGTCCACCGTACGCCGTCCGCTGTCCACGCCGTTTTTGGTAGTAGAAAATTTTCTAAAAATCTGAAATTTGGGTCAGGGGTCTGTAACCGGCCTGGGACGGTCCTCCAAGCTTTTCAGCCCGATCGGACCAAATTTGGGCGGGGTAGGGGTCAAAATGTGTTTTTTGAAAAATGGATTTTCGAGATTTTGGGCGATCTAGGCGAGTGGGGTATCATTTTCCACTAAATTTTGGACGCTGAATCAAATTAAATGGGTCTCAGGACGATTGGCACCCACTGGAAGAAGTTCAATAGGGTCAAATTGGGTATATATTACCCATTTTGAATATGTGATTTTGAGATTTCAGGAACCTAGACGTCTGGGGTATCATTTTCCGCTAAATCTTGGAAGCTGAATCCAATGAAGTGGGTCCCAGAACGATTGGCACCCACTGGAAGAGGTTATGGGTGAAAATGGGTACCTATTACCCATATTGAATATGTGTTTTCGGGATTTCTGGTACCTGGGCGTGTGGGGTATCTTTTTCCAAAAAAATTTGGACCCTGAATCGATTGGAATGGTTCCGGGACCCGCCGCATCCACTGTTTCCCCCATTTCCCCCATGTTTTTAAATAAGTTTCCATGCGCCTGGTCTGACGAATAACCAACCCCTGTGTAAGAATTTGCAGCATTTGAATATGTGTTTTTGAGATTTCTGGAACCTAGGCGTGTGGGGTATCAATTTCCACTAAATCATGGACACTGAATCGATTGGAATGGGTGTGGGACCCGTCGCACCCACCGTTTTCCCCATTTTTTGATTCTGAAGGAGAATGGACGCTACATCGTTCACGATATCGAAGGTGGGAAATCGCATGAGTTCACCGATATGTGTATCTCAAATAACTGTGCAGTTCAAACCTCAACGGTTTATCGTACGTCGAGCTTATGGAACGATAAATCGTTACGTGGATGGCCGGCCTTATGCGATGAGCACACACAACACATCATACATATCCGTGATAGGATGGCATCATCACTCTCCGAGTTTCGTAGCTCCCGGTGACATCCGTGATAAATTTTTCTTTGCCATCATAATCCGGAACTAAACTCATTTTCAATGCATCCTCATCCGCTCAAATTTCTTATCTACTGACGGCCACGGTACGCAACTGATTTGTGGTCATTTGTACGAGTACTCCCCTACACATTTGTACCAGTTCTCCCCTTTACTTTTGTATCAGTACTCCCGGAAAAAATAGGACACTAAAAGTATGTAATCTAACGTAATGCATAATACGATATAATTGTTACTACTACTAGATATGCAGCACACGGTCACTGTACTTCCACTAAATTATTGCACTAAAAAGTATAGTGAGGTCGGCAATCAATAGACAGGTACTAGGCAGCCCGTAGTGAGCATCGTTCCTTCCACCTCCACATCCAAAAGTTGAACACAGTTGTTTGTGTACACCACACACTTCAATAACTTTATTTTCTATAGTTTTAATATAAGCCTCACAATTACTTCTTTTTTTTTTTACTGCACGTCCAACGCCCGGTCCCGTCTTTCAAAAATTTGTGGAAAACATACTTAAAATTGTATTTAAATATTACATTGTTCCCCTCTCGACTCCCACCACAAGCTACAACGTCTGCTTCACTCATCGCCACAGTTCATAAGCAACTTGCTGTTGTTTATGAGAGCTCGCGGGAGAACTCGTACTCTCGACCGATAAGGAACGAGCGGGAGGACTGTTACAACTGGACTTTCATTCAGGGGATACGCTGGGAGTACTCGTGCGCCGTTGACTTGATTTGTTTGGATAGTGCAAGACAAAAAGACGCTGTAGCAGCGTTGACTGCTGACTTAAAGAGGCATACACTCGTCTTGCCATTCATTGTTATATTTCTACGGGACAGCGCGAACGCAGTCCCGACTAACAAAAATTATGTGCCCGAGATATCTACATTTGAGATATTCGCAGGGGTCAACCCTTTCGAAGTGCAATGAAAGGGCCTCGCCCTGGGGGAACCGCCTTGTTGATCACGGTAAACCCCCACACCAGGTAAGTATGATTATAGGGGATTTTCCAAGCGCAGTGTCTAAACGACGGCGCGTTTGTTGTTGCGAGAACCAGCCGACCCCCCTCGAGTTAATTGTTGTCCTGCTCACTAGGTAGCAGTGTTAGGAGAGACATCCCCATCGCCACATTCCTACTCAGCATACCGGGCACGAAGTACGTGCGTATTATGCGGAATTTACCAAATAGCGAATGTTCCGCGAACACCTACTCTCATCGCTCGCCATGGATAACACAAAAACGCTGCAAATTCTTACACACGGGTTAGTTATTCCTCGAACCAGTCGTATGGAGACTCATTTCCTCAACATGGGGGAAATGGGGACAAGAGTGGATGCGGCGGGTCCCGGAACCATTCCAATCGATTCAGGGTCCAAAATTTAGTGGAAAATGATACCCCACACGCCCAGGTACCGGAAATCTCGAAAACGCATATTCAAAATGGGTTATATATACCCAATTTGACCCAGAACTTTTTCCAGTGGATGCCGATCGTTCTGAGACCCATTTTATTGGATTCAGCTTCCAAGATTTAGCGGAAAATGATACCCCACACGCCTAGGTTCCAGAAATCTCAAAAACACATATTCAAAATGGGTACTATATACCCAATTTGACCCATAACTTCTTCCAGTGGGTGCCGATCGTTCTGGGACCCATTTCATTTGATTCAGCGTCCAAAATTTAGTCGAAAATGATACCCCACACGCCCAGGTACCGGAAATCTCGAAAACGCATATTCAAAATGGGTTATATATACCCAATTTGACCCAGAACTTTTTCCAGTGGATGCCGATCGTTCTGAGACCCATTTTATTGGATTCAGCTTCCAAGATTTAGCGGAAAATGATACCCCACACGCCTAGGTTCCAGAAATCTCAAAAACACATATTCAAAATGGGTAATATATACCCAATTTGACCCATAACTTCTTCCAGTGGGTGCCGATCGTTCTGGGACCCATTTCATTTGATTCAGCGTCCAAAATTTAGTCGAAAATGATACCCCACACGCCTAGATCGCCAAAAATCTCGAAAATCCATTTTTCAAAAAACACATTTTGGCCCCTACCCCGCCCAAATTTGGTCCGATCGGGCTGAAAAGCTTGGAGGACCGTCCTAGGCCGGGAACAGACCCTTGACCCAAATTTCAGATTTTTAGAAAATTTTCTACTACCAAAAACGGCGTGGACGGCGTACGGCGGACGGCGGACGGCGTACGGCGGACGGACATTGACCTTTTTTGATCTAGACATCATGAAACGTCCAGAAAATTTTTTTTAGCCGAATCGGAGAGGTTGACCATTTGCATGAAAACATAGGTTGATTATTCAAGGAATAACCAACCAAAATGCAATGGGCGAATGTCGGTGCGTTGCAGGATAAACAGCCTAGCGCCCAGAATGATGCCATGAATGAATTAATCTTCGACTTAAGCTCACTCACTGAATATTTCTGCAGGAATTGTGACTAACTATTCAATTCAGAGTTGGTCACTTATCAGTATGAATTATTCAAAGTTTGAGTGACTGCCAAAATTCCAAATTTTACTGAATAATTTCAATTTTTTCTTATTATTTGGTTGCATACAAGTGCTAGTGTTGTCATGTGTTGTTTGCCTTGTACTGGTTATGATCTCTGCAGTACACGACTCAGCCGGGTGTTCACAAAAGACTTGAACACTTATTAACGGCTCCACCAAATTAAATTTTATAGATTTAGACTATATGAACCGATTATCTGACACTCAAACATAATATTAACTACGTTGAAAATCAGTAATTACGCATAGAATGAAAAAAAAAAAAAAATTGAATGAAGAACATTTTTAAACAATGGAATTCTACGTAATCCTGCACATCGGCATCATATTCTAGCAAGTCAAGCAGCACAGCTAGATTTTTGCCGAAAGCTGGGGCAAATACTACAGCTTGATTTATGTTGGAAGTCGAGGCTGCTGCCAAATGCTCGTTTTCATTAGAAAACTTCGTTGAAAAACACAACATTCTTTGAATAATCGACCCATGTTTTCAAAGAAAAAGGAAAAATTTCTAAAAATCTGAAATTTCGGTTAGGGACCCATTTGCGGCAGCCCGATCAGACCAAATTTGGGGAAGAGATGGGGTCAAAATGTGTTGTTTGAAAAATGAATTTTCGAGATTTTTGGCGATCAAGGCGAGTGGGGTATAATTTTCGACTAAATTTAGGACGCTGAATCTAATGAGACGGGTCCTGGGACAATTGGCACCCACCCGAATAGGTCATGGGTCAAAATGGGTATCTATCTACCCATTTCGAATGTGGGTTTTCAAAATTCCTGGTACCTAGGCGTGTGGGGTATCATTTTCGACTAAATTTTGGACGCTGAATCCAATGATACGGGTCTCGGACCTACTCGCGCCCACTGGATGAGGTTATGTGTCAAAATGGGTATCAACCCGTTTCGAATGTATGTTTTCGAGATTCCTGGTACCTAGGGGTGTGGGGTATCATTTTCGACTAAATTTTGGACGCTGAATCAATTGGAATGAGTCCGGGACACTCCACACAACTTATTTTCCCCAAACTCAGCAGTAATTTCCAAAGTATTCTTGCGGATTCTTGCTCCATGGAATAATCAACCATTGAGGAATATTTTGCAGCGCTTTTACATTTAAGGAAGGATTTTCTCGAAAACCAAAAGGCAACGAGCACTCAGAATGCTTGGCGGCGTGTCAAGAAAGAGCTTGCGTATTCATAGGATTCGAGGGCAACGAACCTCTTCACGACCTTAACCGAAGCGGAGCACTGAGCTGAGAAAAAGCAGGCAATCGAGGAATCGGTGTTAAAAGGTGGAAAAATCACGGAGTCGCGCTACTCCAAATGGATCGTGCACGACTTGAGTCTTGTCACTATTAAGAAAATTCGGAACACGCCGGCAACCATGACAAAATACCTATCATTCCCATATTTTATATCGATGGTTCTCAAACAGATCGAAACTTGATAGAATAGCATATTCTCGAGGCACGTCACCACAGAAAAACTTCCAAAACAATCTCAAATGTACAAGAATTGCGTTATTGATTACAACATTCACTTATGTTCCTGAAGAAGTATTGAGTGCAGTTTGACTGTACAAAACAGACCTCACATTTCACCATGATGAACAAAATAAGAGAATCCAAAATCAGTACCCACGTAGGTACCTACCCACCTTCTCAATGACTGCTGACACAGCTGTCGACCAGGACTCAATTTAGTAAAATAATTCTCTTCCCTGTAAGCAAATACACGTTTCACTGAATTATAATTGTCAGTTCCTCCGCAGATGTGATGAAAATTACTTCCTAATACTCGTAGTTACAGACAGCCTTTTTCTGTTCAGAACGATGATTCAAAACGCTGCAATTCATTCACAGGGTTGATTCCTTGGTCTAGGAGCACGGAGACCAACTCCAATGGATTCCCCACACGCCTAAATACCAGAAATCTCGAAAACACATTCAAATGGGTAGATAAGATACCCATTAATAGACAACTAACAATTAACTAGACAACAATTAACTAGACCCATTAAATAGACCCATAACCTCTTCCGGTGGGCACCAATCGTCCCGCAACCAGTCTCATTGGAGTCAGCATCCGAAATTTAGTCGGAAATTATACCCCACCTTGATCGCCAATAATCATGATAATTCATTTTTCAAAAAACACATTTTGACCCCAGCTTTTCCCCAAATTTGGTCCGATCGGGCTGAAAAGTTTTGAGGACCAACTAGAGCCGGAAACGGGTCCCTGAGCCGAATTTCAGATTTTTAGAGAATTTTCTACTACCAAAATCGCCGTGGACGGCGTACGGCGGACGAACATTTTTGCTAACTTTGATGGTGACACCATGAAATGTCCAGAAAATTATTCCAAAATGAATTTTGAGCCGAATCGGAGAAATTGATTTTTTCATGAAAACATAAGTTGATTGTTCAAGGAATAACCAACCAAAATGTATTCATTATTAAATTTAGGAGGTAAGCATAGTGAAGGAATAGGCGCCATCCCTTCTCAATGGAATATGAAATCGTTTTCAGTTTCTTCAAGGAACTAGACCTGTGTTCTGGTTCCAGGTTCACTTATGTCGCTGATCCGTTCAAGTTATCTTTAGGCAGTTGGAGTAACTAGAGAATTTAGCTTTGTAGATTAACCTGTGACGTGTTATACCCGTAGGTGAGTATGTTTCGCCTCATTTATCTGTAAGAATAATTTAATGATGTGGTGATTGGAATGGTCACCTTTTGATTTCGTAGTAATGAATGCTTCTAAGAGAGAATCTTCTATTGTGTGTATGCGTTAATAAGTTAAGCAGAATACTACACTCGATTCAACGACGGTTGTGTTTCAACGAAGGACAAGGTGTTCCTTCCTACCTTGCGTTTGGTAGCGGAATTTATGTGTGTATTCCTTTCTTAAAATCAAGGATCTAAATCCATTGTCGGTCAGAATGTTCGTAATGTCCAACCAAGTGACGCATCTGGCATTTCAGTGACCTTATTACGTTTTTATTTTCTGAATTCTATTGAACTGGGAGCGGTGAGACATTTTCAAGAAAGGCTTTACGAAGACCAGGGTGTCGAGACACTTGACATAAGGGGCAAAGTTGCCTTGTAATAGCGATGATTTCCAAATGCCATTTTAAGTAGGTACCGACAACAGATTTCAAATGTCAAGGATGCGGAAAGAGCGGAGTGGTGAGGCGATTACTGTAGGAATAGCCTCCGTGGCCATCAAATGAAATTGAAGTGTACTCAACTTATTTTTATAAGATGTGACTAACGACAACAAAGTAATTAGGAAATTAGTTGATAAAAACGCTGCAAATTCTTTCACACGGGTTGGTTATTCCTCGGGCCAGGCGCATGAAACCGCATTCCTTCAACATGGGGAAAACAGTGGGTGTGGAGTGTCTCAGACCCTTTCCAATCAATTCAGGGTCCCAAATTTAGTGGAAAATGATACCCCACACGCCTAGGTACAAGAAATCTCGAAAACACTTATTCAAAATGGGTAGATAAATACCCATTTTTACCCATAACTTCATCCGATGGGTGCCAATCGTTCTGGGACCCATTTCATTGGGTTTAGCGTCCAAAATTTAGTGGAAAAAATTACCCCAACACGCCTAAATGGCCAAAAATCTCAAAAATCCATTATTCGAAATACACATTTCTACCTCTAACCCGCCCAAATTTGGTCCAATCAGGCTAAAAAGTTTTGAGGGCCAACTTAAGTCGGTAATGGACCCCTGACCCAAATTTCAGATTTTTAGAAAATTGTCTACAACCAATGTCGGCATGGATGGACATTTTTTGCTTATATAGATCTAGACACCTCGAAACGTCCAGAAAAATTTTTTGTGCTGAATTAGAGAGATTGACTTTTTGCATGATTATTCAAGGAATAACCAACCAAAAGTATGTCCGACTAAGGAATTGACATCTTTGATTCCCTTCCATCATTGCATGAAATAATGCCAAAAGTTCGCTCAGACTTCACAGGAGTACATACATACTTTGCCTTTGGTACTTATCGCCGATCCAATGGCTACCACCAAACGAGCCTATTAGGTTATTGTTGTTGGGGTATTTTTTCCACGTAATTTCGCAAGGTAAATCAATACCGAATAACGGATATGGGTCAAATTGAATTCCGCCTTGCCCTTTTTTGGCTCCTTGAGATGGCAACGGACCCCCAAGGATGAACATGGTTATCCTATTTTCCACGATTCCTCCGACGGACTGTTCAGTCCTCTCGACTGCCACACTATGGGGGGCCATAATCCACGTCACTGACCTCAGCCAACACCAACGAACAATTTCATCACAGATTCGTTTCAACGAAGACTTTCGTGGCGGGATATGATCGGTGATCTCGTCTGATGCCCATCGTGTCGCGATCACGTCCCGTATTGCCTTCTAACCACCGGTACAGGGGTACCCTTGAGCTGACTGATCCACAATCCTTCACCTATATGGCAGCCGTAGCTGTTCTACCGGTGGACTAGTACCGTTTTTCCCGAGGTGATTCATTGGACAAAGCATCGTCCCACAGAACTGACCGTCACTAAGCGGTAGATGGCCTTATTCGTTTCTTATTGCTTCAGCATTCTCTTCTTTTCCACGCTGGTCTCTAAGCTCTCAAGGATCCCGTACCTAATATTAGTCTCTCACCATTGCTTTCCTGATTTGATGCCATTGTACACTTACCACATTGCTGAATCCTCATGTTATTGTCTTGTGGATTTGAGAGTTATGAAAACGTGGAAAATATCATATATAAGAACCACATTATTCATTTTCAACACAAAGATCGTTACAATTCCCTAAACATTCTCATTTTGCTTAACATTATTCATAACAATGTAACACCTAATGGAACCTCCGACCAGGAGCATGGAGACTCATTTCTTCAACATGGTGAAAATGAGGGAAACAGTAGGTGTGGCGGGTCTCGGACCGATTACAATCGACTCCCAAATTTGGTGGTAAATGGTACCCCACACGCCTAGGTACCAGAAATATCAAGAACACACATTCGAAATGGGTAGATACCCATAGCATTTTCCGGTGTGTGCCCAGACCCAATTTCAGATTTTTAGGAAATGATCTACTACCAATGTCGGCGTGGACGGCGGATGGCAGACGGACATTTGACTTTTGGTTGGTTATTCCTTGAATAATCAACGTATGTTTTCATGCAAAAAGTCAATCTCTCCGATTCGACCCAACAATTTTTTCTGGACGTTTCAAGATGTCTATATCAAAATTAGCAAATGCACGTCCGCCGTTCACGCCGATTTAGGTAGTAGAAAATTTTCCAAAAATCTGAATTCTGGTCAGAGACCCGTCTCCGGCTCTAGTTGGTACTCAAAACTTTTCAGCCCGATCGGATCAAATTTAGACGGAGTAGGGGTCAAAAATTTTTGGTATTTCGAAAAATGAATTTTCGAGATTTTAGGCAATCTAGGCGTGTGGGGTATCAATTCCACTAAATTTTGGACGCTAGATACAATGAAATTGGTCCCTGAACAATTGGCACACATCCGAAGAAGTTATGGGTCAAAATGGGTACCTCCCTATCCATTTCGAATTTTTCGAGATTACCTTTTTGCATGGAAACATTTATTCAAGGAATTATTTATTCAAGGAATAACCAACCAAAAAACTACATTATTTACTCACAATAATGACAGAAAAATATGTCTGAGAGTAGAAACCCAAATGAGTTGCTTTGGTTTTCCCACAAAAGACCTTTCACAAGAGTACAGTGATGTCACCTTTTAGCGGTGGTGAGTCATTGCCTTTGAATGTAGTCGGACCTTGTTCTCATGCTAGGATTTTTGCTTTTTTGCCAATCAATGGGAAACGAACACGCCAGCATGCAATTCACCGGAGCAGTCTAATAAAATGTGGTTGAACTAAGACGAAGTAGTGGAAACTCGATGGGTGTTTTGAAAATGGCATATCAAAGGACCAAGCCGTGATGATGTCATATTCAACTTATTTTGGTAGGTTATTCTTTTGAATAATCAACCTAGGTTTCATGCAATAATCCAATCTCACCGATTTGGCCCAAAATTCATTTTGGAAATTTTTTCTGGACGTTTCAAAGTGTCTAGATCAAAATTAGCGAATGACCGTCCACGCAGATTCTGGTAGAAGAAAAATTTGAAAAAATCTGAAATTTAGGTTAGCGACCCGTTTTCAGCTCTAGTTGGTCCTCGAAATATTTCAGCCCGATCGGACCAAACTTGGACGAGGTAGAGGTCAAAATGAGTTTTTTGAAAAGGGGATTTGAGGTTTTCGGCAATCTAGGCGTATAGGGTATCATTTTCCAGTGCATTTTGGACGTCGAATTCAATGAGACGGGTCCTGGGACTGGGAATGTGTGTTTTCGATATTTCTGGTACCTAGGCGTGTGGGTTATTATTTTTCACTAAACTTTGGACGCTGAATCGATTGAAATGAGTCTTCATGCGCCTGGTCCGAGGAATAACCAACAACCAACCCCAGAGATAGAATTTGCTGCGTTTTAGACACTGAATCGATTAAGATTTTTCCCAGACCAATAATTGTATAATCTCTAATCTAATCTAATAAATCTAATAATCTAATCTAAAGAACACCGAGAATGATTCAAAAATTGTAGAATCACTGGCGGCGTTTTTATTTTTCATGATGTAAAGATCATTTACTCTCAGTAACGTTCTTTTCCAGCTATAAACAAACTTACGTTCTACCAGTAACGCGAGAGAATAATTTAAACTGTCGTGTCCCTATACCATTTCCCAGACAATGAATGTACCATTTAATTATTATGTTTCAATTCAAAACCGCCATCGCGTTCCACTAGCCCCAATTCTTACGCCGTCATTTGCAACAATGCGCACACCCACCGCGCAGGTCGCTATCACTATCGCCAGATCGTGTGCTTCCTCGCCCGCGGAGGGGTCTAGTTGCACAAGGGGCGCGGTAAAGGTTAAGCCTCTGACCGTTCCAATTTCGTAATTCTGCCTCACAATGCTTTTTAATGACCAAGAAGGTCTAGGTGGTGTATTTGGTGTTCCCGTTGTACCTACCTATAAAAATGAGAAAAAGATGGGTACAACAAGCTACTCGTACTATTCCGTCCTGGCACCGCTCATAACATCCTTCTAATTACCTTTGGCTGGCCGTCCACTGGACGCGAATTCGCGCGAAGAGGCGAATTCGCAAGTTTCGCCTCTACGCCTCTTCGCCGCGTCGAAACCCCCGTCCACTGCACGCGAATTCCTGTCATTACGCCCGTCCTATCAGCTGTTTTGGGTCGAAAGACAGATGAGGTACATTGTTTAGTGAAGTAGTATGGGGACTACACATGTGGGCTAGGTAAAAGGTTTGCAGGGCAGGTATAGATTGCCATGAGCCGGGTTCGCCTGTTCGCGCGTCTCGGAAAAATCAAACTGGTTTGTCGTTCTCTTCGCCTTCGCCAGACTTCGCGCGTTCACAGCGCTTGCAGTGGACGGGGTCCTATACGAATGCTAGTGTTTGAACTCTTGCGCGAATTCGCGTACTTCGCCTCTTCGCGCGAATTCGCGTCTAGTGGACGGCCAGCCTTTCGCTTCAGACTGGCTTGACTGGTTATATGTTTCATAAAAAAAGTCTGGTGAATTCACGTGCTTTTACGTGCTTAGCAACAGAAATTCACATTTCATTGGCTGCAAATGTCATTTTTGTTTGGTTATTCCTTGTCTAATCAACTACGTATATTTTCATGCAAAAGTCAATCTCTCCCGATTCGGCCCAAAATTTGTTCTGGACGTTTCAAAGTGTATAGACAAAAAAGTCAAATAGTGTCCGTCCGCCGTACGCCGATTGGTATTAAAACATTTTCTAAAAATCTGAAATTTGGGTCAGGGCTCTAGTTGGTCCTCGAAACTTTTCAGCCCGATTTGACCAAATTTGGACGGGGTAGGGGTCAAAAGTGTTTTTCGAAAAATGGATTTTCGGAGATCTAGGCGTGTGGAGTATTATTTTCCACTAAATTCTGGACGCAGATCCAATGAAATGGGTCCTAGAAGCATTGGCACCCACCGGAAGAAGTAATGGGTCAAAATGGGTATATATCTACCTATTTTGAATGTGCGTTATCGAGATTTCTGGTTCCTGGGCGTGTGGGGTATCATATTCCACTAAATTGTGGGCTCTAAATCGATTGGAATAGGTCCTGGGACGAGCGGTGCCCTCTGGATGAGGTGATGGGTCAAAATGGGTACCTATCTACCCATTTCAAATGTGTTTTCGAGATTTCTGGTACGTAGGCGAGTGGGGTATAATTTTCCACCAAATTTTGGACCCTGAATCGATTGGAATGGGTCCGGGACCCGCCACTCCCACTGTTTCTTTCATTTTCCCCATGTTGAAGAAATGAGTCACCATGCTCCTGGCCCGAGGAATAACCAACCCCTGTGGA
>CM034005.1:1239240-1285027 GCA_019603395.1 Cyrtorhinus lividipennis
TGCAAGCAAGAGCTCTCACGATCGATACTCTATGCACAACAGCAGCACTTGAAGTAGAGGAAGAAATAGTTTGTTTTTTATTTATCTACCCAAGCGGACTTGGTGGTCGGGGATTTCCGTTCCGGGTTTCAAATCGACTACTTCTGAGGTATTGTTATTCAATCTGGGGAGTGTATGAAGTGATACACAGTGTTTCAAGCTTGAATTTTTTTGAAAACGGCGCCCATCATCGACGACATGCCATCGGAGACGATGGAGGTCGACAGCGACAGCTGGAAAGACTGGGACAACTCGGGAAAACAGTCGTTCCTACGCCAGGTAAGGCCGGTCATAGAAAAAGACGGCAGTGCTGTGATAGACAAGAATGGTAAGAGATCCGAGTTACCGAGAATGATTTACAAACTGTTGTACCAAGGCATAACCGGTGTTTTGTCTGCTGAGAACGTGCTCGACGCCTGCCTCACCCTCTCGGAGTTGCACGACGAGATACCCTCCCTGATTATGGACACTTTAGCCGCTTTTGACACAGGAATCGATTCGCACGCGTCGCCATCCGTCGATCGCAAACGTATGGGTCGCATATTGTCATTGCTCGTCGACAAATGGTGCCCCGAATTGCCCAAAGAGCGGCTGGAAATAGACACTATGAGTGAATTCGACCCAGAAAGTGGCAAAGCGTTCCATAGTAAATTCATCAAAGTAAAAACGAAGCTTTATTACAAACAGAATAAATTCAATTTATATCGAGAAGAGAACGAAGGTTACTCGAAATTGATAATGCAGTTGAATCTTAAGAATTCAAGTTGCGGAGATGCTGAAGAAGTTCTTGGGAACATTCGTTCTCTTATAGGGTGCTTCAGTCTCGATCCTACTCGAGTGATTGACATTATTCTGGACAACTTCCAGTTGAATCCGTTCAACGTCGACCTTTTCGTGCCATTACTGAAGAAATACATGCCGGAAATAAATTTATTAAGTGAAGTTATCGGATTTCGTTATTTAACTTTTCGAGAGAACGACGTGACGCCGAGATCTCTCCATATTATTTCATGCGTCATGATGCATTTTAAAGTTTTGTCAATAGATGACGTCTATCCGTGGTTGGCGCCCAACGACGAAGACATTTTGAAAGAACACGAACAAGTCAAAGCGGACGAGAAAGCTTCAAAAAAGCCTTTGCTTCCACCCAAGACCAAAGAGGAATTTGAGAAGAACCAGAAATTGTCCCTCTGCGAGGTGGCAGCTTCTTTGGGCTCTTGGAAAACGTTCGAACACGTTCTAACTCGTCTTCCTAGAAAATACGTCCTCGAGAATCCTCAAGTGGCTGTGGCAATATGCCGCTACTTACACTACCTCATCGCACCAGTGTACGCAACTCATTCTGGATTCAGTGACAAAATTGAAGGCGCCCCTTTACAATTTGAAACCAACCCAATTGCAGACCCGCAATGTCAAAATTTCAACGACGTCGTCGACGTCGCATTTCCCATTTTGTACAATCTCGGAGCTAACCTACGCTTTGATTTGGTTCTTCTATTCAAGTTGACTCGTATCTGTTCACTGATTCTCGCCAAAGCGATAAAAAATCAAGAATCCTCCGGCAAATCATTCATGAATATAACGAAACTCGTTGAACTGAGTTTACTTCCAACGTTGTCCAATTTACAGGCAAATTGTTGTGTCAGTGAAGCGATATGGAACGTCATTAAGCTCTACCCGTTACAAACTCGATACTCGATTTATTACAAATGGAGGAAATATTTGCACGAGAATCAAACCGTTTTGACGAAAAGATGCGAAGGCAAAAATAACGCTGTGTATTGCTTAAAGAGAGTCAGCAAGGAAAACGTGAAGCAAATAGGACGACTGCTCGGCAAATTGTCCCATTATTCGCCAATAACTTTATTTGATTACATTTTGTACTTGATTCAAGCTTATGATAATTTAATTGGACCTATTGTGGATTCTTTGAAGTACATGACGAATATGTCTTATGACGTATTGGGGTTCTGTATTTTCAATTCGTTGTATAATGACACCAAGCAAAGAGAAAAACACGACGGGACGAGTATACTTCCGTGGTTTCAAAGCACGTCTTTATTTTGCGCCACTGTGTTCAAAAAGTACAACATCGATCTCTCTGGAATTTTGTTGTACACTATGGAACAGTTGAAGTTGAACAGAAGCATAGAGCTGCTCATATTAAAAGAGATTCTTCAAAAAATGACTGGCGTTGATATCACGGACGACATGACTCAGCATCAAATCGACGCCCTGAGCGGTGGTGAGCTGCTGAGGTCGGAAGCAGGTTATTTCGTTCAGCAGCAGAACTTTAAGAAGACGGCAACGCGGTTGAAGGAGGCGCTTGTTGAGAACAACTTGGCAGCTCCTCTTGGAATAATGTTGGCTCAACAGCGGAACTACATCATTTTCATGGAAAGCAAAAACAACCACCTCAAATTCACTGGGAAACTGTACGACGAATGTCACGACACGCTGTTGCAATATGGTTCTTTCATTGGTGGTCCTGTCATGACTGACACGCATTCGTCGTTTCCATCTCTTCATGACCTTTTGCTGGTGTACAAATTGGACGTAGACGTGGCTTTCTACCTGTGTCGTCCTGTGCTCCATTCGATAGCCAATGAAAAACAACCCGGTACTGAAGTGTCGAAAAAGGTCTCCAAAAAAAGCAATCCCGCTGGAGTCGTCGAACTTTTTTTCGAAAACATCGACAATTTGAGTCCTACCATCGAGAGCCTCCTTCCGTCCAAATGTTGGGAAGACATCAGCCCTAAATTCGTTGCTGCTTTTTGGTGTCTGTCGCTCAATAATATTTCCGTTCCGACTTCAGCCTATTTGAAAGAAATCACTAAACAGAAAGAAGCGGATGTCCCTCAATCAAAAGCTACCAAGAGCGATTCAAAAAATCACTCAATCGCCGATAAATTAGCCCAAGAAATGAAAGATCAGCAGCTCTTCGTGAAAAATGTCATCGACCAGCTGAAAAAACGCAAAAATGAATGGTTTCTAACTCGCTCTGTAAAACCAACAAGAAATGAAATGATTACGCAATTCTTGCAAATTTGCATCTTCCCTCGATGTAAACTGTCCATTACGGATGCATTGTTTTGTGCTCAGTTCATCCACACGTTGCACAGCATTGAAACGTCAAATTTCAGCACTTTGTTGTTTTATGACCGCCTAATTTGCGACATAACATTCGCTGTGATGTCGTGCAGCGAGAACGAAGCCAGCCGGTATGGAAGATTCATGTGCGCCGTTCTTCAGAACATAATGCGATGGCATGGGAGCAAAGAAGTCTACGACAAGGAGTGCGCCAATACGCCCGGATTCGTCACAAAATTCCGAGTGTGCAACGAATTTTCCGAACCAAATGATAGGGTTCACTTTGAGAACTTTAGACATGTGTGTCACAAGTGGCATTACAAAATTACCAAGTCGCTGTTGTCTTTGTTGGAGTCTGGAGAGTACATACAAATTCGAAATGGGTTGCTCGTTTTGATTAAATTGTTGCCGACGTTCCCGGTAATAGGAAAATTGGCGCATTTTATCGAAAAGAAAATAAATAAAGTGAGGGAGGAGGAAAAGAACACGAGGCAAGACTTGTATACATTGGCTACAAGTTATAGCGGATTGCTGATGTCCAAGTCTTCTGAGTGGATGTCTGAAGGTGATTTCCACATCGTCGTTCCACCAAATTCTGACTCAAAGCCGGGCTCATCCTCAAACGACACGACCAATCACAAAGAAGATAAATTGGATATGGAAACTGAAAGTCTCGGCTCGGAGATCCAAACGGACATTTACCTGTCCCCTCCGTCGTCCAACCATTCGTCGTCTCCGGCCAACTCCCCTCGCAGAGAGACGTCTCCTGGCAAAGACAAAATCGACGACAAGGGTGACGACCATCGCGATGGATCTCGGACGTCAGACAGGTCACCTGGCAGTGGACAAGACTCTGACAGCAAGGATGACTACGACCGTGAAGATGAAGGGAGCCGAAGGAGCTTGAAGAGGGAACGTGAACCCCGGAAGGACAGACTGGAGGAGAAGGACAAGAAGAAAGAAGCCAAGAGACGAATCAGGAGTCGATCGGGAAGAAACTAATCAGCGTTCCAATTAAAACTTTTCTCGCTTGATATTTTCTACTGTGTTTCCTTGATGTACATATATTGCATATAATAAAATACTGTGCCCCTCCATGTTCTCAACAAGAAATGTTGTCTTGTTTTGTCGTTACATACCTTCTTACCCAGAGGAGTGACCATACTACCAAAAAGTTCAACAAATTATCTCTATTGGTACTGATTTGCTGGGGTATGCAGGGTTTTACACAATTCTAAGTTTCACAATAGTAAACAGATATTAGCTTGCAGAGTTAGCTCAAATTTTACAAAAGGATATGCGCTGACAATTGAGGATGGTAATCCAAATCTTGAAAATACTACAACATACTGAGAAAAAGGTGAAAATTCGTCAACAATAGTTTTTTTTCTAGAGCATGAGTATGGGGAAAACACTCGTACCGATCGATTCAGCGTCCAAAATTTAGTGAAAAAAATTCCCTCAAACTCCTAGGTAAAACAAAATTTCAAAAACACGCTTCAAAGAGCACATTTTTACCCAATCTGATATGGTTTAAGTTTTGAGGACAAACTGGAGCCAGGATGAGGTGTCTGTTAAAATTTTTAGAACATTTCAAATGGCCATTAAGCGTTTTGGTTGGTTACTCCTGGAATAATCAACCTATTTAATCATGACAGAGGTCAACTTCTCCGATAGACATGTAAGCCTCTCTCGAATTAAAATCTGTTATAATTTCTTCGGAGGTTTTAAATGGACCTAGCGAGAGGTTACACAATGTAAGTCCAAGACTTACGACTGAGCAACTAGGGATACCAAGGATGAGCATAAAATACATTGATACAAAATGAATTATAATTGAAAACAAGGACACATTGCAAAGGAGAATATGCCTCAACCTGGGCTAGAATTGATACAAGACAAAGTAAATTAGACAACATGTGGAGCATAAAATACAATTAATACATGATACATGAAATTATGATATAAATGAAATACAATTTAATGAGCAAGACGCGACGAAAACGGCGTCAAAGGAAAAACAGGAGGGGGCACGCTGTCCCGAAGGTACACAGCGAGGCTTAATAAACTTGAGTCCTTTATCAGATAGGGAACACAATATTACAGCTTCAGTCGACTTCAGCACGGTAGCAGAGTTCACTTCAGAGCGAGCACAGGACAAAGCCAGGATGGACTGAGTGAGATGCACTTGCACGACAGGGTTACAAAAATATATGACTCCAACATGTTGGGCGCCTTGGCCCCAAGGGGCGCCTCAACAACAACAACACTTGGCAACCAGTGAGTGCTGGAGCTCTCTCCAAATGCAATGTCTGGGCAGGAGCTGCGCGCGCATTCTGGCGCATGCTCCCTGGCCCTTCTGGCCTTCTGGAGGCAGCAAGCCTGGGGGCTTACAGACACATTGACAAAATGTGCCTAGATCCAAAACGGCTGCAAATAATTTCAGAATAGTGAGTGTGGTGTGTCCTGGACCTATTCCAATCGATTCTCTTAAATTTGGTGGAACCTCACACGCCTAGGTACCTGAAATCTTAAAACACAGTGTGAGTAGATACCTATTTTGACCCTTAACCTCTTCTGGTGGGCTCCAATTGTTCCAAGACCTGTCTCATTGGATTCAGCGTCCACAAATCTGTCAAAAATGACACCCCACGCGCCTGGTCTCAAAGTTGAAAATGATATCCTACACGTCTAGGTACCAGAAATCTCAAAAACACATTAAAGAGGAGTAGGTAGATTAACCTATTTGGACCCATAACCTCTTCCGGTGGGCTCCAATTGTTCCGAGACCTATCTCATTGGATTCGGCGTCCACAATTTTGTCAAAAATGATACCCCACTCGCCTGGTACCAGAAATCTCAAAAACACATTCAAAACCAGTAGGTTTGGACCCATAACCTCTCTCTATAACCTCTTCCCATAACCAATTATTCCGAGACCCGTCTCAATGGATTCAGCATCAACATTTTTGTTGGGAAATGATACCCTTCGTGCCTAGTTCCCAAAAATTCCCATATTTCGATTCAGTAACACATTTATACCAATCCTTCCACTCGATTCAGCATCCAAAATTAAGTGGAAAATGATAACTCAAACGCCTAGGTGCCAGAAATTTCGTCAATCCTCTTGCAAAATGGGCAGATAGATACCCATTTTGGACTCATCTCTGTTGGACCGGCAGTCGCATCATTTTGCTGAGAGTGATACCCTACATATGTTTCCAGCAATTTCAAAAGCCCACATTCGAAACAGGTAAACAGGTACCCATATGACCCATAACCTCTTCTCAATGTTGCCAATCTTTCCGGGACCCGTCATCTTGACTTTGCCATTCAAAATTTAGTCGAAATGACGCCTCGCACGCCTGGATCATCTAAAATCTCGGAAATTCATCTTTCAAAATATACATTTTGACCCTTGATACCCCCATTTCCCCCCAAATATGGTCCAATCGAGCTGAAAAGTTTTAAAGCCGAAAACCCAAATGAGCCAAATTGTACATTTTTAGTATATTTTCTACTACCAAAATCGGCGAGGACGGATCTAGACACCTTGAAACGTCCAGAAATTTTGGGCCGAATCGGAGAAATTGACTTTTTCAACGAAAATATAGGTTTATCCAAGGAGTAATCAAGCAAAATCGTCATACATCGATGTATCGATGTTTTACCTCGTGTTAATCTCGAATCGATGTTAGACACTCGATGTTCCTATCGATGTCGGAACTCTTTACTTTTGCATTTCTACCAACCAAACTGTAACTCAGATGAATTAAAACGAAATATAATGATAATTTTTTTCTATAGGCAAGTAAATAGTTAATAATGAAATGCAGTTTAGAAAACGAGTCCGTGTGGAAGTCTGTGTATTTGGTTTTCTCCCGCTACAAAAACAGTGCTGCCCTCTACAATCCGTCCCCACTTCCCAAACAGTGTCATTTCGTTCTAGTAAGGTTCTCTGGCGAAGTGAAGATTACTTGTTCTTGATATCAGTGTTGATGAAATAAGTGGGTCTCGCCCGGTTCGTAATTTGGCTCATTTTCTTCGGTTCATTTCGTTCTGTTTTCAACGTTCTGTGAATAAGTTCCAATTAGCGAAAACTTGTTTCATATTCAAAATTAATTTCTAATTTCCGGGATGATTCCGGTGTGTTGCTTTTTGAAAGGTTAGTAGTTGATTGCAATTATTTCCTTACTTATTCTCCAGTTCGTGTCACAAATCTCTTTCAACGGTTCGTATAAAGCAGACGTTACGTTGACCAATACAAAAATTGCCCTTCCGTTCTTTTGTGCCCTGATTCATATTCACTGACCCCGAGCTATTATTCTGAAGGTAATTTGAATGGTCATGTGTAGTGGAGGTGAACGCTAATTTCTTTTCGCGTTTAATCAGTGATCTAAAGATGCAATTGTATTGAAGATCGTTAGTAAAAATGCCAATTTTATTTACTTATAACATTCAGAGAACGGGCATCCGTTGACGAACAGAAGTGTAGGGCAACCTGTCGCCGTTTTAATTTTTCATATTTTGCTTTCAAATTTACAGTATCTCAAGAAGAATTATTCTCAAGAAAAGTATTATCCCTCGAACTTATATCGAAGTTTGAAATGATTGAAGAATCAGTTATCTCTTCAGTCTGGTGAAACGTTCAATTGGCCAAGTGGCATGTGACTCATGTGAGTAGTCATTTGTCTCCGTCGTGAGTGAGTTGGCGGTAATATGTGGAGAATCGGTCAGTGAAAGTAGCAAAGCTACCTGGTTGTCTCATCGAGCGTGATTATAGTTTGAGTAGTTTTCGTCGGGTTCTCATTGTTTCCTCTTCTAAAAATTGTAGACTGCCGGCTCTTGATAGGAGCACTATAATTTTGTTGTATAGTGCGATAACGCAGGATATGTGAGTAGGCCACGAATGGCATTTGAAATGGATTCAAATAGCCTCACGCCACATGAGCACTGCTGCTTCCCTTCTGTTCCGTTGTACTTTTCACCAAAGGATGTAACCAAAATGATCAAAAGAATGGCAACCAGAAAAGCACCCGGGAAAGATGTTATCACAAAACAGCTCCTCACTAATGGCCCTCGTAAAATGATCGCATTCCTTGCTCATGTTTTCACATCTTGTACTAGAGTAGGCTACTTTCCGAGGCAGTGGAACCATGCTGTAATAGTAATGATACCCAAGCCGGAAAATGACGTTTCAGTTTATTACCGACACTTGCCATCTTCGAGAGACTTCTGTTGCCATGTCTCAAAAGGTATACTGAACATCTCATACCTAACGTTCAGTACGGATTCCGAGATTCATTATCCTGTCCCTTACAACTCCAACGGTTTACGAATTACATAAAACAAGCATTCCACGATGCCAAAGTATGTCGTACTGCATATTTTGACACGGAGCAAGCATTCGACCGAGTTTGGCACGAAGGTTTTCTGTTCAAAATTCAACCCCATATTCCCAGCATATTTTACCTCCTGAGCAGTTATCATGATGGCCGAACTTTTGAGGTCAATATTCAAAATTAAACCTCAACCGTTCCGCAAATTCGCGCTTCTGTACCACAAGGCAGCGTACTTGCACCGTACCTGTACGTCTTCTGCCACGACATACCCCTACCAGCTGAGCCACAATTTTCTGGCTTATTTGCCGACGACTTGGTGTACGCAGTCTGCCATGAGGATGCAGAAATTGCCACGGCTGAGCTGCAAAGAAATATTCATGGTCAATGGTGCACGAAATGGAGACACAAAATTAATGAGAAAAAAATCTTGCTCAGTAACATACACCTACAAACGCAAATTTAGCGAAGCTCCTCTATACTGTATGAACACTGTCATTCCCAACGCACTTTCGCAAAAGTATCTAGGAGTCATACTTGACCGCAGATTGACGTTCGCCGATCATGTGACCATCATCATGCGCAGGCTCAAAAACCGAACGAATCAGTTAAAAAGCCTACTTAACAACCCCAATGTGTCATTAAATAACAAACTATTAATATAAAAGGTTCTGATCCGGCAAATTTGAACGTACGCCCTACCAGTATGGAACTTGTTCGTCATCAGAATTCCGCCGAATTGAGAGTCAGAATTCCACGATCTACTCCGACATTAACGTATAATATTAAATTTTGCAGTATAGTGCGCGAACGCAGAATATGTGAATAGGCTATGAATGGCATGCCTCAAGACGTCTTCAGTTCAAGCTCTCCTAAAATATAAGTGTCCTGAACACATTTCAATCGGTTCAGCTACCGACATTTAGTAGAAAAACGCTGCAAATTCTTACACACGGGTTGGTTATTCCTCGGACCAGGCGCATGAAGACTCATTTCTTCAACTTGGGGAAAATGAGGGAAACAGTGGGTGTGGCAGGTCCCAGACCCATTTCAATCGATTCAGGATCCAAAATTTAGTGGAAAATGATACCCCACACGCCCAGGTACAAGAAATCCCGAAAACACATATTCAAAATGGGTTATATATACCCAATTTGACCCATTACTTCTTCCAGTGGGTGCCAATGGTTTTGGGACCCGTCTCATTGGATTCAGCGTCCAAAATTTAGTGGAAAATGATACCCCACTCGCCTAGATCGCCCAAAATCTCGAAAATCCATTTTCAAAAAACACATTTTGACCCCTACCCCGCCCAAATTTGGTCCAATCGGGCTTTAAAGATTCGAGGACCGACTAGAGCCGGGAACGGACCCCTGACCCAAATTTCAGGTTTTTTAGAAAAATTTCTACTACCGAAGTTGGCGTGGACGGCTGATTTAGACTAATTATTAGCTAATTTTGGATCTAGACACCTTAAAACGGCCAGAAAAAATTTTTGAGCCGAATGTTGATTATTCAAGGAATAACCAACCAAAACGATGAGTACCTGAAACCCCTAGGTACCAAAAAATCTCGTTACAACTTTCAAAATTGCTAGGTAAGTATTATTTCAACTCACCCTCCCTCAGAGGGCGCCAGTTCGTGACCTGTAGTGAATTCAACGTCCACAATTTCGTGAAAAAAGATACCCCACAAGTTCCCAAAAGACCCAAAAATCTGGTTTCGAAAAAACTTTTTTACCCCTTCCTGAAGGAAAAATCTCCTGTGTAGTAGTGATATAGTAGTAGAATAGCTTTATTTACGTTTAAACATTAAATTTCTTGAAAAAATTAATCAATATTAATAATTTCTATTAATAATTAATAACCCTACAATAACCCTATAATTTCTATTAATAATTAATTAATAATTAATATTTCTATTAATTTCTATTAATAAACACACAATTATTGCATAAGAGCAGTATACAAACAATCAAATCCATGGTACAGGTCCATTTGCTGAATAAGCTTCTATTTATTTATTTATTACTTATTGTTATTACGAGTACAATTAATATTATTTATTTAATTTTCAAATTCAAATGAACTGGTTTTATTACCCTACCTATTAGAAATAGGAAGAGGTTATGATCAAAATGGGTATCTACCTGGTCGTTTTGAATGTGTTTTTGAGATTTCTGGTACCTAGGCGTGTGGGGTATCATTTTCCACTAAATTTAAGACTGAATCGATCGAAATGAGTCTCCATGCTCCTGCCGCGTGTCATTTTTGCAGCCCCTCGCCAAACTTTTATATATATTACCCAAATTTCTCACCAAATGGATGGTTTTTTGACAAACATTAACACCCAAATGTACCTGATTTGTTGAAAAATTCATGTACGTTTAAACATTTATACGAGAATAAATTGAACCGTTAACCCCCTTATGGCCTACTTATCCCTAAATGGATAATAATATATTTACATTTAACCATCAATCGATTCAACCGTTTGTCGTTTTGGTACCTAGTTAGTTATAGCTCTATTTCTACTCCCTAATTTTTTTTCTTAAATATGAATAGTCTTTTAACCAGTTCGGCTTACGTAACGCTGGTTAATTTATACACTTTGGTGTGTTTGCACGCTGATAAGACCAAGTGTCTTGATCGTCTGAAACAGTTGAGTGCCCTAAATTTCTTAAACCTCAATGAGACACAAATTTGAATAAACGTTCTGCTTGATATTTTTATTCTTGACGTAAGCATAGCAAGTTGTGTCGGGTTCCTGTCGAATAAACTGCCAGTGATTTATAATTTAAAGGACGATCTACTTTTCCATTTCGATCGACTGCGTGCGTCAGACTTGAAGATTGAACTATTTCATTAGTCACCGCCCCCGTTTATCGGCTTTTGTTCGAGTGAGTCGAAAATTTGAACATTCAATCATTTTTTTTTCTTCTCATTTCGCGTTGCCATGTAAGAAATTCATATCGGCGAACTGGAAATGTGTTCAAGTAGGTTGATACCATTTAACAGATAAAGATTAGAGATGCGACGGCGGTTATATAATCAATCAAATCCAACAGTCTCTTGGCAAGAGAGTTATAACTCAGTGAGTGCAGTGTTAAAGCTATTTGCAGGTAAATCACCTGTTAAATTCTTCACTACTAACCTCATCACTCGATTGATTCCTTATATTGTGCTCCTGCCAGCCATGCTCAACAGTAGGACATGATTCAAGACTCGCAAGATGCTTCATAGAATTGCAATACATAAATTTCATGGTTCAACGTGGTGTAAAGGGCCTTCAGACGCACCCCTAATAGTCAAATACATCATTTAAATATCTATCAATGACTAGATTCCGTTAAAATTGGTTCTATCTGTTTGTCCTGCCTGCTCAACAGACTCTAAATATCGTTAATTCAAATTCTGAATTACAGATAGATTATAACTGATTATTGTGTTATAACTGATATCTGCATTTTACATTAAAATTCATTGAACCCGATAGAAATTTGATTCGTAAAAACTATTTTTTAAACGCTGTTTTGAACTCCACATTGGTTCATTATTTCTTGGAGCAAGATTATGTGGGGAAATAGTGATTGTGAGTGTTCCAGACTTATTCCCATCAATTCAGCGTGAAAGATTAGTGGAAAATGATAGAGAAAATGATGAAGTGGAAAATGATACCCCCACACGCCTAGATACACCCTAGATTTGACCCATAACCTCTTCCAGAGGGTGTTAATCGTTGTGGGACCCTTTTCATTGGATTCAGCGTCCAAAATTTAGTGGAAAATGATACCCCACATACCTAGATTGTAAAAAGTCTCAAAAATCCATTTTTCGAAATACACATTTTGACCCATATTCCACCAAAAATTGGTCCGATCGGGTTGAAAAGTTTCGAGGACCAACTAGAACCGGAAACGGGTTCCTGACCAAAATTTCAGATTCTTAGAAAATTTTCTACTACCAAAGTCGGCGTGGAGGGCGGACGGACATTTGCTAATTTTGATCTAGACACCTTGAAACGCCCACAAAAAATTTTTGGGTCAAATTTGACCCATTTGACCCACACCTACCCCCATGGGCGTCGATCGGTCCGGTACCCACAATGTATTCGGTGATCAACATATGATATCACATGATACATTCCTATTTCCCAGAAAGTCCCGAAAATCAAGTTTCAACAAACCACCCCCGATTCGGGCTAAAAAGTTTCGAATTACAATTTTATAAATATCTGAAATCTTGGTCAGAAACATCATATATCTGCTCTAATTGGCCCTCAAGTATTTTTGTAGCCTGTTAGGCGCAAATTTGGAGAGCGTATGGGTGAAATTTTTTGTTTAAACTAGATTTTCGAGACTTTTTGGGGGCAAGGAGGTATTGTTTTCGTTAAATTTTGGAAGCTGAATCTATTTAAATGGGCCCCGGACCAATTGGTGCTCACAAGGGGTGGGTATGGGTCAAAATGGGTGTCTACCTTACTTTTCTTGAAAGTAAGTTTTCGATATTTTTGGGTAGCAAGGCGTATGTGGTACCATTTTCCACTATTTAAAATACTTGTTTAGTTTATTAAATGGCAACATAAAAATTATTTGTCTCATTAATATACATCAGTTTGAAAGCAATCTAATTAAAGCATACTTATTTTTCGTTGCGACTGGTCCTGTTATGTTTTACTTGTTCAATAAGAGGATACTTTACACCTATAAGAGTATTTTGTGATCTCGAGAATGGCCAATCGGCATACACGGTTCATTTCGCTCCAATTTTCGGCCATTCTGGGCCAAAAATGCTTATAATGTGGATACCGTTCCGCTTTGGAGCCCCCGAATGAACTTTTTCTCGGCCCTGTGGCCTCAGCAATATTGTCGATTTGTGTGACGAGCTACTGTCATTATATCTCAGTCCGACATCACAATGATAATGGACTTGGGGATCCATTTGGTGCTGATTTGAATCTTGCGAGACGTACCGCACGCACCCTTTCCTGGATGAAAATGACTTTTTCACTAATAGTAGTTGGTAAATATGGTTCTTCCCGAATCTTTGATCCATGTTGGTTCTCTGTTTGGTACGTTGGACCATCCTATCGCTCAGGTACGTGTTATAACAGTATTCGTCTTGATGAAAATGAAAGATACGACCACACATGGATGTCTCCATTGGAAGGTATAGCGTTCTATGCGGATCCATTCTCATTTTTACAGCCCATTCCACTTTTTGTTCCGACATCCGCCGATTACTAAATCGAAATCACTTTTGAGGTTTTGATTTGTCTGTGCTGGAATTCCTGAACCATCGTAGTTTGTGGTTTTAGTCCTCCAACGAGCCTTTGTTTAGGAAGTGGAGAAATCTTGAAAACGTCTGCATACAAAAGTGACGTTAGGGAATAAATGGCTGCAAATTCTTTCATAGGAGTTGGTTATTCCTTGGACCAGGCGCATGGAGAATCATTTTAATCGATTCAGCGTCTATAGTTTAGTGGAAAATGATACCCCACACGACTAGGTACCAAAAATGTCAAAAACACATTCGAAATGGGTATATTTTGACCCATAACCTCTTCCGGTGGGCGCCAATCATTCCGGGACCCGTCTCATTGGATTCACCGTCCAAAATTTTGTGGAAAATGATACCCCACACGCCTAGGTACCTGAAATCTCGAAAACACATATTCAAAATGGGTAGATAGATACCCATATTTACCCATAACCTCTTCCGGTGGGCGCCAATCATTCCGGGACTCGTCTCATTGGATTCAGCGTCCAAAATTTAGTGGAAAATGATACCCCACACGCCTAGGTACCAAAAATCTCTAAAACCCAAAAGTTCAAAGCAGGTAGATGGATACCCATTTTGACCCATAACCTCCGCCGGTGGGCGCTAATCTTTCCGGGACCCGTCTCATTGGATTCACCGTCCACAATTTTGTCAAAAATGATACCCCACACGCCTAGATCACCAAAAATCTCGAAAATCCATTTTTTGGAATACACATTTTGACCCCTAAATTTGGTTCGATCAGGCTGAAATGTTTTTAGAAATTTTTCTACAACAAAAAACGCCGTAGATGGCGGGCATTATACCTTTTTTGGTTGGTTATTGCATGAACAATCAACCTATGTTTTCGACTATATCCAAAAGACCAATGAAATAACTATCCGAAATATGCAAAAAATATCGTAATTCCTCGTGTAATGTGTCAATATTAAAATAAGTGCCCCTATCGCAACACAAATAAATGAAATATAGATCAAGGACGTGAAGCTAGACTGTTGCGTGGATCCAGTAGATATCAGTACCAATAGATATCGATTTGGTCTCCTTGTAGTATGAATTTCCTGGCTCATCCTCTTATTTTGATATTGGTAGGTAGAACACACTGCGGCAGGTAGTGTAAACCCTGGCTTACAATGTTTGGATTCACTCATTTATTCAGAGAGGTCAGTACCTTCTCATCGTGGCTGACCTCTCGCCGGCGATTGTTATGCTTGTTACGAGAGATGAATTGAAGTTACAGTTGGTGTGTGGTATTTTTTGTATGTGATTTGATTGATAATTAGTATCTAGAGAGCAATCGAGGGTCATTAGGGCAGTCTTATTAAACCGCATAGGTTCCTGGAAAGTAC
Source organism: Cyrtorhinus lividipennis (assembly GCA_019603395.1). Lineage (NCBI taxonomy): Eukaryota > Metazoa > Arthropoda > Insecta > Hemiptera > Miridae > Cyrtorhinus > Cyrtorhinus lividipennis. Next base: position 1,254,337 of record CM034005.1, read on the forward strand.
CAGTAATTTTAATTGGAACTTGTTGGGACACTACCATGAATCCAGCTGCCTTTTCTACTATTATTCAATAATGGTATTCTAATCTGCTTAAGGTTCAGCACTCATTTCCTCCATTTTCCACATGCTTCTGCTCCAAGAATTGGCCAACCCTTGTGAAAGAATTGGCCGAGTTTTGGTCGGTTATTCCTCGAACCAGGCGCATGGAGACTCATTTCTTCAACATGGGGAAAATGAGGTTAACAGTGGGTGTGGCGGGTCCCGGACCCATTTCAATCGATTCAGCGTCAAAAATTTAGTGGAAAATGATACCCCACACGCCTAGATTGCCAAAAATCCCAAAAATCCATTTTTCGAAATTCACATTTTGACCCCTACCCCACCCAGATTTGGTCCGATCGGGATTTCCAAGATTTCTGGTACCGTGTGGGGTATCATTTTCCACTGAATTTTGGACCCTGAATCGATTGGAATGTGTATCCATGCTCCTGATTGGAATAACCAGCGGCGAGATAATGGACTGATCAATGATCAGTGCTCAAAACTCATCAGCTAATCATCGTCATAGTGTGTATCTGACTGAATTGCTGCAAGTAGCAAATTGTAGGGGATGTAGGGAAAAAAACCTACAACCTAACCAACCAATCAATCAACCAACTCATTCACCTATCTAGATTTGATGATGGTGAGAGGCAATATAACACTGGTGCAGTGAAAATCTCTGTGGAGTACATAGGGAAATTTTGATTCTTTGGAAACAATTTTGTTCACGGTCTTGAATTTTCGACTGGACAATGGTATGTGACTCAATAAATGTCTAACTTCATTTAGTGAGTAATTTAAAGGTGCATGAACACTGAATTTGGGTAACAGGAAGGTTAAATCTAGTCCCAGTTCAGTTTCTCTTGTGTGTTTAGACTAGTTTGGTCCCCAAATTCTTATATCCAGAAAATTATTCATCTGTGTGAAAGGATTGCTGAGATATTTCTGGATAAAGACACTGTACATATATGAATCACGGGACCTGGAACAACTTTTCTACCCTGAAAAATCAGTTGTTAATGCCCTCGGCACTTTTGATTGGTTATTCCTTGAACTATGTTTTCATGCAAAAATTCAATCTCTTCGATTCGGCTCAAAATTTTTTTCTGGGCGTTTTGAGGTGTCTAGATAAAAATTCGCAAATGTCCGTCCGCCGTCCACGCCGATTTTGATTGGAGAAAATTGTCTAAAAATCCGAAATTTTGGTATGTGTTTTCGAGATTTTTGGTACCTAGGCGTGTGGGGTATCATTTTCCACTAAATTTTGGACCCTGAATCGATTGGAATGTGTCTCCATGCTCCTGATTGGAATAACCAACCCCTGCGTAAGAATTAGTAGCGTTTTGACATAGTTTTCTGTTCTATGACAGGGCAGAACTGGAATTGCTATGGAATCACGCTGCGTTTGATGATCTAATATGCAGTAGGAACATCATATTAATTTACTTAATTTGTCTGTGTGCGTGGACTTGAAGCTATATAATCCAGGTGCCTTTTTCATATGGATTACCATTTTGTTGCAGATGTTTTTTGAGTGTGGATCATCGACATTTAGGACGTATAAAACAACCCCAACCCTCTTTCTATTATGATCTTGGAGAGTCGGTGGATTTAATAATCGCTAGCGGATAAACTGTCAAAATGAGGTAAGTGAAAACTTGTTATAAAATAGATTCTAGGTACATTGTCACCTTGGCTATGACGTTCACCATCCGTGATTCAGCAGTGTATTTTATGCTTGTGACTCATGTTCCACTGTTTCGCGCAATTCACGTTTGATAACATGACAGCTCTTTCTTCATAAATAGAAAATTTTATAAAAATCTGAAATTTGGGTCAGGGATCCATTAACGGCTCTAGTTGGTTCTCGACACTTTTCAGCCCGATCGGACCGAATTTGGGGGGGGGGTAGGGGTCAAAATGTGTATTTCGAAAAATGGATTTTCGAGATTTTAGGCAATGTAGGCGTGTGGGGTATCATTTTCTAATAAATTTTGGACGCTGAATCCAATGAAATGGGTCCCGGGACGATTAGTGGCTACCGGAAGGGGTTATGGCTCGGAAAATGGAACCTATCTACCCATTTTGAATGTGTTTTCGAGTTTTTTTGTACCTAGAGTGTGGGGTATCATTTTCCACTAAATTTTGGACGCTGAATCCAATGAAATGGGTCCCGGGACTATGGGCGCCCACCGGAAGAGGTTATGGGTTAAAATGGGTATCCATTTACCCGTTTTGAATGCGTATTTTTAATATTTCTGGTACCTAGGTGAGTGGGGTATCATTTTCCACTTAATTTTGAACCCTGAATCCAATGAAATGTGTCCCATTGGCACCCATCGGAAGAAGTTATGGGTCAAAATGGGTATCTTTCTATACCTATCTATCTGTCTACTTTTATTGTGAAATTTTGATATTTCTGGCACCTAGGCGTGTGGGGTATCAATTTCTACTAAAAAAAAAGCACGCTGAATAATTTAAATGAACGTCCGGAACACTCCCCACTCACTATTTTACTCATGCTCTTGCTCCTGAATAATCAACCCTCTTTGAAATTGTAATTAATGGAAGTTTAATTCCGTATTAATCATCTTTCTTCTAATAATTAAAATTCAAGGAAACTTGTTATTGAGGTTGGGAAAACTGTGTTACCGGATTATAAAAAGTCAGAGGAAGAATATTATATTCTCACTTTTTCTTAGCTCTTAGTTCTCTAGAATCGGAAGTAATACTAGGTTTTTTTCCTAATACATAATACAGGCGCAAAAATAATATAATCAACACTTCTGAACATTGTAGATTAATTGAGATTCTGGTTTAATAATTCAATTTAATTTTCTAGTCTGCTGCGAGAATCTTTCGTGGTTAATAAGGAGCACAGTTTTTCTATGCTGACGTGGTGGGTGGAGGGGGTAGCAAACTAATGGTGATTATGCGACTAGTTTTCCTTGTTTTTCCTTCAAATGTTTGCCGTCAGTGTTCATGTAGGGGCATACTTGTGCTTTTCAAATGGGGTTGTCCGGTTATCAGTAACTTTTGATGTATTGATCCAATTCGAATGCGTTTTTCCTCTTCGTGACGTCAAAAATCTGATACAATTATCAACTTGAGTGGGTACAATATGCCTGTTCAGCGCCATGGCCATATGGACAGGGGTGGCAGGAGGGGGAAACCCAGAAAAAATTACAGGTGGAAAGAAAAGTATTTCGTGTATAACGCTATCTTATAAAACGTCTTCATAATCAATTTATCATTTAATCATCTTAATCCAATTCATCGATTGTAGTGCATATAAACAAATTTGAATGCACACTTGGTTGGTTGTTCCTTGAAAAATCAACTTATCTCATAATGACAGAGGCCAACTTCTCCGATTGGTACCAAAATTTGAAAATTCTGGGGTAAGTGTAACCTAAAAACTCACATTTCATTTTTCAAAACTTGATAAATCTCCCACAGAGCCCAGATTTCGCGAGAACGAAGTAAGAAAATCATTCGAGTTACACTTACCCCATGACATAAGGGTAGCTGTGTTACAGTTTTTTATTCAAAAACGTTTTTTAAATTTTGAATTTTGAAGAAAGAAGAGGAAATTGTAGGCTGCTTTCCTTATTTCAGATATTCACTTATAAATCAGAAAAGTGATTGAAGATTGAGAAGACAGAAGTCGACAAATTTTAATGTTAATGCTTAGTAGGAACTATGATTTCGTCAAGCATTCAAACCACCAAATAGGGGAGGGGGGGGAGTCAAAATGTGTTATTCAAAAAAATGAACTTTTGAGATTTTGTGCAATCTTGGCGTGTGGGGTATCATTTTCCACTAAATTTTGGACGCTGAATCCAATGAAATGGGTTCCAAAACGATTGGTGTCCTCTGGATGAGGTTGTGGGTCAAAATGGGTATCTACTTACCCCTTTTGAATATGTGTTTTTGAGATTTCTAGTACCTAGGCGTGTGGGGTATCATTTTCCACTAAATTTTGGACGCTGAATCGATTGGAGTGAATCCGACGAATAACCAACCCCTGTGATTTTATTCGAAATTTCCACGATTCCTTCTTACCACTTCATCATTTTACTGGGTAAAAACTGTACTCGGCTTCACTGATCAAAATACCCATTTTAGACATATAAGTCCTTGATGAAATAGAGAGCAATTATTGAAGGTTCACCTGAATTTCAGCTTTTGGTTGGTTATTCTTTGAATAATTGAGGGGAAGTTGACCATCTCCGATCAGAACCCAAATGTATTTTTTACAGGTTTCATCACTAGTTTTAAAAAATTAATAAATAAATAAATGAAAAAACGAACGATATAATGTCCGTCCGCCGTCTTTGGTAGTACAACATTTCTTAAAAATCTGAAATTTTGGTCAGAGACCTCTTTCCGGCTCATGTTTAGGGAGAGTAGGGGTGAAAAATGTTTTTTGAAAAATGGATTTTCGGCGATCTAGGGTATCATTTTTCACTTTATTCTGAACGCTTGAGTCCAGAGACACTCCACACCCACTGTTTCACCCATGATGTTGCTCCAAGGATTAAACAACCCTTATGAAAGGTTTACAGCGTTTTTTAAAACATTATTGTTTCAATTTAGCGAATTGTTTCTCCTCTGCTAAAGAACAACAATCCTACCAATCTAACTCTGTGTCTTCTATCTTTTGTTGCAGTATTATAGTCATCGTAAAAGGAATTTTGCGAATATGCTTCGTCATACTCAACAACATTTATTGCATCCCCACGTACTGCGTGTGGATGTTCATGTTTCAACCTTTACGCTTCTACAAGCCGAATATTTATTGGAAAATAGAAGGCACCTTTTTCCATTGGTTATTGGCCATGGTGAGCATGTGGAGCTGGTCTGCAGGATATGACAGTGAGTATTATTTTTCTGTACAAGTTAAATAAAATAATAAATACATATACGGACTCTAAATTCGTTAAGTACTTTCAATTTGCCGAGTATACTTTATAGTGTGAGGAACCTCAAGAATTTTCAGCCCGATTGGACCAAATTTAGGGGAGATAGAGGCCAAAATGTGATTTGGACAAATGAATTTTCGAGATTTTTGGTGACCTAGGCGTGTGGGGTATCGTTTTTCACTAAATTTTGGACGCCGAGTCCAATGAAATGGGTCCCGGGACGATTGGTGGCTACCGGAAGGGGTTATGGCTCCAAAAATGGTACCTATCTACCCTTTTTTGAATGTGTGTTTTTGAGATTTCTGGTACCTAGGCGTGTGGGGTACGATTTTCCACTAAATTTTGGACGCTAAATCCAATGAAATGGGTCCCGGGACGATTATCGCCCACCGGAAGAGGTTATGGATCAAAAAATGGTACCTATCTACCCATTTTGAATGTGTGTTTTCGAGATTTTTGGTACCTAGGCGTGTGGGGTATCATTTTCCGCTAAATTTTGGACGACGCGTCCAATGAAATGGGTCCCGGGACGATTGGTGCCTACCGGAAGGGGTTATGGCTCCAAAAATGGTACCTATCTACCCTTTTTTGAATGTGTGTGTTCGAGATTTTTGGTACCTAGGCGTGTGGGGTATCATTTTCCACTAAATTTTGGACGCTAAATTCAATGAAATGGGTCCCAGGACGATTAGTGGCTACCGGAAGGGGTTATGGCTCAAAGAATGGTACCAATCTCCCCTTTTTGAATGTGTTTTCGAAAGAATCTGAATCGATTCGAATGAGTCCTCATGCTCCTGGTCCTCGTGTCATGCTTGTGTTTTCGTAGAGTATGAAAAAATCTTGTTGTCATGAGTTGTTTCAACCAATATACCTTACTTGTGGCTGAAATGAATATTCATTTGCTCAAAAGAAGTAGCCATGCGGCTCCTCAATTTCCTGTTTATATCGTGTTAAGCATCGATGCCCTTGAAAAGTATAGTATGTCGGCCTCCAGTACGAAGGCAGAGATGGTCGTACCCATATTCATATTACGAATAAAGAATTCTTATTCCAAAAAAAGAGGTATTAAAGCAACATTTGCATCAATTTCTGATATTTTGTATAAATAATATTACCCAGAGTTTCCTTATGTTCAGTGAAATTCACGAAATTTAAGTGAATTTAACATCAATTTGGCTAAAATTCAAAATTTTCTAATATTTGTATCTCTTTGTAAATTGGATTTAATGTTGAGTGAATTATACACGTGTTTCGCTACTATTTTCCTTTTCACCTTAAATAATTTCAGCAATACGCAAAAACTAAAATTTGACGAATAATCTCGGAAAAGGAGCTAATTCCAAATCAAAAAACCCTTGTGTCCGTGCTGTTTTTTGAGGTACTTGAACAATTTTCTAGAAACCTGAATAGTCAGGAACCTCTTTCAGTAGTAGTTGATCTTTGGAACTTTTCATCCCGATCGGCCCAAATTTGGGCGGGGTAGGGGTCAAAATGTGTTTTTCGAAAAACGGGTTGTCGAGATTTTTGGCGATCTAGACGTGTGGGGTATCATTTTCCACTAAATTTTGGACGCTAAATCCAATGAAATGGGTCCTAGAACGATTGGCACCCATTGGAAGAGGTTATGGGTCAAAATGGGTATCTATTACCCATTTGAATATGTGTTTCGGAATTTCTGGTGCGTACCTAGGCGGTGGGTATCGTTTCCACTAAATTTTCGACCTGAGATCGATTGGAATGGGTCCGGTACCCGCCACACCCACTGTTTCCCCCATTTCCCATGTTTGAATATTTGTTTTCGACATTCTGCCTACCTAGGGCGGTGGGGGTATCATTTTCCACTAAATTTTGGACGCTGAATCCAATGAGACTGGCCCGAACGATATTGGTGCCCTCTGGATGAGGCTATGAGTCAAAATGGGTACCTATCTACCCATTTTGAATATGTGTTTTCGAGATTTCTGGTACCTAGACTTGTGAGGTATCATTTTCCACTAAATTTTGGACCCTGAATCCAATGAAATGGGTCCCGGAATCACCACACCCACGGTTTCCCCCATTTTACCCATGTTGAAGAAATCAGTCTCCATGCGCCTGGTTGTTTTCTTTATCGTGATCAATTTGCCTTCCTCCGAAAAAGTAAATAGCTAACTAATATTAAATTCAAATTTTTTTTCTGTTCTCATTCTATTTATTCCAAATTGTGAATGTATCGTAGAACACATACATTATTGCCTATGAATCTTTTCTTCTGAATTCCACTTGCAGTTGTCGAAATGGGCGACGACATACGAATTTGTCTCGACGATCGAACGCTCATTATTGCCAATCATCAATCCACGGCAGACGTCCCGATGCTCATGGCCAACTTCAATGCGAAAAAGGGAGTGCTCCCCAACATTATGTGGATTATGGATAGGGTTTTCAAATTCACCAATTTTGGTATTGTATCCATCCTTCACGAAGATTTTTTTATTCTTTCGGTGAGTTACTTCATTGAATATTGTAAATTGATGCGAACCGGACTTTTAGTGAATTATATAATTTTATAACCTCAAATGTGCATCACAGGGGAAGGCTGCTAGAGAAGAAGCCGTCACGTTACTCTTGAAGCACCTGAGAGAGTCCTACATTCCTTTGAATCGGAAATTGATGGTACTCTTCCCTGAGGGAGGATTTTTGAGAAAACGGCGGGAAACTAGTCAAAGGTAATGTTTCTCTCATGTGACTAGATAGATTCGATAGCTTAGTACTTCTGATGTTTGAGGTACCTTCTGGTTACTCCTGTGTCAAGGGTCAGCTGATGACGCCTTCAGGGTTTGAGACCTGGACATAGTGTGAAAATTCAGTTCTCACTACTAAGCTCTGAGAGCCAGTGTCCCTTAGGGAAGTGTACTTGGACCGATCCTGTACCTTCTGTACGTTCGAGATCTCCTCAGTTCGCTCTAACCTGGCGACATTTCAGGAGTACACGCTCCGCGCTATTGGGGAGGGTCATCAGGACCTTGTGACCACAGACTTTTCCAAAGCGTTTGACAGACTACCCCATAGCACAATACTGGATGTTCTCTCATCCCTTGGGGTCTTTGGACCTTTTCACGCATGGATTGCCAGCTACCTTGCCGCCAGACAGCTCTCAGTGCGCGTAAATGGGGTTGTTTCCAGCCTTTTTTCTACCACTTCCGGTGTTCCCCAAGGCTCTCACCTCGGCCCTCTTCTCTTCAACCTGGTGATCAACGGTGTCATCTCCTCTCTCCATTATATTAAGTTCCTGGTCTATGCCGATAACCTAAAGCTCTTCATTTCCATACGCGACCCCTCAGACTGCCTGCTCCTCCAGCAGAACCTCGATGCCCTCTCTCTCTGGTGTGAACAAAATGGTCTGTTGCTGAACCCGTCCAAATGTGCGGTCACCTCGTTCCACCGCTCACACTCTCCAGTCAACCACCTCTATCTGATCGACGGTGTTCCGCTCTCACGCGGGGACAGCATTGTGGACTTGGGTGTACTCTTGGACTCGCAGCTCTCCTTCTCTACTCACATCGCTCAGGTATGCGATCGCTCATGCGGGCTCTGGGTTTTGTGAAGAGGAACACCAGGGAGTTCACTCAAGCATCGGCCCTCGTGACGGTCTACAAAACCCTCGTGCAACCAATCCTGGAGTATGCGTCTGTGATCTGGAGCCCTCACTACGATTGCCACGCCGTAGAGATCGACCGACTTTTTAGAGCTTTCCTCCGTTATCTCGCCTATAAGCTCTCAATTCCCCGTGAGAACCTGGCCTACGATGAGCTTGCACGCCGTTTCGACTTGCTGTTTCCTCGTGATCGACGGCTGTGCTCTGACGTCTTGTTCTTCCACGGCTTGCTATCGGGTCGCCATGACGCTCCGGATCTTCTCACCTGTACCGGCTTCAACGTACTCCTTGCCGCTTCTCGTTCTGTTGTGCCCTTTGCCATCCCTTTCTCAGCTACGAACTACTTGTACAACCGCCTAATGTGTCGTCTTCCCCGACAGGTGAACCTCCTCTCCACGTCCCCCCCCCCCCCTTTATCGACGTAATTTCTTCGCCACTTCCACGTATTAGGTCTACTCTCTTCCAAACTCTGAACCGACCATCGTCTTCGTTACCTAACCAATTCGTGTGATCAGTGCAGTGCTAGGTTACTTTTTGCCTTCAGTTTAGATTCTGCTCTTTTCCCTTTTCATTGATTGTCATTTCTTTTGTCGCTGTACATTTGCTACTACCTGCATTCATTCTAATTGGGCTTGTCCCATTTCTTTTCAACTAAATAAATAAATAAATAAATCTCTTGTGCAATGTTCTCTTGCTTGAAAGAAAGAAATCTCATTGTGCCACTCTCTGGCTTCCTCAGTCATCACCACTTTTGCCATTCTATCCAGATATGCCGAGAAGAACAACCTGCCTCGTCTCAACCATGTATCGTTACCGAGGATGGGCGCCATGCATGGAATTTGCGACGCACTTTTACCCCGCAAAAACGACCGTTCTCCTCCGACAGCTTCTTCTTCTGGGCCGCAAGGTAAACACTAATTGTTACTCTATCTTCTAAAATAACAATAATAATAACCATTCGTGGTTCTACCTTGAAGAAGGTAGTTGGTGGTTGATGTTAGTAGTTGTAAATGTACATATCAATGAAGTTTTCGCTGTTTTGGGATATCTCTTGGCTATATTGCACTAGGCAATAATTCTAATCCGTACTGCTTCTCCTAATCTTTCTACGCTATTTCGCTTCTTCCTCTATCAAGCATTACTTCTTCTTAACCAACTTGATATATTCTGACATAGAATATTGCACTCCGGTGGAGGATTTGAAAGCTGACTGCCATTTTGTTACACTTGGTCGCTGAACCAATTGAGATCAGACCGATTGGTGCCCACAAGGGGTGGCTATGGGCCAAATGGGCACTTATTTACCACGAAAATGGAGTCTTTTCGAGTTTTATAGGTATCTAGACGTGTGGTGATTCAGTTTCCACTAGATGTTAGACGCTGAATCAATTGAAATGAGTCTGGGAGACTCCATACACACTTTTTCCCATAATCTGGCTTTAAGGAATAATCAACCATTGTGGATGAATACCGCATTTTGGTCGGTTATTCCTTGAATAATCAACCTATGTTTCATGCAAAAAGTCAATCTCTCCGATTCGGCAAAAAAAAAAAATTTCTGGACGTGTCTAGATCAAAATCAGCAAATGTCCGTCCACCGTCCACGCCGTCTTTGGTTGTAGAAAATTTTCTAAAAATCTGAAATTTGGGTCAGGGGTCCGTTTCCGGCTCTAGTTGGTCCTCAAAACTTTTCAGCCCAATTGGTCCAAATTTGGGTGGGGTAGGGGTCAAAATGTGTATTTCGAAAAATGGATTTCCGAGATTTCGGGTACCTAGGCGTGTGGGGTATCATTTTCCACTAAATTTTGGACGCTGAATCCAATGAAATGTGCCCGGGAACGATCGGCGCCCTCTGGATGAAGTTATGGCTCAAAATGGGTATCTACCAACCTATTTTAATAGTGAAATTTTGAGATTTCTGGTACCTAGGCGTGTGGGGTATTATTTTCCCCTATATTTTGGACGCTGAATCCAATGGGACGGGTCCTGGAACGATTGGCACCCACTGGATGAGGTTATGGGTCAAAATGGGTGCCTATTTATCCATTTCGAATGTGTTTTTTCGAGATTTCTGGTTCCTAAGCGTGTGGGGTATCATTTTCTACTAAATTTTGGGCCCTGGGACCCGCTGTTTCCCCCATTTTTCCCATGTTGACGAAATGAGTCTCCATGCGCCTGGTCCGAGGAACCCCCGTGAATAAATTACACCCTTTTTCAGTCAGTTACAGGGCGAAGAAATGATTAGTTTAAAGTGGGAATGTTGTGTAGATGTTTGTTTTCTAGTTCTTTGTCAGAGCAGAACAATGGCTGGCAGCAATCAAATCGGCTCCTGAGTAGCTTTGAGAGTATTTGTAGGTCTGGTTAAGTCTAATGCACCTGTTTAGTTTGGATGTGAACACCGCTATCATACTGATTCCTCTTCTTGAGTAAGATGTGATTGACTTGGTGTGGAGCATACCACCTTTGCTGAAATAAGCTCACTCCCTAATTTCAAACGGTAGAATGGGTTTCACAACGTTTTTAAAGGCTGACTTTTGTTCCGAATAAAGAGCTGATCACAATTTTTCCCCGTAAAATAGAAGAGAAGCCTGCGGAAGCTGTAGGGGGGCAGTACGGAACATTACCAGACATGTCGTTTGCAGAGGAGAAAAAAGCCGAACTGCGATGGATTCTCGACATCACGATTGCCTATCCTGAAGGGAAGCCGCTCGATATGCCCACAATTGTCGCTGGATATAGGAAGCCTTGTCAAACTTTCATGTTCTACCGGCTGTATCCGTCCATTGAGGTGAGTTTAATCTGATATACATTTATAATCGTATTGTATTCTGTTTTGGTTGGTTATTTCTTGAATAATTTAACTCCAATTCGGCCCAATTTCTGGACGTTCCAAGATGTCTAGATCAAAATTAGCAAATTTCCGTCCGCCGTACGCCGTCCTGATATACCTGCGCAAGTGTGCCTGAGGCTGCAAGGCCCATTACAGTCTATCCTCGTCTGTATTTGGCGCTAGATCATCTGGGAGCCCTGCACTTTGGCTGTATGGCTTCCTCGTATATCAGGCAGCCACCCTCTTCTGGCGTTCGCCTGCTTGTGGCTGCCCAGGATGGACCTCCTGGAGGTGCCGGGCTTTACAAGGGGTATTATTAACTCCTGGTTCTGCTCTGCTAGGCCTCCTGTACTAATGCGCCTCTTCTTATGTTTGAGGTCGTTGGCTTTAGGGTGACTGTGGAGCTGTTGGGACTTAGTGCTTAAATTAGTGGTGGCACTTACTTGCCACTTTACTGGGCATCATTGAACGTACAGGCATTTTGTAGTGGTACCTAAATAGGAAAACACTCCACGTGTGTCCTTCCCTCCAGCTCTTTCCTCACCCATTTTCTTTGTGCTCCACAGTCCTGCGAAAGGAGCCTTTTGCTAAAACGTTGGGGAGGAATATCCTAGTACTCGCCCTGCCTGGATAAAATGCCTAAAATTTAACGTTAACTAGCCTATACAACTATCACTTTTATTCCTTCATGTTATTCCTCCTTCCCCTGAAAATCTAATCCAGCCTAGCCCTGAACACACCTGCCACCTGGCCGGTAGAAAGAGGAAAAATCCCCGCCAGCCTGCCAAGCCCACCCTTCCTAAAGTGACCACCCTGGGTCCCGTTCTGTAGGGTTTTGCTAGCCCAGGAGAGCCGATTAATAAAAACCCACGCGCCAGAGGTACAAAATTAAAAACAAAAGTAAAACCTACCAATCTGCTGCCTCCTCGGAGACTGGCAGGGTCCCCCAACCAGCGACATCAACAAAAACTAATTGTAATATCACAGCTTCTATGTCTAAACATCCAGTCACATACGTTCGAATTAATAGACACTCACATTCTGGGTAGAGGAGAGTACTGATATGATTTCCTTCCTCTCCTTTCCAAATGAACCTATCCTAATGGTAAAACCTGCATTATAAACCCCATAGGTGGCAATTCTCCGTTCTACCTTATGACGTCGACTCCTTCGCCTCTCAATGCTGCCCAGGCCAACTCTCTGAATGCCCCAAATTTATGACTAGTATCAATCAACTCAGAGAGCTACTTAGGTGTCAGCCATGGTCTGTAGGTCAATTCTAGCTGCATGTACCGGATGACGTGCTCAGCAGTTTCTTCCAGGGCACCACATGGGCAGGATGGGTGATTTCTCCTCTGGAAGAAGTGGAGCTTTGCGCTGAAGTTGCCATGGCCTGTCAGTAGCTGGGTCACCTCATAGCCTGGTTCGAGGTGCCCCATGGTCAGTCTGTCCATGACATTTGGGAGGAATCTATGTGTTTGTCGGCCTTCATCAGAGCTATCCCAACGATGCTGCCATTGGTTGTGGACCCAGTTCTCAATGGCAGTCTTGTTGGCAGCGACACTTGTCTGCCTGCCTAGGATTTCTCTGAGCTCAGGATGGACTTGGGCAAAGCATCTCTCTGGCCAGCAGTACGCTGATCACACCGATGGTAGTAGAACATTTTCTAAAAATCTGAAATTTAGATCCTCGAAACATTTCAGCCCGATTGGACCAAAGTTGGGCGGGGTAGGGGTCAAAATGTATTTTTTGAAAAATGGATTTTCCAGATTTTGGGCGATCTAGGCGAGTGGGGTATCATTTTCCACTGAATTTTGTACCCTGAATCGATTAAAATGGGTCTGGGACACGCCACACCGACTGTTTCCCCCATTTTCCGCCTGTTTTGAGGAATAACCAACCCGTGTGAAAGAATTTGCTGCGTTTTACCTAGACACCTTGAAACGTATACGGTCAAATTTTTGGTCAAATAACCAACCAAAAGCTCTTCACGGTCCAAAAAATGCAGTCTGCCAGTGGTTCAAAAAAACGAATTATCAGCGTTTTAATTTTCTTCTTTGTTTTTAGCTGCCCGACAATCGAGAAGCGATCACTCAATGGCTCTTCACTCGATGGGAAGAAAAAGAGAAAATCCTGGACAAATTCTATAAGACTGGAGAAATCCCCGTCTCGGAGTACTGCACCTCCCCACTACCGCCTCAAGTAGTTCAGCAAGATTTTCTACGATTTATCTTATTACACCTGTTCTTCATCGCTTCCTCCTACCTCCATTATAGAGTGCTAACGTACCTAATTACCTTTGTCGTATAATAGATAATCATCCGGTCTTGCGGCTTCGTCGTGAAAACAAAATTCCGTGGATGTGTTGTATAAAGCAAGTCTGAAATTCGAATCGTAGTCATGAAAACGATATTCCACTTCTAATATAAAGTGATTTACGAACATTCTCCCCCAAAATCAACGGCCTCTTACTCGTTAAAGGGTTGCCTAATGACATTTCATTCGGATATTCTCTAGAGATAAACGATATTAAATTAATTTAGGTATTTGGGTACATGACATTCCGTAAAAATGAGACCGTTACATGCGAACTGACACCCTGTATTCTGTCATTCTGAACGTGTACATAATGTAAATGTTTTTAATCCTCGGCGGTTTTCATTTTATTTTTATTCATTGTGAATTGTGACAGCGATCAAGTGCTTATTAGTTACTTCTTACTCGTGCCTGAATTGAACTTGATATTGTATTCCTTTGTACGAATTTACAATTTTCCTTCTAAGCTTGTTATAATTTTTAACCTTGCGACACTCGTTAGAGTAGGCTCGTTTATGTACATATTTGAAAGGGTGAATGAATGGCATTGGCATAGCCTTGCACTCGATTTAGTCAAAACGTCTAGATTTACTACGTACATTTCGGCACTGGGATTAGCGAGCAAAGGGTGCCTAATTGAATGGTGGTTGTGAGCATTTTCAAGCCAAAAATAGAACAAGTCAAAGTACTAAGTGAAAGATAAGTTCAGTTTTCTGATTATCGATCGGCACGACCTGTTGCTTGTATAATTCACGATTCATGATTATACATCTACGATTCATGCAATACAAAACGATGTTATATTTTATGTATGTTACGTCATTTTCCCCCAAATGTGATTATGTAGCGTTTCAGGAATGTGGGTTTGTGATGAATTCAACCCGTTCCCACCAAAGAAGCGTGGGGTAGTGCCCATAAGAGCCGTCTATTGTGCACAGTACACCCAGAAGAGCCAGAGGTAATGTTATTAGAAAGTCCCAAAAGAGCAGCAAACGGAGCTTTCCAATGATTACATATCACACACCGATACAGGTCGTCGTTTTTTGAAACATTTTTTTGGATTGCCATATTTACCACCTGAGGAAGTAGAGGTGGCTTTTTTGAATATCTGCCGTACGGTCCCTGCCAACGAGAAAGTCGCACCTTTTTTGGAGTACTTGGCGAGCACTTACGTCGGCCCAAAAAGCTCATTTCCACCTCATCCATGGTCCAGACCGCCAAATTCCGTCATTCCTCATACCACAAATGGCCCGGAATCATTCCATCGTCACATGAAAGACGCATATTCTGCTCCCCATCCATCTGTTTACGAGGCGGTTCGTGCTCTCCTGATGTGCCAAGCAGAAAAATTGTAAAAATGAACAACTCAAGTTGGAGTGGTAGAAAAAGAAGAAGTATACTATGGTCACACTCCATACAGGTTCTTTATCACTGGGGTGGCTCTTCTGACCACTTCTGAAAATTTCTACGTCGGCTCTTTTGTCCACGTTCACGAAAGGAGGGTGGCTCTTCTGTACCTTGACACCAATTAAAACGGCTCTTCTGTCCGTCACCGGAAGCGTGGGTTTGAGCAAATGTGTTTGTCAAGAGGTTTTTAGACAACAGTAGCTGGGATGGTGGTCGACGAGCTGGCTGACCTTGGAAGAAATTAGTAAAAAATACTGCGAATTATTCCTCGCACCAAGAGCGTGAGGAATTGGAAAATACTGGAAAATGATAACCCACGACCTAGTTCCCAAAATGTGGGGTTCGATTGGCCTGAAAAGTTTCCAGGACCAAACTAGAACTCAGAAAGAGCTCTGTCCAAAATATTGGATTTTTAGAAAATTGTTTAATTAAAAAAAATCGTAGGGTATACGGTAGTCGTTTTTAAAAAATGTAGAATATTGATCAGGGACGTTTTTCCGGCTCCAGTTGATCATTGGAACTTTTCAGCGTGATCGAACCTGATTTGAGGGGAAAAGGCGTAAAAATGTATTTTTTGAAACTTGACTTTCTGGATTTTGGTTGGGCAAAAAGTTAATCTCTCCGATTCGGCCCAAAAAAAAAAAATTTTCTGGACGTTTCAAGGCGTCTAGATCAAAATTGTCCGTCCGCCGTCTACGCCGACTTTGGTAGTAGAAAATTTTCTAAATATCTGAAATTTTTGTCAGGGACCCATCTCCGGCTCTAGTTGGTCCTCGAAACTTTTCAGCACTATCGGACCAAATTTGGGCGAGGTAGGGGTCAAAATGTGTATTTTGAAAAATGGATTTTCGAGATTTTTGGCAATCTAGGCGTGTGTGGTACCATTTTCCGCTAAAATTTGGACGCTGAATCCAATGAAATAGGTCCTGGGACGATTGGCGCCCTCTGGATGAGGTTATGGGTCAAAGTCCGCCATAGCCGGTTGAGAAAGGAGGAGGGGCCCAATCCAAGGTGGAATAGCATATGCCGAGGGATGCGTGGCCAGGGGGGCGCCTGGTCGTTAATATGCAGACTCTGGGAACCGGGCGACACCCAGTTTTAGTATAGCCTTCCCCCGGCATCCCGGCTCTGCCGGGGGTGACGTCTTAGTACCGGCGATTCTCGTGGGACGAAAAATGGATGCTGAACAAATTGATAACAAAAACAAAAAACAAAAACAAAAACAAAAACAGGGGGCTCCGTGGGGGTGGATGGGGGGGAGGGGAATGATCGCCACAGGCAGGCTTCGCCGACTGGGCTTTTGTGCTCAGAAGGCGACCTCCAGGTGGGGGCACCCCTCTCGCCCGCTGCTCCTCCGGAGTACCCGGCGGAGGTTTCCCCGCCGCATCCGCCAGGGCCTCTGAGCTCTGAGGGATGTGGCGTGGAAGCGAATGCTGAGGCTGGGAGCCATAGTGGTCCCAGCGCTCCGGAGCGGCCGGGGTCTGGGAGCCTTTGTGATCCCTTGAACCCGGTTGCCCCTGAGCAGGAGGACATTGCGGACCTGATCCAGAGGATCAAGGTCAAGGGCCAATCGGGAGCCCAACGCTAGAAAAGAAAAAAGGAAGAAACTTGAGGCTCAGGGGCTCCAATACAGGAGACCCGCACGTAAAAACCGACCGACTGCACAGGTCGGCCTAAAGGAGGGAGGTGTCACTGGTCGGGTGAATGAGGGAGCGGGTCCCAGTGGGAACCAACCCCATCGCCCGCTAGAGCGCCCTCCGGAAACCCCCAAAAGGGGTAGACCGGTGGAGTCGGCGGGGACTACCCCCGATAAACCTCCCCAAAAGAGGCAGCGGCAAGAGGGGGACCCACGGGTACCCTTCAGCGCAGTGGCCTCGGGGGGAGGAAAAATGGCCCTGGTTCTCAGAGATGACCCAAAAGGGGAAATCTCTGAGGAGCAGGGGTTAAAAATCCAACGGGAAGCTCATTAGGAGATTCCCAGCTGAAGAATTTGTACGGTTCTCTGGGGTCTTCAGGGAACAAGGAGCTCTGGTGTTCCTGTGCCTGGACCGGAGGACCGTACAGTGGTTAGAGGAGATGGTGGCGAGCCTTCCCTCCTGGGGGCTCGTAGTGAGACCTTGGGCGGAGGTCCGCCGCTCGGCGAGGATTTTATTGGAGGTACCTCGGGTGATCGACGATATGACACCGGGGGAGGTGCTGCAACAGGTAGCGCAGCAAAACGCGGGGGATACATACCAGAGAGTGGAGCATTATAAGCTCCACCCCTAGCGAAAGAGGCAGACTCCTGGTCCTCAGCATCTCGGAGAGGGCGTATGAGGGGCTGAGGGGTCGGAACATGACCCTCTTCCTCGGCTTCTCGCGCCTGACCGTGAGGGTGTTGAGGGCCCCAAGAGGCAGTGAGGGGCCAGGAGTAAAAACTGATGGAGGGAACCCTTCAGGTAAACCTCCATCATAGTAAGGCGGCATCAGCTGCCTTTGGGGTTACCATCTCTAGGGGGGGGGGGAAAGGGGGTGGGAGTAGCCCTGCTACAAGAGCCCTACGTTGTTGGGGGGCGAGTATCAGGACTCGGGGTATCACAGGGGGAGCTTGTATATGATAGGGCGGCAGGGACACCCAGAGCGGCAATTTACGTTGCCAGGGGACTCAGACACCTACCACTCCATGACCATTGTTCACGGGATCTAGCGGCCACCCTGTTAAAAATGGATGGGCCCTCGGGCACTCCAAATATAGTAGTGGCCTCCGGCTACCTGCCGGGGGAAGATACTGATCCACCCCACGGGGCAGTAAGAAGACTCGTGGATACGTGCAGAAGAAAAGGATATCACCTGATCCTGGGACTGGACGCCAACGCTCACAACACAGCTTGGGGATCTACAGACACCAACTTGAAAGGTGAGAAACTTCTTGATTATATAGTTAGGAATAACCTAAGTATAAGTAATATCGGTAGTGAACCCACATTCAGGACAAGAACCAGGGAAGAAGTCCTAGACCTGACCCTGTCCAGCAGTTATGCGGGGACACTTATCCGGAACTGGAGAGTGGACAGGGAACTATCGTTGTCAGACCACAGGTATATACGCTTTGAACTGAGGGGCTGCGCAAGAGAAACCAGGTGCCATCGGAAACCCCGACTGACAGACTGGGACAAGTACAGCCCCCTGCTCACAGCTAAGCTGGAAGGGATGGAACCTAACATCCCTAATAAGATAGGACTAGAGGGGGCCGCCGACACTGTCCAAGCGGCCATAATGTCCTCCTATGAGGAATGCTGCCCAGAGTCCAGGGTGAGATCCAACAGGGAGGTGCCCTGGTGGACTGCAAGCCTGGACAGGCAGCGAGTAGAGTTGCGACGCATGTTCAACCGCTGCAAGAGAGGGAGGGCTGGTTGGGATACCTACTATACCCTCCTTTCGGAATACAAAAAGCGGGTCCGCAATGCGAAGAGGGAATCTTGGAGAAACTTCTGCCAGGAGGTGACGGGGGTGGGGGAGACAGCGAGGGTCCATAAGATTCTCGCACGGATCCCCTCCCGCCCAGGGGGGACACTTATGAAACCCTCTGGGGAGTTCACACAGAATGCAGAGGAAACCCTAGAGCATCTATTAGATGCACACTTCCCGGGAGCCATAAGAGTGACCGGAGAAGAGAGGGCAACGGCACTGGATTGGGGGAGGGTGGCCGCGCGGCGGTGCTGGGAGGTGGCCAAGAAGTGTGTCACCTTCGACCTGGTCCAGTGGGCAGTGGGGGAGTTTCTTCCCTACAAATCCCCTGGTCCGGATGGGATATACCCTATTCTGTTACAGAAAGGAGGGGCTACCCTGATCCGGACGCTGGTTAGAATTTTCAGGGCCAGTCTGGCCCTTCGACATATTCCAGAAGCCTGGAGGGGGGTGAGAGTGGTCTTTATTCCCAAACCGGGGAGGATCGACCACCTGAAGGCCGGGGACTTGAGACCCATTAGCCTCACCTCCTTCCTGGTCAAAACCCTGGAGAAACTGATCTGCAGATATGTGGGGGAGGGTTCCTTGTTAGAATACCCCCTGCACAGGCGGCAGATGGCGTACCAGCCGGGCAAGTCATGCGACACGGCTCTTCACCACCTGACTGGTAAGATTGAAAGAGCCTTGGACTGCAAAGACATAGCTCTAGGGGTGTTTATGGACATAGAAGGTGCGTTTAATTACACAGGATTCGAGTCTGTAATGGTTGCTGCCAGGGATCATGGGATTGATGATACAGTTATACAATGGACAAAGACCATGCTCGGCAGTAGACGAGTCACTGCGTCCCTCGCGGGGGAGCGGATGGTGGTGCAAACAACCAGGGGGTGTCCTCAGGGGGGGGGTGCTGTCCCCCCTCCTGTGGAACATGGTTGCGGATGGTCTCCTGAGACGACTGGAGGACAATGGATTCTGGTGCCAGGCCTACGCAGACGACTTTGTTCTCGTAGTGTCGGGCAGGTTTCAGGATACAATCAGAGACCTCATGCAGACGGCCATGGGGGTGGTGGAAGGGTGGTGCAGAGAGGTGGGACTCAGTGTGAACCCCTCAAAGACCACCCTAATACCCTTCACCAGGAGGAGAATTCCAGACAATTTCTGGAAAGTCACACTCTTTGGGAAGGAACTGGAGACAGTGAGGGTGGTCAAGTACTTGGGGGTAACGTTGGACTCCAAGCTTACCTGGAACACCCACCTTAAGAAGACATGCGAGAAGGCAAAAAAGACGTTCGTACTTGTGCGAAGGGCATGCGGGAAAACGTGGGGGCTGACCCCCAAAACAGTTTCCTGGCTATACACGACAATAGTTCGCCCTGGAATCACACATGGCGCTGTTGTCTGGTGGAATAAAACGGAGCAGGTGACTGCAACCAAGGCCCTGGAAACCATCCAAAGGATGGCCTGTTTGGCAATCACTGGGGCCATTGGGACAGCACCTACAGCTGGGATGGAGACACTCCTCGATCTCCCCCCGCTGGACATCTGGGTGACCTCGGTGGCAATTGGGACCGCATACCGCCTCCAATGTTACCGGGACTGGCGCCCCTCCAAGGGGAAGGGGCACGCAACGGTTTTGGACAGGGTAAGGGAGTGCCCTTTAGTGCACATGCCCTCTGACTCTGTCAAGAGGAAACCTCTAACTGGAAGGAGATTCAACGTGGTCATCCCAGGGAGAGGAGTCTGGACCCAGGGACCCCCCGGGGTGCTGCCAGGGGATCTGGTATGGTACACGGACGGGTCCAAGATGGGAAACGGATCCGGCCTGGGGGTGTACGGCCCGGCGCCAGAATGGGAGCTCTCGCTCTCCCTTGGTAGCTGGGTCACAGTATACCAGGCTGAGCTGCTCGCAATAAAGGAATGTGCTGAGGAGAACATGAGGAGGGCCTATCGAGGTAGGCGGATCCACATCTTCTCTGACAGCCAAGCAGCACTCAAGGCCTTAATGGGATCGAGCTCTGACTCGAGACTGGTGCTTGAGTGCTGGGAAGCCCTCCAACTGCTGAGTGGAACGAATAAGGTTGTCCTCGCATGGGTCCCGGGCCACTCAGGGGTTGAGGGTAACGACCGAGCTGACGCTCTGGCTAGGCGTGGTTCGGGGACTGCCTTTACGGGACCTGAACCATGCCTAGGAATCTCCCGCACCCTGCTATCGGGATGGGTGGCAAACTGGGTTCGCTCCCAGCACCAGAAGCGCTGGGAGCGAACGCCGCGGCAAGAGCACGGTCATATTATGATGACTGGTCCTAACAAAGGTAGGGCTACGAGATGCCTAAACCTTAATAGAACTTCCCTGAGACTCACCGTTGGCTTATTCACAGGACACGGGGACTTCAGGAGGCATCTCTGCAGAATTGGGGTGCGCAATGGTACCCCTGACTGCAGACTCTGTGGCGAGGACGAGGAGACAGCGTCTCACATCGTCTTCAATTGTCCTGCCCTGGAACACAGGCGTCTCAGAACCTTCGGGACTTTGGACCGAGGGGACTTCCTCAACCAGGAGAACCTGGTCGGAGCTCTGCTGGACCTAGTCGGGAACACGGAGCTTCGGCCTAGATGAGCTCCGGGGGTTAGCACAATGGGCCACTAGGTCTAGGTGCGGGGGGCGGGCACGATGATGGACGCCCCCTCTACCCCTGTGTAATTAATCTAATCTAATCTAATGGGTCAAAGTGGGTATCTATCTACCCATTTTGAGTATGTTTTCGAGATTTCTGGTACCTGGGCGTGTGGAGTATCATTTTCCACTAAATTTTGGACGCTGAATCCAATGAAATTGTCCGGGAACGATTGGCGCCCTATGGATGAGGTTATGGGTCAGAATGGTTACGTATCTACCCATTTCAAATGTGTTTTCGAGATTTCTAGTACCTAGGTGTGTGAGGTATCATTTCCCGCTAAATCTTGTACGCAGAATCGATTGGAACGAGGGAATTCCGTGGATTAATCAAACGTTGTGGAAGAATCCGCAGCGTTCTACAGAATCAAAATCAATTTTTGCCATTCAATCACTCAACCTTGATTAAATCAAGAAACAAATTTTGTTTCTTTTAGTTTGGTCCCTATTAGCGTTTTCAATATTTGCTGTCACAGATGAGCAAACGTTATTGCGGCGTTCAGGTTCTGTGAAAATCGTGTTAAGAGATCTCGTGGCAGGAGATAAAAGTGAATTGAGTGAAATCGCATTCAACAGTTCCCGGCACGTTTGATTACCTTTTTGAATGATTGCAAATTCCATGGCAGGGCATGGAACAAGTAAGCTACATCATTCGCGACCATGAAATAAGGAGGATTCTTCTGAAATAAGGATTCTTCTATGTTCGTAATCCTTGCCGCTCAATCGATCAGTTTTTAGACAATTGGAGCTAAATCGGGCTAAACTCGTCTCCCATGCATGTACAACCTACGAGGACAAAGGGATTTCGACTTAAGGGTCGCTAAAACCAAATAGAAGCGAATTTATCATACGCATAGCCAAATATCAAAACCCTATTGTGAGCTGTTGCATAGGGTAAAGGGTGATTACTCGAAAGAAGGAACGATGTATCATCTAAGCGAGAAATTACACAGAACTACTCTTAAAGAACGAATTACTTCAACTATAAACTGGAAGAAAAGTATCATTAGGACTTATTGATTAATATTGATACAATGATATTCAAAAATTTTGCAAAATATCTGCACGCCGACGACGAGTTTTGGTGAGAAAATGTTCCGAAGACCTGATATATTCAACTAAATTTTGGACTCTGAATCGATTGGAATGGGTCCGGGACACCCACTGTTACTCCCATTTTCCCCATGTTGAAGAAATGAATCTCCATGCGCCTGGTTCGAGGAATAACGAACCCGTGTGTAAAAATTTGCAGCGTTTTTAAGGCTGATATAGATTTTTTGGAATTGGGAAGACAAGCAAGATGGGCACTCCTTCCAACGCTGAATTTGAAGAAAGACAGATTCTACTTCAGATTGCGAATACTGTAATTTATTGTCTTCACTATACCGTAGACATTTGGTGGGAGGATGTATCGCCGAATAGATGAGGGTATATTGAAAACTGATGTCATTCGTCGGTTCCATTTCTTTTATTATAGCGTGGAACGAGGATACTTCGATTCACGTTATCTCAATCCCAATTTACGGAATTCCGACAGAAAATTACATTTAGATTGAACAGATAGTCGGTAACATTATAAAAATATATTTGTCGTGCCTAATACCTTTATGATACTGAAACTTAACAACTGAGATTTTCCTGTTCTCGCATCTGGGATGCAATCTGAACCCGACCTGCACTTGATCACGTATGAATGCACCTTGGGCACCATGGACGCCCTTCAACGTGGTAGTAATAATACTTATGAGCGGAATACTGCCGATGTTCACTGCGTTTCAAAGCGTTAAAGCATTTCAATGGCCAGAGCGACTCCCATGCCGCCTCCAACGCAGAGGGAAGCGACTCCTTTCCGACCTCCAGTCCGTTTCAGGGCGTAAATCAACGTGACGAGCACTCGAGTTCCTACGACAAAACATTCATTGTTATTCATTAACCACGTATTTGTTACCATTTCACCTCGCTTACACATAATTTGCTCTCCCGTGGAGTTCGACAAAGACTTCGACTGATAACGAACGCTGGCAATAGATTTAGTTAACTTCTGACTCTTGACATTTTTCAGGAGAGAAAAGACGTGTGAATTATGTAAAATTATTCACCGGAGGCTCCGATGGGGTGACCGAGAGATATAGCGCCTCCTCCAACGTTGACTTTTTTCGGGTCAAGACCCAATGCACGTATGACTGCCACAGACTGAGCTGCGAAAGCTTCGTTCAACTCATACGCATCCACTTCGTCCTTGGTCCATCCAATTTTCTTCAACTGCAAAGAGAACCAATGACGTTCGAATAATTCCGCATTATTTGCTGAAAAGTCAACTTATTGCAAGTATAAACCGAAAACGCTGCAAATTATTTCGGTGTGGAGTATGCCGGACTCAATCCAACATTTAGAGGAAAATGATACCCCATGCGCCTTGGTAACGAAAAATCTCGATAATCCATTTCCAAAATAGGAAGGTAGGTGCCCATTTTGACCAATAAACACCTTTGGTGAGTGAAAATCGGTCTGGGAACCTCCTCGAGGGATTACGAGTCCAACATTTGGTGGGAAATGCCATCCCCGCATACCTTGATTGTCGATAATCTTGAAAATCCATTATCCAAAAACATGGGAAAAACAGTGGGTGTGGCGGGTTCCGGACCCATTCCAATCAATTCAGGGCCCGAAATTTAGTGGAAAATGATACCCCTCACGCCTAGGTACCAGAAATTCAAAAACATATATTCAAAATGTGTAATAGATACCAATTTTGACCCATCACTTCTTCCGGTGAGTGCCAATCGTTCTGGGACCCATTTCATTGGATTCAGCGTCCAAAATTCAGCGGAAAATAATACCCCACGCGCCTAGATCGCCAAAAATTCCAAAAATCCATTTTTGAAATACACATTTTGACCCCTAGCCCGCCCAAATTTGTCCCGATCGGGCTGAAAAGTTTCTAGGACCAGCTTGAGCCAGAACCGGACCCCTGACCCAAATTTCAGATTTTTTGAAATTTTTCTACTACCAAAATCGGCGGGGACGGCGGACGGACATTTGCTAATATTGATCTAGACACCTTGAAACGTCCAGAAAAAATTTTTGGACCGAATCGGAGGGATTGACTTTTTGCATGAAAACAAATTTGGTCCGATCGGGCTGAAAAGGTTCACCAACTGAGCTGAGGTTCAAATTCGGCTCAGTACTACACCGTTTTAATACGTTCAGTGCGGACCTCAAAAGTTGGATGGTTCAACCAGGCAGAATTTTTTTTTCGGGTAATAGTCTCTAAACCGTCCCTAATGTCGAATATAAAACCTAAATTGGTGATATTTTCCATTTTTAGTGGAAATTTGAACGTGACGCCCCTTGTGCGTCATCCGCTTGGTAGAAATGAATTCTGTCCTTGGGTATACTCAACCCGCAATGCACTCCTTCCTCTTCATTTTATTTCTTGCCGTCGTGTTTTTCATCATTCTTCAGCTTATCTTGTATCTCGTCGCAGTCGAGGTTGGAAATAACGAGAAAAAAATAAAGCGGCACATACTAGGAGCTCAGAGTTGAAATTGGTTAGTGGAATTTTGAAAAACTGGAGGAAACGGATCGGGCGCTATCTGTGTGTTCCCACATGTTCTGAGAACGGTTAGAAAGGAAAAGCAGTTCGTTTCTAGCAGGCGTTAAAACAAACGGGGCAACTTATCTTCTAGAGGTCCATGACGCACAGGGGGTGTCACCTGCCTGGTGACTAAGATGGGCATGACCTACATGGGGCGTCATCCGCACTGAACGTGTTAACCACTGTCTAGCGGACATATCCCTGGCTTCGTTTATAACAGCAGCACCCCCATACAGAGCTCACCGAGAGCTTTCCAACGGGTATGAACAACCCCAAAAGCTATTCTGACGGTTTATGCTCATCAACGAACTGTTCACGCACCAATGATTCAACAGCAGTAACAGGGCCAAGTCCCATCACAGAAGGATCAATCCCAGATTGAGCAGTTCCAACGATTCGTGCCAGCGGTTTGAGGTTCCTCGCTTTCGCTTCGCTTTCAGACGACAGTACAACTGCTGCAGCACCGTCGTTGATACCAGAGGCGTTGCCAGGAGTCACAGTGCCGTCCTGAAAATAAGACACAGAGACAATCAAACAAGCATTAACATAACCCGCAAGGCTCTCATGCTAGAACAGACTCTACAGATTTTCGGCCAGCAAAGATTGACCAATCCACATCAAACCAACAAGGCATACAGAGGCCAAAGCAACATGTATCAGTTTATAGGCAACCACAGCTGCCGTATTGGTAGATATATTCGCAGTATCATTGAATTACACAGTCAGAAAATAATTCATTTTCAAATTAATTCCGGAGAATATTCTAGTATATTATGATTAGGAAAAGAATTGCCGCTTTAGTTTACATTTTTTAATTTTTGTTTTTACCATTTTTGAATTGGGAAAGGCAATTAATGAGAATGAAGACTAAAATTTAAAGAAGACTCTGTTTAATAATTTCGTTTTAAGAACGAGAGGAGCAGAGTATGAGTAATTACTGTTACTTTCCACCTACATTACGCGTTTTTGCCCCAAAATTTGACATTTAGCGTTTCAAGTTGTCTAGAACAAAAAAGCTAAATCCTTCGCAGGTTATTAATCAGACCAGAAGCATGGAGACTCATTGCAATCGATTGAGCGTCCAAAATTTAGTGGAAAATGATACCTCACACGCCTGGGTACCAGAAATCTCGAAAACCTACCTTCGAAATGGGTAGATAGGCACCGATTTTGACCCATAGCCTCTGCCGGTAGGCTACAATCGTTTCGAGACCCGTATCATTGGGTTCAACATGGATTCAGCTTCACTTTAGCCAAAGAACTTTTCGAAATGAAATATAGAACCGGAACTATGATTTTCTGAAGAAAAAAAAAAAATATTTTACCTCTGTACGTCATCATTAGGAACGCGATTTCCCAAGACCCCATATGGAATTTCTGAAAGTTGTTTGGCATAAATACTCCCAAGAGTCATAGAAAAGTGTACCAAAAACTAGTAATTTAATCCCACATCCCGCGAGCATTCTCAGTAAGAGCAGGAAAAATTCGAGAACCCACATTCGAAATTGGTACTCATTTCAACAGATTCCCCAATTCCAGTGGGAGGGCGTCGATCCGGGACTCATCTTAATGGATTCGGCGTCAATATCGAAAATGCCGCCCTCACATGCCTAGTGCCCAAAAAGTCCCGGAAATCGATTTCAAGAACGCTGTAAATTCTTTCACAGGGGTTGTCTATTCCTCGGACCAGGCGCTTGGAGACTCATTCCTTCAACATGGGGGAAACAGTAGGTGTGGTGGGACCCATTCCAATCAATACAGCGTCCAAAATTTAGTGAAAAATGATACTCTACACGCCTGGGTATCAGAAATCTCGAAAACACATATTCAAAATGGGTAGATAGGTACTCCAGAGGGCGCCCATCGTTCCCGGACCCATTTCATTGGATTCAGCATCCAAAATTTACTGGAAAATGATACCTCACACGCCTAGGTACCAGAAATCTCAAAATTTCACAATAAAAGTAGACAGATAGATATCCATTTTGACCCATAACCTCTTCCGGTGGGAGGGCGTCGGTCTGAGACTCATCTTAATGGATTCAGCGTCAAAAATTTAGCGGAAAATACCACTCTCACATGCCTAGTGCCCAAAAAGTCCCGGAAATCGGGTTTCAAAAATGATATTATAATGTAAATTCTTCCCAGGAGTTGGCTTTTCCTCGGACCAGGCGCATGGAGGCTCATTTCTTCAACGTGGGGGAAATGGGGGAAACAGTGGGGTGTGTCCCGGACCCATTGCAATCGTGTTTGAGAAGCTTCAGCTCCTGCAAGGTACCTAACATTGCATTATCCATCTGGATCAAGGGAGGAAAATCCCAAGACCGGATGATTAATGAATAGTAATACTCTGGTAAAACTCGTCCTGGGGGTTTTTGAACACCCTTTCGAGGAAAAAAAAACGCTGCAAATTCTTTCATAGGGGTTGGTATAAGAATAGGAGGAGACTCATTTCTTCGAGATGGGGGAAACAGTGGGTGTGGCGGGTCCCGGACCCATTCCAATCAATTCAGGGTCCAAAATTTAGTGGAAAATGATACCCCACACGCTTAGGTACCAGAAATCTCCAGAACAAATTTGAAATGGGTAGATAGGCACCTATTTTGACCCATAACTTCTTCCGGAGGGTGCCAATCGTTCTGGGACCCATTCTATTGGATTCAGCGTCCAACATTTAGAGGAAAATGATACCCCACACGCCTAGGTTCCGGAAATCTCGAAAACATATACTCGAAATGGGTAGATAAATACATATTTTGACCAGGAACAACTGAAATCAGAAATGGCTCCCTGACCAAAATTTCAGATTTTTTGCAAATTCTCAAAAATCGGCGTGGACAGCGGACGGACATTTGCTCATTTTGATCTAGACATCTTAAAACGCTCAGAAAAATGTTTTGGGCCAAATCGGAGAGATTGACTTTTTGCTGAAAACATAGGTAGATTATTCATGGTATTCACCCATACAATCCCCAAATTTTGGCCGATTGGGCTGAACATTTCGAGGAGCAACTAGAGCCAGAAAAGAGGATGCTGACCAAAATTTCAGACTTGGAGAATTCTCTTCTACCAAAGACGGCGTAGACAGTGGAAGGATATTTCGATTTTTGTGATCTAGACATCATAAAACGTAAAATGTCGAATATTGGGGCATATCGAAGAAGTTGACCTCTGGCTAAATTACATAGGTTGATTATTCAAGGAATAACCAACCCAAATGAGAGGCATCAGACAAACCTTCGCGAATATAGGCTTCAACTTAGCGAGACCCTCTTTCGTCGTACCATGTTTGGGAAACTCGTCCACTTCAAACATTTTAACTTCCTTTCCTTCTTTCACTTCAACCGGAACGATTTCTTCTTTGAAATAACCAGACTTCTGCGAATGTTCAGTCTTGCGTTGAGACTCAGCAGCGAGGTCGTCCTGGTCGTCTCGAGAAATGTTGCATTGTTTGGCGACGTTTTCACCTGACAGACGTAAACTTTTAGGTGGACAATACATCTGACGACACCACTCACCATCTTCCAACATCAAACTCACCAGTTACTCCCATGAGTCCGCATTTGAACGCGTCGGTCAATCCGTCGTGGAGCATATGGTCGATCATGGTGGCATTTCCCATTTTGACTGGAGCTCTCAGCCGGATCAGATGAGGCGCTTGAGACATGGACTCTTGACCCCCGGCGACGACTATTTTCGAATCACCCACTTTGATGTTGTGGTACGCCAGAGTAACGGACCTTAAAACGAAACGTACTTCTCAATTCATTTTCAAAATATCATCGGTTTTTATAAAGAATCATTTTCTTGCACAGGCTGTGGCAAGATGGCAGCCTTCAGCAGCAATACACTGATGTAGGTGATTTCGGAAACTTACCGTCGAGGCCCAGTTCATGTATCTGGAACCACAAAAAAACAGAATTTCCGCTACTGGGCAGCTAAAAACCCAAGACAAGTCCACTTTAGCACTCTCCCAAAGTGACAGTGTGGCGTCAAATCTCCCATTGGGCCTCAATTTTTCGAAGAGGAAGACCGAACAACAACGGCAATTGCTGCTGAAGGTCGCCATCCTGGTAATGTAACTTTCGAAACATGATACGAAATCACAGGGGTTGGTTAAACCTCGGACCAGGCTCATGGTGATGCAATTCTTCACCATGGGAGAAATGGGGGAAACAGTGGGTGTGACGGGTCCCGGACCCATTCCAATCGATTCAGCGTCCAAAATATAGTAGAAAATGATACCCCACAAGCCTACGTATCAGAAATCTTGAAAACACACATTCGAAATGGGTATATAGGTACCCATTTTGACCTATAACCTCATCCAGAGGGCGCCAATCGTTCCCGGACCTATTACAATCGATTCAGGGTCCAAAGTTTAGTGGACAATGATACCCCACACGCCTAGATCGCCAAAAATCTTAAAAATCCATTTTTCAAAATACACATTTTGACCCCTACCCCGCCCAAATTTGGTCCGATCGGTCTGAAAAGTTTCGAGGACCAACTAGAGCCGGAAACGGACCTCTGACCCAATCTACCCATAAATATTGCCCCACACTGTATTTAATCTTTAGCCACTCTTGCCCAACAATTCAGGCCTAGCCTACCGTTAAGCAATATTCAAGAAGAAATATGTTTCTCAATTTAATTTTGATTATTTACAAATAAACAGTTTATTAATTCACTCATTCAATGACCGTAGACGTTTAGCTCGTCAATGGGAAAAAGGACACTCACTTCAAACCAGATCCACAAAGCATGTTGACAGAAAATGCAGGAACGGAGAAAGGTAAGCCAGCTTTTATGGAAGCTTGACGAGCTGGGCATTGTCCTTCACCAGCTTGCAGCGTCTGGAACAAGTGTAAACAAGTTATAAAGCAACAAAGACATTGGACACATTGACAGAAATTAAACATCATGTTGTAGATAGTACGGATAAGAGGTAACAAGTCACCAAATGAAGAGTCCAGGGAAGAAAGAGGCTAACCAGCAATTTTCAATTTTTGAGAAAAACGAATTAGAAAAAACATCACCTAAAATGATAGACTAAGACTGCGGCACCTCAAAGCGTGTAGCAGTCGATTCATGCCTATCTTACAATCATGTGTACACATAATTACGTGGATGACACAGTCTTTCACCAGCCACTGGCAAGACATGTGGCATTGGTCGAAGAAATATCATACAAATTAAAGCTGGGGAAGTTGATGTGGAAACAAAATCAGTAGTCAGGTACTTGGGAATAATGCTGGACACCAGGATAACCTTTGAGGAGCAGAAGGATGGCAGCAGCCAAGGCAGCAAAGACAACTGTAGCCCAGAGTCGAATAATGTCAAACATTCAAGGACAAGGCTTCCAGACTAGAAAGGACTAGGACTAGTCTAGGTTTCTAGACTGTTTAAGAGACAACTATTAACATCAGTTGTACCTCCATCCTGCTCCAAGGGGCAATGGTATGGGTGGACGCTGTGAATGCCACCAAAAATGGATCTTCACTGTGCAAACAAGAGGGGCGCTTCGCAGAAGCCGTGCTCCTCCTGGCTGGATACCAGTACATCTGCTTGCATGGGAGAGGAGAAGGATCTACGAGCGACGGAAAGAAGAGCCCTGGCAGGAAATCTGGGAGCCAGGAACAAGAGGAAGATGGACGACTTGACTGGTGCCCAACATACGTCCTTGGCTAGAGAGGGGTGATGTTAACTATCATATAATGCAGTTGCTCTCAGGACACGGGCTCATCTATCAATACCTTCACAGGATGCGTATTGTGGAATCTCCAGGACGCCTGCAATACACCAACGAAGAGGACAG